>PVLA01003564.1:0-169535 GCA_004027455.1 Hydrochoerus hydrochaeris | reverse complement strand
AAATATAGTAATCTATTTTACACACTCAAACATACATGCAGTTATATCCCTTAGAGCACTTTCTTTTCCTCTCTTTTTTACATAGCAATTACACATTTTGGCTTTATTACTCTTGTAGTTCTTATCTAATTTTTACACTAGAGACACAGTGTGATATTTGTAACTATGATTCTTATTTATTTCACTAATGTGGATAGTCTCAAGTTGTTTCAATTTGCCTATAAAGGACTCAAGATCATCCTTTTTTATAGCTGAGTAATATTCCATTGTATATAAAAATGCCACATCTTTTTCATCCACTCTGCAGTTGATGGGCATCTTGGTTGTTTCCAGGATTTAGCTATCACAAATTGTGCAGCTATGAACATGGGTGCACATGTATCACTGTGATATGAACTTTTCATTTCTTTGGGGAAAATACCCAGGAGGGGTCCTGTAACATTCTTAAACTTGCATTTCCAAATCTTAGGCCAATTCTTACAATTAAATACATAGCATAGGGTGGCTGAATCACAGTAAATAGTAAAATTTCTAAAGTATAACAGCACTATGAGTGTACCAATTTAAACATTAACTTTCATTAGTAAATAATATTTTGAATAAATAATTGTAAATAATAAATAATAATAGTAAGTTTACAGATTTTTGAGGGTTAAATGATAACAAATAGAATTATAATGAACCAACTCCCCCCCCACCTTTGGTAGCTTGTAAAAAGCCCTGAAAACCCTTCTGGGCTTTTTAAATAAAATGTAAGAACCACAATTAAAGCAAGGATGAAGCAAACTGTGATTTATTTGTTAGTTGTTTGCTTCATTTATTTTGGTAAAAACAACAGACGCCATCTTCTGAGTCTCTCCTGGGCTTATGGGCTACATTTGGAAGCAAAAATAAATTATATTTTTAAATTTTCAGTTCAAGCAGATAAAAGATTTGTGTCAAATGTTGATAGAGAGGTTATGTACATTTCCCAAGATCAAGAAGTGAAGTGAGAAGGTGCTTCTATTTGATTTCTTTGGCTTACAAGTAATGGACACTATCCTGAACAAACAGAAAAAGGATTTTATTATTAAAGCTAAGAACCACCTTTTGAAATTTGGAAGTACAGATATCAAATGTTTTCATAATGTTTCTACATAGTTCTCTGTGACCCAAACTGACCCATTCTTCACTATCTGTAAAGTATCAGCCTCAGTACCCATGTACTCATGGTACAATTTTATCAAACTTTACATATTGTATTTGCAAGCAATCTCAAATATATGATTTTCTCTGTTTTAGTGTAGTTAAACCATAGATTCTTTAACCAATTTCCAAAAAACATCGTAAAAAATTATTTATTATTTAAATAAGTGCTGATGTGGCATCCCTTTTCTCCTCAGGACCCGAGTGCTTATTAAGCAGATTTGAAACATGGGGTTCTTTTTAAGAATTTTTAGATTAGCATGTAAGTCTGAATTACCAAAGATGGCATATCTCACAATATATCAGACTGTGAGAGGTACAGATCCAAACAGCTTATGGTAGACAGACTCCAGAGACCTTGAAACCGAAGGAGGGAAGGAAAGTGGTCCAAGATTTCTGGCATGTTTAGCTGAATCACCTCCTGTGCATCTTTTGCTATTGTGTGCTCAGCCTTGGTGAGTACCCAGGACATATGCATGGCTTGCTGGCTCTGGTCTTCAGGAAAAGGAAGGGCTTCGTCTTCATGGATGTGTGGCAGATGTTGTATATATAGCATGGTGGGCATAGAGGATAAATAAGATTAATATTGTTCTAGAAGAACAGAACCACACAGTTCAAACAAACTGCATGGCCTTGGGAAACACCTCACCTTGGACGTCTTCACTAGTAAAAAGAGGAAGCTCACTTTCTCACAGGAGAAATCCCAATGAGTCATCACTGCTTTATTCTAATCCAGTTAGCTTTGGGTCTTATGTAAAAGAAGTTTAAAATGCAGCTAACTGCCAATAAATCCAAAAGCTGATTTAATTGTTCGCATATAAAAATTTTATTTTTATTTTGTATTATTTTAGAGAGCAAAAAAAGGTAAAAATAACAATAAAACAGGTTCAAAACAGACTAACATGACAGTAATAATAATTAATATGTTCACATTTTATTTAAAAATTTAAATATTATCACTGAAGATAGTTTTCCTCTAAACCTGTATTACATTTTTTCTTCTTACTTAATAATACAGGTATGACTTAGGAGACAGAATCACAAAAGGAAGATAAGAAAATCTGGGTTGATTTCCAGCTCTAACTTTACTTGTTAATGGGTTTTGATGACTATCGATTTCAAATATGTTAACATACTAAAGTTATGGATTAGGTGACCATTAGTTCTTAGTTTTTCATCAGCTTAGGACCCTTACACAATTTTATTCTTTCGCTGAAACAATTGTGAAAATTCCCCTCCTTTGAACTCCAAAACAGCTAAATTTGGCTGTGTAAGGTACTGAGCATTCAGGGAGATGGCACGGAGAAAGCCACATTGCCTTAGACTGTGATTTCCACACTCCAAATCCCACACTGCAGCTTTAGAATGAAACTATGAACATTTAGTTGCTGGCATAGCAGGACAGAATATGCCTGGGTTCAGTCCAAGGTATCAGCAATCTGAGCTGAAGTACTGTGAAGCAGCATAGACCCAAGGTATGCAAAACCCGGCAATCGGGCATGCACCAAGCATCTGTTTACACGCATAATGGATTCTAGAGGCTGGGATGGTAGCTCAGTGGTAAAGCACTTTTCTAGCATATGCTGGGGCCTTGAGTTTGATCCCTGGAATCATAACAATGGAGTCCCAGAAATCTCACATTTTCACCCATGTTTTGCAGGTGCCCAAATTATAGTCTTTAAGAACTATGGTCCCTAATATGCAACATGGATTTTATGATAAATTGCTTCATTTTTCCCAAACATTTTCTCCTATGCTTTATGCATATTTGCATCAACACAATATTTCCTAAACTATATCTCATAGAACATTTTAGTACAGTATAAAGAAAGGAAATGCACAGTCTATGAGGACAGACAATATGAGGTTTGTAAACAAGCACATTTATTCCAAATCATTGGAGATTATTAAGGATCTATTATTCCACACATACTTAGAAAGAATAAATTCCTTACTGAAATGAGTCAAATGGCATATATAGATAAATGCTGTCCAACCTGCAAAGTACGCTGTAAAATACAGACAACTTTTCAAACATGACAGGAGTTTCCATTGCTAACTCTTTGTAAAAGCTAAGATATAAAACTGTATTTTTTAAAAATCTCGATATTTTAAGATCTTAAATTATTAGGAATGAAAAATATATGCAAAAAAGTTTTTAAAATTAAGTAAAAAAATCTTTGAAATGGATATATATATATATATATATATATCTCCAAGGCTCTACCTAATAATATTTCTTATACACCATTGTCTCTAATAAGATCACAAGATTCTAATGCAATCAGATCTCCATTCTCCATATATGTGGGTTTTTCATCAGATGAAACCAGCAGCAGATCAAAACTATTTGAAGAAACAAATTTGCATTTATTAAAACTAAACACATATGGACATTTTATTTTCATTTTCCCCTAGAATAGAGTTTTACAAGGATTTATTTTAACATATGAGGTCTTATAATCTCTAGATATTTACAGTATTCTGGAGGATGTGCCTAGGTTTTATAGAAATACTGTGTATCTTTGTACAATTTGAGTAGGGGTAGAGTTTGATTTCCTAAAGAAATTCTGGGAACCACCCCTTGTCTCATAGATAACAAGTGGTGAGTATGTTTTGAATGGTGTTAAATCTTTACTTGTGAGATGTCAGTTCTTAGTTAGGTTTCGGGAAATTTTGTCAATATTTAGAAGAGAAAACTATCAAATCACCCTTCACTGTGCCTCCCACACTGCTAAAGGAGAGAGGCCCCATCCAGGAGTCTGACACACAACATTAGCTTGAGAACTGTTTGTGAATGTGACCAGCAGAGTTTCAAGCCTCCATCTGTTGGCCCTTCCCCTCTATTTCTTGTGCTGGTGTTAATGCCTCATAAAAATCTTCCATCCCAAACTCTACCATAGCATTTATGTATTTTCAGAACATGGTCTATAATCCATTCAGGATTGAGCAGAAACAAAAGCAATGGAAGATTTTACCCAGGCTACTTCAATGGATTGATTATGTTTCAGCATGCAGGTAAGGGAAGGAGGCACTTACTGAAATCCTACCTAAGAAGTTAAAGAGTGAGAAAGAAAGGGCTTGGGAGGTAAAGGACATGGTGATGATGTGTTTGTTTGAAGAACAGCACAAGTCGCAGTGGGGAGTAAAAGGTTCTGGCTCATTGTATCAGCCTAGCTCCTATTAGAAGCAAGTGTATGGGGGGTCAACTATCAGATTAGTCTTTTGCTTTCATGTATTTTCATTTAGTTTTCCTGTAATTGCAGGCATTTTGCATTACTTGGCCATTGTATTTTATATTATTAATAAATAAATTTAAAAATAAATTTTGTATTTCAGAACTGTGTGGCATTGGCTCTTTGAAATCTGTTTCCCACCCCCACCCCTTATCAAGAATGGACTGGCACAAAAATTTGAGTTTCTTGTCATGCAAACCTTAGAAGAACACACTGGCATGCAAACGGCCAGGAATGGAATTACAGGACAGTGAGAGACTGCTTGAGCATTCCACTGCAATTTCCCAGATACTTTGTCCATATTTCTAAAGCATAAAATTATGTCTTACCTTCTGTAAGGATGATGCCATGCTGTGACACCACCTCTACCTTAACTGTGCATCTGACTATTTTGATTTTTACTCTTGATGCCAGTCTGAATCTAATCTGCTCAGACTGCTCCCTCCGGTAGTAGAAGAAAATACCACTTTTCTTTACTCTGAATATCTATACTTGTTCACTGGATTATAATTAGCATATTTCTTTTTGTATGCATCCCATTTGCTAAGGTAGATCCAGGAGATTTTCACAGTTTTAATAAGATAACAGTGCGTGAGTCAGTTTGCAATCATACTCATTACATACAGGAAGGGCTGAGATAATTCCCCAGTCACTTCCATGCCCAAGGGCTGAGACAAGCATTCTTATACAAAAGGCCTCTGCAGTGAACAGTTCTTTTCCTAAAAAGGTACAAGAAATTCCTGTATTTCTCACTCCTTTATATATTTTGTATCAGTTTAAATTATAAGCACAATTCAAGTCAATCTGAATGTTGAATTTATAAATACACAATAAGTGTCCAAGATCCCATGAACAATATCCTAATGCTAAAAGAGCTTTTCAAATGCTGGCGCACATATGTGAACACACGCACAGGCACTTCAGGTTCAAACCCTGATAAGATCCGACTTGGTTATTCCCTTCTTTTCATGGCAATTACATGGACCATTTCTGAGAATCATTATTTCTGTTGTTTGTGTGGTTTTTGTTTTGTCTTGTTTTGTTGTTGTTATTTTTTTCTGGTACTAGAGATTGAACTCAGGACCTCGTACTCGCCAGGTACTTGTGCTGCTAAGCTAAATCCCTGGCCCTCACAATCATTATTTCTGGTTTATGTTTTCTATCATTAGATACATAAGTTCTGTTAGTTTGGTTAGTTGTTTTTCTTATCAAGAGTGAATTCAAATTCAAGGTGATAAATACAATTACCTTAAATTTTTTTGCATGTCTGACTTCTGTAATCCAGTTAAAACATGATACATAAATTATTGGAAATAAACCTATCATTTAAGACAGACAGTAGCTGCCAAGCTATACCATTTGTAATGTAAACAACTCTTAGTAACATGCTTTGTTTTTAGTTACAATCTTTTCAGAAATAAGAAAAATGTCTATCTCTCAGGTGATGTTGACAATATTATTAGAAAATCTATGAGAAATGTGATTCCCTATGTTAAAACACTGCATTCACATTACTGAATATAGGTCTATATGTCCTAACTGCATTCATTAATATTCAAAAACATTCACCAATCTTACATTTATTAATTATCATATTATCAAATTTCAGCATTTGTAATGATTCAGAAACAACGTCTCAAGCTTGTTTTTATACTGGCAAAAAGTGGACAGGGGAGGTAAGGGTAAATAATTACCAAAATTTTTTCAAAAATTGTATAATGATGCCTCAGAGTTTACATATTCAAATCTGAAGATTCAACTTCCTACTAAACTTCTGATGTAACCAAACTCAGCGCCAACAATGCAACTGAGGTGATTCGCACAAGCTAGAGGGATGGTGAGAAGCTGGCACCTTGGTGAGCCCCTCCAGCAGCAGAGCAGCTGACTTACCTTAAGGAGAAACAAGTGCATCAGATACGCGTCCTTCCTAATTCATACCTAGAAGCACTAAACCCTCAGGTGACCATATTGACCGTTGAGCCCTTAAAGTGGTAACTAAGTTTACTTGGTACGTAAGTGCAAGACTCTACTTTGACAGGACTAGGATATGTACAAGAAGATGAAACAAAGCAACAGCCTTTCTTAGTCCTCCCAGATAAAACAAAACAAACAACAACAAAATGTGACATACTGTACATTCAGAGAAAGTTGCTTTCTGTAACTGACCAAGAATGTCCTCACCAGAAACCAAATTTCCCATCACTTGGATTATGACTATGCTTCCATCCAGAGCTATGGTAGAATTTCAGGTACCCACAGTGAAAGGTGGAACCAAAGTATAAAGTGGAAAATCCCACAAATAGATAATTCATTATTTTAAATTGTTTGGAAAGCAGTATACAGTGAAATTCCCCATGGTTCTGTTCTGTCACTCAGCAGTCATGACTACCTCTTCCTACAAAGCACCCACAGCCAATCTCTGCCATTTAGCAACCATTTTGAATATAAGGCCAGTCTCGTGGTATTACAATACTTATATACCAGTAACCCTTATTTAAACCAGTCTGAGGTACTGAGTTACAGCAGCCCCATGCAACTGAAAGGCAGGTTCAACCTGAGTGCTAGTTTTATGTGTCTGAGAGAATCCTAGGAAATTAATGAATCATACTTCACCTGTCACCCAGTAGGTCATGGGGACAACGCATTGGGGAATCTATTTGGTCATTGGCCTCTGCCTCTCTGCTCTTCCCCTGCTCTGCTTTCTGGCTGTCTTGAGCTAAACAGCTTCGTTCACCAAGCCCTTCTGCCGTGATGCACCCGACCATGGACTGAGCCCTCTAATAACATGAGCCACAATGAATTTGTCTTCCTTCAAGTTTCAGGTATCAAATATTTGGTCCCAGTATCAGAAGTCAGACCAGTAGAGTAACTAATTCAGTTATAGCTCTTAGTATGATGAACTAATCTTATTTTAAAATTAATCTAATTTTCATGACAATGACTTCTTTGTGGGCTTATGGTCACTGTTTCTATCACGCTAAGGTCACACTGCTCTGTATTCAAGTTTCGCAAGATGAATTATTATGATCTGAATGTACAGGCACACATGTAAGTGATTTCCACATGCACCGCTAAAGCTTGCACTGCCAGTTGAATAAAGCTGTTCCCACAGAATGACATGAGGGGAGGCAGGTACACATGTTCCCAGAGTATAAATCTTATCACATGCAGCAGGTACAGATGCTTGCGGTGTGATAAGACCCACTATCTCCCCTTCTCAGTGGTTTCAGTTAGTCCACAATGAATAGTGGGACAAAAGTATGAAGTGAAAAAACTCAAAAGCAGATCATTCTTTAGCTTTTAGATTGCATGGAAACCAGTGTATGTGAAATTCCCTATGGTCCCCTTGTCACTTAATGGATAAGAGCCTTCCTGCAAAGTATCAGCCTCCAGCCTCTGCATTTCCATTAGCCGTTTAACAGCCATTTTGCTTCTAAGATGAATCTTGTGGTTTCACGGTCTTCATACACAAGTAACCCTTATTCTACTTAATAATAGCCCCAGAGAGCGAGAGCACACCTGCTGGGAAGTCCAGCATGCCCCATCAAAAAGCCACACAGTTCTCCCTTTAAAGGCAATACGGAAATGAAAAATACCATACCCTGAGCGTGCTAAGAGGTGTAGTGAGAACAAATCCATCACTGAAACTGTAAGCAAGGAAGGGGAAAAACTCATGCTACTTTTGCTGTTGCAACTCACACTGCAGAAGTTACGGCTTCAGAGCAGGGTAAGCACCAAAACCAAAACAGACAAGCATTAAATTATAAGGTTCATTTCTAGCCAGAATTTGAAGCATTTAGTAGGGTTCTCAGACTGTGTTCCTGATCTGGAGAGGGGTTATTTCCCTATGCATCACACGGTGGCCATGCATTCAGAAACAATGTCTCAGTTCACATATATGTGTAACTGACCAATTTACATCACTACAGGTGGAACTATACCTAGAGGAATTAACTAAATGACTTGCCTGAGTACTGTATACTGTCTTTCTCTTCCAATATATTTTTCCTTTTTGAAATTTAGCCTTCAAAAAATTTAAAAAAATAAAAATTAGCCATCTGTTTCAAGAAATCACCTCATATGGTGTTCTTATTGCCTGAGCATTCGATACATCATGTCGACAAAATTGTCTCTAGCTTAAGGAGTTCACCAATGGGAAGATTTCAGTGTATGAATTTGATTTTCTGTACTCTATCATGGCCTACTCAAATCAATGTGTGTTATTTTGTATCCTTTAGAAAATTGGCGATTTAAAATCAGTAATTGCATATACAGTAAAACATCGGCAGACCTGTGGAATTTCTGATGGGTCCACAGTCCTAGCCCTCCAGTGTTGGTAGAAGATGAGTCCTGGACTGTTTCCAGGAGTGCTTGGCGGGGATCTTGGTTTCATCCCAACTAAATCATAAACTGGCCAAAGAGAACTGAGATGAAACAGCCGTGTTTATCCTGGTCAGTGCCACAGACAACAAATGTGATCAAATGGTATTTTACCTGTTTTCTAAGTATGTAACATTAGCCAATCAGCCTCAGACTTATGAAAAGTTAATGCAGGAAATGCAATGAATGCTTAACAGAACTAGTGGCACTTGGTATGAGTTCATAGTTAATGTTTTCACCTTCAGAAAAGCCTTTTTTATCTTGAGTATGATAGTTTAAGTTGCTCTAGGATTCGTTCTTTACCTATGCACAGGTGTGTGTGTGTGTGCAGAGGTAGGAACACTGCACCAGGAAACAAGGGCCACACAGCTTGTTTTCCCTTGGCGTCTTCTTCCTTCTATGTGAGTTAGCTCAGCAACACTGGTATTTATTTGTGCTGATATTCCTGTCTACTTTGAAAAGGAATCAGAAGTGTTTGACTTTATATTTGAGCTTTGAAACCCATGCTCAATGTCAAATCATATGCATATCAATTTCCATAATAAGATCTATTTAAGATGTATGGTTCAGTAGTAGGTTATAGTGAAATTTTTATCATACCAACAAAAATTGTAGACCACTTATAAAGGGTATTCTCATATTGCTCATGATTTTATTTCACAATTTTACATATAAGCTGATTTAAACCACACTCATAAAACAGTTAATAAGTGATAAAACATTATGTAACAATTTGGAAGTACATGGCTCAATACTCTTAGTAATGGTAGATTAGGACTTTGATTCCATTTAATTTTATATCTTACAATATAATTGAGGATTTAAATAAGAGAGGACTGATGATGATAATGATAATGATGATGAACTCAACACTGTTGCACTGTGATGTCACATAACTCTCAAAAGAATTATCAGCACACATAAGGTGTTTACAAGTAAACCAACCTTAAAAGCATAGGTTTGATGGCAGTTTATTTAGCAGAGGGGTAATTCAGACTTACATTCTCTGTTGTGCACCAAAAAACTAATGTTCATGAAGAAAATCTGAAAATTGTGAAAACCAAAACACCCCAGTGAGTCATTTCACAATGTGGTAAGCAGAAATCTTTCTGTATCAGCTGATAGGTAGAGAAAGTTCTGGAAAACAGACTTTAATTCTAATGCAAAAATGTGAAATGTTCAGGGAAAGAGTAAATGCAGTGACTGAGGACAAGGAAGAGATTCAGGATGGGAGCTTCCCATTGCTGCTGAAAAAATAGCAGCGCAGATTCAGTAGCTTGCAGAGTGGAAAGCTGTTCTTTCACAGCCTGAATAGTAGATGTTCAAAATCAGCTTCACTTGGCCAGGGGTAAATGCTGGCAGAGCTGGATGAGTCTAGAGACTCAGAGGAGAGAATCTTTCCTTGGATGTCTCATATTCTAGCTCAGTTCTTTCACCTTTGATCCTGTCTCCACTATAGAATTAATGTCATTCTTGCAGTCCCTGATTTTGTCACCATATCGCCTTCACATCTCCCTGACTCTCCCCACCTCAACTTAAAATAACTGCCAATGTCACTGCAAGCCACCATAGGTCATGCACTAATCACAAGATTTTTAAAATACTATTATGCATGTTTATGGTATACAATGCTGTTTTGTATGTCTCAAAAATATATATTAAAGATGCATGTTTCTATGTTCCTATGTGCACATATCTTACTTATATGCTCATAGATATGTACAGCTTATTTCTAGGTTCATATTTATGTACTAGAAACATATATATATGTGTGTGTGTGTGTGTGTGTGTGTGTGTTTGAAACATTCATAGAGAGTGATATATGTGACTAGAAAGAAAGGAGAAAGAAATAGAGATGGAGAAACAGAGAATATAAAATTCTTATGATAGTGGAAAACTACCACATCCATTATCACATAACTGTTCATTTCTCCTTGTAGCAAGCGCAGGTATAATCCACTCAGTTTAACATAACTCCTGAAGAGAATATACACTTATTTATAGTAGTTTTTCTGTTATACATTAGACCTTTCAATTTCCCTACCCTGTATATTTTCTAATTTGTATTCTTTGAACCTCCCTCTATATCTCTTCAAGGAGAACCTGGGGACCTACTTTGTATTCTATATCTTTGTATTTGAAATTTTTAAACACTGCACATATTAGTGAGATCATACAAAATTTCACTGTTTTGTGGTTTATTTGACTTAGTTTTGCATCCCTCAATCCATGCGCACTGTGGCTATGGTAGGGTTTCCTGCTTTGTCCTTCATCTATGGGCCAAGAACCAGGTGTTTGTATTTCTTGGCTGATGTACATCATGGAGCAATGAACACAAAATGTAACAATATTCATAAGGTTTTGATTTCATTTTAAGGGCTTATATTAAGAAGAGAGATCTTAGATCATGATTTGCAACTTAATCAAGTCTGTGCATTTCCTTTTCTCATGTAATTTAACACTTACGGGTTACTGGAGTTAGGCTACAGCTGTATTTTGATGTTGTATGCTATTATTTACTCCACTATGCCTACTTTTATTTTTTGCAAGTATGGTACAATGAACCTTATTTAAAATTGTGGTTCTCAAAATCTTATATAAACATCACCATGGAAACCTATCAAAATGCAAATTTGGGTTAGATTTAAAATTCTCCAGAGATTTGGAAAATGCAGTATAAAGTGTGGAATAATTCTAGTTCAACAATGAATGATAACATGTAAAAAAATAGGCGATTTTAATGTGATTAGTTTAGGATATGTAGTTTGACAATTGGTAATATGAAGCACAACACAATTTACACTTTAGAAGATTGACTCCTTAGAGGTGTCTTAACATCTACCTAGAAGAAAGTCCTGACAGTACAGAAGAATGAAACAGAGGGGGATTTTCTGGAAAAGAATTAATCAATGCTAGGAATCTGTGTAGGTTTTCAATGCCAATATAAAAAAAGGGGACCTATGTGACACAGCTGATTAAATATTTGGATGATAGTGGAAACAAAACAAAACAAAATTTTGGATTGGAAAAAATAATAAGTACCAGTTACAATGTAAGACAGTTCACGTTGTGCAGTAGCACTTTCATTTTAGAGCTCAGAAATGTGAAAGGACAGTGCTGATTTTAACATGTTTTTGTAATCGTGGCTGCAACTGCAAGCTATATAACATGGTTATATCACAAGTATCTGCGTATGGCGTAATAAATATAACAAGAATCCCTTGTCTGATCTTTCTTATTTTTACCATCATATAATTCTGATCAATACCAAAAATCAATATTTCTTTGATAGTCATAAATTGAAGGGATATTGATCAAATGAAAAAAATACTGTAGATTGATTTTCTAATTTGAAGCATCACATTTGTTGAATTGAAAAATACATTTATTTACTAATAACGCTGTGTTCCTGTAACCCATGCATTTCTTTGTAATGGAAATGTCAAATGCTTTAAATAACTGTTTAACATAATTAACTTGTATTACTATAGCTACAAAAGGGCTGCTATTGTTTATATGGTGAAATAGTTTTGTGTATATCTGTGAGATATCACCACCTTATAACTATTTCCTCCTCTTTTTTTTCCTCTAGTAGAAAACATGTGTGTGTGAAAGTCAAAAATCAAAAGTCATGTCACTTGCTTACATAGTTTTCCCATAGGGTTTTACAGATGAAAGTAATTAGACTATCACCTCTGCCATTATTTTGAAATTTTGAGAGATGAAAAATTTTTCAAAGTTTAAAATTCCAATTAAAATGCAATTTCACAAAATATAGCATAAGTAAAAAAAAGAAATATTGACCTTTTACTGTAGCTGTATAATAAAGATTTGTGAAAGTCTATTATCTTGCTTGTATTTAAATATCGGGTATCATTCAACCCAAAGCAATGGTCACTATTAGTCTTCATTTAGCAGGAAATACATAAAATTCCACACACTTTCAGCCACTTTAGAAAACTTCATTAAAATGAGGCTATATTTGTAGATCATTAAAAGAAAGGAAAGACAGATTTCAGAAGCTTCTAATGATTTTTTTTTTCTTTGCTGAGCAGCATTGTAATTATTCATGCCTGGATTAACTTAAATATGACCTCTCCAGAGAAATCTATAGGTTATGTCTTGTTTTTACCTTGCTCATTTTGCTGTTTCCACCTTCTTGGCTGGTCATTCATAATTTCCTGTCCAACATGGGATTCAACTGCTAGAGAAATGCGTAGGGCAAAGATAATATGCACCATATTTTACATCTACTGCCCTAACCCTGCCTGATATAGCCAAAAGGCCAAGAAGTGATGCCTGATGTGGAGAAACAAGACTATTTGATGGTATCTCAGTTCTTATCTGTATACACTTGCTCAATAAATTTTCCTATTTCCAGTTTTGCCTCCTAGTCACCGAAGGTCTACATTCATGTTCACTTTTGCAAACAGCTAATCTGATAAAATGAAATGAAAAATTATAATTTAGCTTTGGAAACAAAATGTATTGTTTCTATGGGTGACCTTTATAAACTGTATTAAGATATGATTAAAATTGATTTTGTGTGGGCGTTTTAATTTACTTTGATTTTAAGTACATTTTTATTTATGTAGTTCAACTGTGCAATGTCACCATAAACAAAATCACATGATATATACTAACTGCTTAAACAGCTTCTGTTCAGGCTCAGCTGACACTGGCAGGCTCCAGGATGCACCGGAAGCCACCTGCAGGGCTTTCTGTGTGATGACCAGAGCAAGCCAGCTCCTCCAACATGGCTGCCTAAGGACCAAATGGCCTCCTTTCCTGGCCACTTGGATGGTTCGCCTGGCGCTTGAAAATGCAAGAGGTCTGAGGAAGTATGTGAATAGGTACAAGATTTCATAAATTTGTATCTCTCATTCATAAGTGCATGAGCACACAGGTACACATACACGCATACACACACATGCACATACATGATTTTCCACAAAAGACTTCAAACTTTCTTGGGGACTTTAAATGGATCTTTTTATTTTATTTTTCTCATTTAAGTAGATCTTTTTGTTTCATTTTTCTCATTTGCAAATCTAAACAAAGTGCATTTCAATATCATTGTCTATTTTAAATATATTAAAATATAGAAGACATATAAATAGAAATGCATACCCTCTTATTTCTTTTTATTTGAGAGAATAGAGTAAATATGAAAGTGAAGGAAACAACAAATTCATATTCTAAAAGGCAGTGTAATTTTCTATAATCTCTGTCTTCCTGTTCTTGTCCCCAGTTTCTGTTACAATTGTTGGAAAAGTTAATTTTTCCTTCAAACTAGGTAGCATATAAATCCATTATGAATATGCTTAAACACATTCTTAATCATTACCATTATGCCTTATTTTTGGAAATTTCTCTAACCTTTTCTCAGTGACAAAAATCAATAATTCTGAAGTAGCAATGTTTCTATAGATACTTAAGGGGATTTTAATAAGCATAGAGTTGAACATTTGATTATGCTAACCTCATAGTTTTACATTTCTCAGTATGTAGTGTTCAATCTCTTTGCTGTGTATAAAAGTAAGTATATTAATATATCATTACAGAAATGATAATATTTCAACTCTAAAAATATGTCCTCTGGTACAATCTCCTAAGCTATCTTATTTTCTATATAACTGTGTCATGAATTCCTTGCATATCTCCTAATTCCTTATCAGCTTAGCCATTTTTTGAATTTTTGGTATTTATTTTACTGGATTTATTACAATGACCACGTAATAGATTTACATTTCAATACTCCTCATGATAGTACCCGAATTCCCTTCACCTACTTTGCATGAAACCTGTAGTACTCTATAATAACTACCAAACAAAGCCTGGATTTTTGTTTGTCTACACATTTTTACACTTAATTTATTTATTTTTTGTTTTTCAAATTTTATTTTATTTTAGCTTTTTATTTTAAAGAGAAAAAAGCAGAAAAATTGAGAAGTAAAAAGAAAAAAAAACAACAACAAAAGCAAAATGACAACAACCATAACAAGAAAAGACAAAACAAAACAATAGCAATCTAGGATTCCAAACCAAGATGGTAGGAATTTAACAATGGTTGTTATATTACATATTGTTATCTTCAAAATTGTTGTTCAGGTTACCAGATACAGGGATGCAAACTTGATCAAACAATATATTTTTTCTTTGTGCAGTTTCTTTCCCTTTTACTGTACTTATTGTCACTTTTAGATCTTATTTACCATTTCAGTTTCTTACACTAGCAAGACAATATCAGGTTTACTTTGCAAATCTTATTTATTCCACTTTTAAGTATTGTTTCTAGCTGCATCTATTTACCTATACAAGGCTCGAGTTTATTGTTCTTTATGTATGAGTTTTAGTCCATTGTATCAAAATACCACATCTTTTTAATCCATTCCTCAGATGATAAGCATTTAGGTTTTTTCCAATATCTGGCTGTTACAACTTGCGCAGTTTGGGTGCACATATATCACTGTGATATGATGTTTTCAGTTCTTCTGGAACAACACCAAGAAGGGGAATGCCTGGATTGAATGGAACCTGTAGTCCTAGTGTTTCCGGGAATCTCCACACTGATTTCCACAGCAGTTGCACCAGTCTACACTCCAGCCAACAATGGAGAAGGATTCCTTTTCCCACAGCACTGCTGCACTTTCTTGGTGTGTGAAGTTCTTCCCTCCAAGGAATTTTTCAATATCAGTTGATTCTTTTCATTGCTACTTCCACTTTTTGTGTCAAGCTTTAAATCTCTCCTTCAGCATTTTCTCCTCTTGGCCTCTGGCTTTCCTCCACAGTAGTTACATCCACTTCCTCTTTATTGGTCAACCTCTGTGACGAGCATCTCCATTTATGGTTTCCCAACACTGCAGTCTGCCATTTCTCACTGCCCCTTGGATACCTTTGCATCCACGTTCCCCAGAGAACAGAATTCCAAACTAGTTCAGTGATTCCAAGACACATGATCTACCGGTTGTAAAGTTCCCTGTGTTGTTTCTCACTGGCTTCATCTGTAGTGTAAACATGTTCCCTCATCATTTTCAGGAATTTTCTTCTTTACCTCAAATCAGAGGAATTCTTCAAAGCAGAGGAACATTTCCAACTTCTATGTACCTTGCAAAGGCTTCTTAAAATCCTGCCTCTACACACCTATCCCCTAATGTTTTCATCTCAGCTAAAACCTACTTACTTTCAAGTAATTTTGGTTTTATCTGTTCCTTTCCAAGGTCACACAATCAATATTAATAAAATGCCAAACTTGCTATGAATATGCATGATGTTATAAACATTTATTCTTAGTTTGTCATATTTTAGCACACTGCATTGGTAACATAAACTGAAATTTGATTGTAAAATAACAAAAGAATACTATGTTTGATATTTTGTTACTGTTGTTCTCTTTTTTTTTTCTTTTGCCAGATAAATATCAGATAAATAAGTGCAGAACAATACAGTTTCTACAACGGAACTGTAAACAAAATTCCAGTCCCTCTGCACACAGCCCAAGAAAGTCAGTAAATCTATTCACCAAAGTTTCTGAGATTATGAGTATATAGAAAGAAATGAAATAAAACCAACTGCTTCTCTAGATGAAAATTTCCCACCACCAAAAACACATTCTTCTATTTACAGATGTTATTTTATACATACACAGTAAGTAGTTATCAGGTAGAAAAATATCTTTGTCAATAATCATAAGCAGGTATCTACACTGTTTTCTTTAGTTTTCTTAACATCAGGACAATTGCCAAGAAAGCAAGAGTAACTAGCAGTATTGTGGTCATTCATATAAAGCAAATGTGAAAATAGAAACTTGGGGCGGGGGGCTCATTTTCTCTTCTTATTCATTGTGTGTTCTGAGTTTATTGCTCCAAATGGAAGTATGGGTTAGTAGCCTCGTAATATTAACATGATTATAACTCTCAGTGTAGTAATTTTTGTCATGTACCAATTTTCAAACTGAAAAATAAGTTCTCAGTAAAACTTGAAAATGTCTTGTAAGGCATGAGTTGCTAAACCTGCATCATTTCTTTCACGATTCAGTGTACATGTGAAGAAAGGAGAGTTGTCAGAAGTTTAAGGACTTAAGAGATTTTAGAAAACTAAGTATTTTTTTTAAATATTCTTATAATTGTAGCAGTATTAAGTGTTTCACTGATTATGGGATGTTTCTTTGAATCCACATATGTATTCTTAATCTGTAAATTGTAATCAGAAAGGAAAATATTATTATTATATACTTTTATATGGCAATAATGTAATAGGGTCAACAGAAGTGATTTCGTTAAATAA
Source organism: Hydrochoerus hydrochaeris (assembly GCA_004027455.1). Taxonomy (NCBI): domain Eukaryota; kingdom Metazoa; phylum Chordata; class Mammalia; order Rodentia; family Hydrochaeridae; genus Hydrochoerus; species Hydrochoerus hydrochaeris. Next base: position 152,448 of record PVLA01003564.1, on the reverse strand, counting down.
GGATTTTGATTGCTAGACCAGAGTAGCCGAAGAACGTAAATCCATCCTCTGCTCCTGATAATTTATTTAACTATAGACCCACCAAAATGACCAATTGCCTATGATCATATGCTTAATGATTAGTACTTTAAGTTGTCAAGCTACAGAACAATTTGCTGAAATCTTTCATGATTTGATCCATTAATAAGAAACATACATACTGACAATTTTGTAATAATTTCTCGATATTAAAAACAAATCTATTTAAGGTAGCTAGACATAGTATATTTATTATAAATTATTAGCACATAAAAATTTAGAACACAGGCAAATTAATGACCTCCAGCAATATTGATTTACTGTATTTTTTGTTTTTATCTTTAATTTTTAATTTTTTTCTTGAAATGAAATATTTAAAAATGCATGTTAAAACGTCTGACTTTTAGAAACATAATCTATTTTCAATTTTGACATGTTAGTTGAAAATGCTTAAAATGCTTTATGGGAGTATTTCATGGTAGGGAGATAATCTATTGGATTAATACAACTCTAAGCAGATTCATTCCACAGAGTTTTTCAACAGTTTTCAAATGTCCTTCTCCATGGTAAATTCTTGTGTGAAAGTTCTCTTTATTCTAGTCACATGAATATGATGAAAATATTCTACTTATATTTTATCTCTTCATTTGGTTTCCTATTGATGGGATTTATGTGGTAACTTATGTGTAATAAGAAGGATCATTAATCCAATATGTGTGGAACAGCCACAGGAGAGAGAATTGAAGCAGCTGAAGGTAGAGAAGAAAAGAACACAATATAAAATTGATTTCGAGCTCAGGTGATTTGAAGCAAATATAAAATATGAAAATTCATAAAAGCATTGAATAGAGTTTCGTATTCAGTGCAAATCATTTATCTTTTCCCAACATCCGGGAATTTCACCTTCGTACTAGGACAAGATGATGAATTTAATCTGTGACTGTCTTTGGTGGTTGCTCAGAAACTCTATTAGTAGATATCATCTTATTTTGTTTTCTTTAAGTAAAGATCTCATTTTTCCTTTTTTTTCCAGGAAAACTAGGGAAACCAGAGTGCAAGTAGCTCTAGTCCCTATGCTTGATTTCCATGCATAAAAATAAAGATATTTTGTCTTTCTTTCCCCTGAGCTGTGAAAAATTTCTCAAACATTCTGCATGGATTTTGAAGTGTAATTTAAATTTTAGGAAAGAAGACACATGGAGTTTTGACTGTAAGCACTTTTAGAAAACAACATTTGATAAAGTTCCTTTAATGTATATTTTAGGCATTAAATTTGTTCTTATCTATTGAGATTTAAATTCACCTTCATTAAAGCTTTGTATGTTTTACAATTTATTTTGCGTTGGGCGGATTCTACAGCTGAAAGACAGATTTCAGATTTTGCGTGGATTTCAGCTTCGTTGCTGTTCCCTGCTTCCTTTCCCAGCCTCCTCATTACTTCCAATTACGGTAAAATACAGAGAACCCTGTAATTGCAAGGATAATCATGGTGGTTTATAGCTCCGTTCAACTTGTGGATAGAATTCTCTTTGCCTAGAATGTTTCTCATGCAAGTGGTATTTAGTCACTTGCAGTGCTGCATGCCTGAAATAGCAATGGAACAACACTACCCAAGCCACATGGAGAGGTTCTTAACCATATGTCTAGCAGCAATAAGTTGTAGGCAAGTGCTTCGATCAATTGAACTGCTTGTCCGTTATAAAATCAAATAGCTTCTATTTCTCAACTATTTTCTAATTCTTTGTACACATTGTGAGTCATCAAAAAGCAACACAGAATCTATGTGAACCATGCAGGAAGGCCCAGAGATTGATGGGAATGCTGATCGGTCTCACAGAAGACCCCAGGCAGGGTGTACAGGATAAACAGGCAAAAATAGAGGCACAAAATTGTCACAAGCAACAGTAACAATATGAGACAGCGGCTGGTGACTTAGTTAAACCAGCAATGCGCTGAGGGATAAAGACACACAGGATAGAAGCAGGCTGGACCAGCTCTCCACTTCTTTTTTCTTTTTCATTCTGTTCTGTTGTATCCTGTTTTTTTTTCTTTCTGCACATTTGTTCTTTTTCATTCTTTCTGTCTCTTTTGGCTTTATTTGATGTTTAGATTTCTAACTTTTTGTTTTGCGCTATTCATCCTCTTCCTTTCAAAAGTCAATTATCTCACTTGACTTTATGATAATTTAATGTGAGTCAGTGGTGTCTCTTCTCTTTCTGGTTCACTTCAATACTCCTAGGCTTTCTCTTCTAATCCCTCCCTTTTGTGTCCTCAAATTACCCCCAAAATTGGACAATCATTTTAAGACCCCCCAATCTTACTGGAACTCTTTGACCTCATCCATCCCTTTGACTGACCGACTCCCATCTCTCTTAAATCCTCCCCTCCCCACACACACAAAGGCTAAAATCACTCGAATGGCATTGCGCACAATTCCTGTTAAAAGGTGGGTTGTGTTATATAAGTTTATACACTTGCTCCTGTGGCTGAAGACAGCATGCTCATAGTTACCAGAGTTTGTCACCAGCCAGGTTGTGCTTCAGTTTATTATTATTGCTGATTGTGCTGCTTCAACCAAGATACCATATACACTATAATCAGTTTTTCTCCCATGTATGACAACACTGCAATTGTGAAGGATCATAGCCATCACCAAAGTCCAGTACAAAAGGAATAGGCCCTGAGTCAAACAGACAGCAACCGCACATCCTTAGCATATTGGGAAGGTAGGTTCTTGAGATATAATTAAAGACTAGGAAGCATCTACATCTAGAAGACATCCTGAGAAGCAGACATCTCCTAGGAAATCCTCCATACCAGGGAGAAAGCTATGTAACTGAAGAAATCTAAAAGCACCAACACACAAGTCAGTGTAAAATAAAAATAGAAAATGACAACATGAAGAAGCAAAATGCCCGGATGATCACAGAGTACAAAGAGATAGAGGAAACCGGAAACCTATCCCTGTGATTCTCTGACATGATAGCAGCAGAAATGAAAAAACAAGTGGAAGAGGCCATAGAAAAAAATGATTTTTAAGGTGCAGAAAGAAATGACAATCAAAATGAGAGACATCAAAGCAGACACAGATTAAAAAAACATAGAGAATCTCAGGAAAATGATGAAAACCACGAATGCCCGAGAATCAATAGGTAAATGGTGCAACTTGAGACCATAATCATATTGTCTCACTAGTGTGAGAAGCTGAATGGGTGAATGAGATCCTAATATGTTCAGTAGATATTGTGAATTGAGAAAAAACTGCTTAAAATAAAAGAGACACTAGTGAGAGGAAGGGAAAGAAGGGAAAAGTAAAAAGTGTATGCACAAGATAATAACTATAATTATATAGTTTGTTTCTCTTAGTTCATTGAAAAGAAAGATTTGTGCTAATATTGTCTGGACATTATTTCATACCTGTATCTTTTACTCTGAGTAACTACTATAAAGGTTTACATGAGCAATGTATTAAGTCTCCTATTAGCATGATTTGAAACTCTGTTTTAGTTTTAGTTTTCTTCTTTTCTTTGGGAAAAAAGAGAAATATAGGTACATATTTGTTAAGACAGCTATACAGCTTGTTTCTCTTAGTTCACTGAAAGAAAGATCTGTGCTCCTGTTGTTTGGACAGTATTTCACGCTTGTGTTATGTACTCTGAATAGCTACAATGTAGACCACAATACACAATGCGTTAATTATTGTTACCGTCATATTGGCCTATTTTGAAACTCGATTTTTTGCTCTTTTTTTTACATTTTTCACTTACAATAAAAAGTGGTAAATATTAGGAAAGGGGAAGTAGATCTTCCTCAATAGGAAGGAAAATCAAGAGGGGGTGGAGGGAAGGGAAGGAAATGGAGAAGGAAATGGGGGACACCCGCTCCTCACAAGGGGCGGGCACGTGCGTGCTACACACACACACACACACACACACACACACACACACGCCTAGGAAGAGGGTGACCTGACTAAAAATGTGACGGCCTCACAGGACCACTGCGGTGTGAATAGTTCCAAAGCCTCAGGGAGCAAGTGCTTAGTACATGATGGCTCTTTGTGAAATATTTGTCACATTTAATTCTGTGATTTACATAATGCTTTCTGTTGTGTACTCTCTACTCTCAGGAAGCACAGGACAAACGTCCTTCAATATCCCTGTTGGCTTCCTCTTAGAGACTGAAAACCAGCAAAAGCCTACTGACTCATTAATAAAATATTTGATTCCTTCATGGAATAAATAATTCAAAAGAAATACGAGGACAATGACTACATTTGTGTTACATCAAAATAGAAATGATTTTCTTTACTGGAAACTTTAACCTGGGATCAGTTCATTTTTCCCTTCAATTTGGAATAAATCGGTTTAAACTTTATACTGCCATTGACGGAACATGACCACGGAGTAATTACTAAAGCACAGTATTCATCTTTAGATGTTCTGAGAATTCTTATTTATTCTCAAGACTCAAGCCAAATGTCACAGCTACAAAAAGGTAAATCCTGATCACAATCATTTTGCTCACTCTCTTTTTTTCAAGGTTTGCATTTCCATCAATTAGGAAGCAGTAGTGTTTCAGGGTATTCTGATAGACAAGTCTGTTCTCACTTAAATTATATAGAGCATATATAATTATATATATTTTTTTTTTCCTGTCTTTATTTTCTTCCATAAAATGTGCATTTTATTTTCCTCTGTAGAAGACCCTCTTAGATTTAGTTTTGTGCATGTGCTGTACGTTTTTATACTTCAGGCCTCCAGCATCCATCTCTATGGAAAGCTCACAGCCAAATAATTACATAAAACCAAATATCTGAACAGGAAGCTTTAATTGCAGAAATGCATTTGTAACAAGTCCTACTTCATTTAAATTTTAGCAACTACATAGAATATTTGACGCAACTTTAGTAAAATAACATCATATGAGCTAATGTGAATAATATTAGAAAATATTGCTTGTATGTTTACTCCTCAGATGGTATGTGGTATGTAGTAAATCTTTTCCCTTTTAAATCACTAACAGGAAGATTCTAGTTCAGACAATTACTGACTTACAGTGGTTTGAGTCATGTTTTTTACCTCACCATGGTAGGAAAGCAATCCACAGTCAGTCCTGACTCTACTTGAAATTTCAAATCTTGATCTTTTCCTGCCTGGCATGGCGCACTGGGTAACTTTTAATAATACTGAGGTTTGAGGATGTGGGGCACCTGCAGGCGGTCACTTGATTCCTTGGTGAGCAGTGGGTACTATTCTGGACACTTGTTGCTAGGCCATTATGGCTGGAAGAAGAGAATTTTTAATTTAGACTATTTTCAGATGTCATTGGCTTTTTTGGTCATAAACTCACTGTGAGTCAGGGAATGCCTGTATTTCTTCTGCAACTTAGTTTCAAAATGGAGCTGATAGAGATATCTGGGTTTTCTTGAATATTCATGTATAAGGTATATTTTTCTTGAAGAGACATTCTGCAGGAAATTTTGTCACTGGCAAAGTTTATACCATCTCGAAATAAGTAAACAGTCCATAAATTCTCAACTAGCAGCAGCAGTAAACAATCCATCTCTGAAACATTCAGTAGCCTGGAAAAGTCTTCCAGAGATATCAGATAATTCTTTCAGAGTTTGAATTCCACTCAGGTGTCCAGCAGAATTTCCTTTGAGATTCCTAGTTTAGAGAAAACACAGTATCTTATCACAGCTATAAGAACTGTTTCAGTAAGTTGCCTTTGGGAGATAATGTGACAAGCAGCTACAGCTGTAAAGCCAATTGAAACTATATAAATTGAAGTGGATTTTCAGTGGCAACCTTGAAAATACCTGGGTGAAATTATGTTGAAATTAACCCAGGCCTTTCTGTTGTAATGGCAGTTGTTACCGTTATTCAGTCAAGACTGAACAAATAAAAAGATAAATAGATAACCTTCATGGAAATCTGAAAATTAAAATTAAAAGTGCAAAGACAAGTAATGGTAATATTACTTTCATAGCTACTTACTTATTTTTGCATGGCCGGGCATCAAACACTCACCTGCTACGAAGACTCTATACAAAAGATTTGGCCAGCCACAGATGAATGTTTGAAACGTGTCTGCAGTTTGTGGAGATTTCTGACCAAATTTGAGCAGGAACATAGTGATTATCACTGTTGCAAAGCACTTCATCTATGAACCTAGAATAATTCAGGTTTGCTACATTTAGTTGATATGTTTATTTCATTAGCTATATCACAAATTCAATATTAAAGTTGGATATGAAATTGTCGAATCAGGCAAAACAAACAAAAAGTTATCAGCAAAATTTGTAGACTGCATCAAGCAGGATGAGGGTAAACACTATCAATATTTTCAATAGCTCAGAATGATTTCTACCTATTTTGAAAGACTATATAAATCTGTTATACAGCATGAACTCTGTTGTGATTTGGGGTTATTTAGCTTAATATTCTGTGCATATGATACACTCTTAATTATAATTATCATCAGATACATGTCTTTATAATAGCCCATTGTATAAATATACCACGTTCAATTTATCCATTATTAAAGGCGATGGTTTTTTGGGTTTTGTTTCAGCACTTTTAAAATAATAACTGCTACAGCCATTACAGTAATATATTGGTTTCATATTGGTGTACTGGCTGTAATACATACATGTACCAATTTCTTTGAATATTTATCTTTGAATAGCTAGCTATATGTGTATGTCTAATATATATTATATGTGTGGAATACGGTGTCACATAGTTTTCTGAAGTGTGTTTGAAAATTCCTGTGATCGTCTAAAGACCACTTACTGGTTTTTTGTCTCTTTCTGTTTTTTGTTTCACTCATGAAAGTCTCTGGCATACTGTATAGGTTTGAAACTAAATTAGCTTTCTCATGTAACATCAAGGACCTTTTAAAATTATGTTTTACTTAGTTATCTTACTTTTGGAGTTACTGTTTAAATTTTCCCCTGTTTTTCTTCTCGGTTGGTTGGTTTTTCTTGCTTCATAAATTTTTCCTTTCTGTTCTGAATATGTAATTTGTGCTGTGTCCTACATAATAAAGATTTTACCTACCTCATAGTTTGATTCCCTAAATACATTTTTATTTAACTCTTCAGATTGAGGACTGTCATCCATAAGGGAAAACCTGTGATGGACAATGAAGTTGAGAGATACTTTCCCAGTGTTGTTTTTGAGGTACTCATTGAGAAAAACCCTCTGGCGCTGCAGCGTGAGGCTAAGAGCTTTTGTTCTCTCAGTGAGCAGGGGACCCCACCCCTGCTCCCCCATTGGCGCTGGCCTGGTAAACTTGTCTGTTTTGTACTCACTGTACTTCTGTGACTTTATTCTTACTCCTGATACCTGGCAGCATAGGGCCCAATTTTTTTTCTTGGGCCTTTGAAGATATAGATGAAATTCGAAATTGCCTTGTACATTTTTACTATTTGCAAAATTTTTTATACAGTTGTATATTTATTTATATTAATGCATTTATATATTTAATACATTTTTATATATTTTTCAGTTTTTTGGAGAGAGATGACATCTTTATTGAATCCATCTGCAAACAGTGTACACCTCAATACTGATGTGTTTTTCGCTTAATAATGCAGTTACATGTAATAATTCCTTCTACTTATTATTACATATTTTGTTATAAGTTTTCATTTTCTTTCTTTTCAGTGAATAACTATTTTCAATGAATAATTATCCATGTTTCAATATTTTACCCACACGCTGAGTCCATGAGCCTCGGGTAGATGTTTGGGTCTCCCTCAGTGTATGTCTTCCCATTTTGTCATAATGTATAATTTTTCTAGCCAATAAAAGCCCTCTGCTATTATAGAATGTGCTCACTGAGGAAGACCTAGACCATTGAGTCTCCTCTACAGCACAGGAAATAATTGGTTTTCTGTCACTGCCCCTTTCTTACTAGACTTTTGTCTAGCTTGTGCAATCAGATACAAATTAGCTTACTTTTCGCCATTTACTTGTCACACTTTGTTGCTCCTTTACTACGCCCTACTAGCCACCAATTCAGACAAGCTTTCATGGCTCAACTCACTGTGCCTCTCGACTTTTAACTGTATTACAAGTTCCTGGACATGGGGCGCGTGTGTATGTGTACATGACAATGTCATGTAAGTCTTAAGTTCAAGAAGTGTAGCATTGTGCCAGCCACAAGTTCCCCGATCTCTTTCCCTGTGTACATACATCGAGGAATAATCATTAATATCATAATCCTTCTCCTAATTGCATATTCTCTTGCACAGCATTCTGTACTCTAAGGGTGACCATCCACCCTAAGATGTTGCAGGGATCTATACCACTGTTTTGAGAGCTAATTTTACTATAATTCATTCAGTTGAAATATATAAAGAAATTGCAAGCACAGGTATGGCTTGTACAGAGAAAAGTAAAGAATCAGTAAGAGAAAAGAGAGAAGAAAGTGTCATTCCAGCTTTTGCTTAAGGGGTTTTCATAGACACAAATGAGTAATAAAACTGAGGTCATTCCACTCTGATGAAATGGAGATATGTGAGAGTTTGTTCAGAAATTGTAAATCAGACCTTGACTAGATTGTAATCTGTGTACCGCTAGTGATGGGTCATTAGGCTGGAAAGTGGAGTAAAACAACACACAGCATGAAAGCGTTGACACTTTACTCTATTTTTTATTGAAGGTTATAAATGCAATTATGTAGAAGGATCTAGTGTTGTGAGAAGATAATTTTAGTAGATTCAAGAAAATATAAAAATAATTATACTGGAAATTTTATGTCTATCCCATAATATATCCATGCTCATATTTACCCTTTTCTCCTTGATTTGATGGTTAAATGAAGTCTCTTACTATGTCAAAATTAATCACACAGTATTCATCTGCTTTATGTTCTCCAGAGTTATTTCTTTATGCAAGACATAGAATGACAAGAAAATTCTTGTTTTGTAGATAATTTTCAACTTAGTTTGATTTCCTTGGCATATTTATTGATGCAAAGAAGTTAAGTCTTTTCCTGTTGATATATTCTTACTCCAGAACGGAGGATAGTTTAATATCTTCTCTTTTAAAAATGTTATAGACTTGAAATTTCAAACAAGAATTAAAGAAATACATACGAAAAATTAGAACAATCAGCCTGTTTAAAAAATCAGTTTAAATCACTGGGTGAATTAAATGTTTGTAATTTACACATGATTATCTTTATTTTAAGCAAATTACCTACTAGGTATGTTAAGTAAGCAAACACAGCCTTTAATGTTTCCTTAATGAAGTAAAGAAATAATTTACGAAGTAACTTGACTATATTTTGAGATGTGTGACTAGTCACAGGCGGCCAGTGTTCTTCCTACATATTAAAGAAAAGAGGAATATATTTGTATTATACTTTACTGATGGAAGCAGGTAAGGAAAAATCCATCTAAGTTTTGCTACAGAAAAATTCCCACAAAATATGTAAATCGCTCATCCAGATGCATTTCCTTTTGATATTAGTTAATTTAAATACTCAGTGCTCTAAGAGTTAAGTAACATGTTAGTATTGTAAAACATGTTAAAGTGTCCCATTTAGAATTTTGAACTTGGCAACAGTATTTTTAAAAATCTAAACCCAGTTTTTTCTTTAACCTAAACACATCAAAGAAGCAATCAAAATGATAATCTCAAATGATTAATGATTAACCAACTCAATCATACTTATAATAATATAGGGGAAATGATCAGAATGGATTTGTGTTTCTGGCTTCCTAAGACCGAGTTGGACATCTACTTCTAAAATTACTGAAGAATAGTTTTAATTATAAAATTAAGCAACAAGTCCATGAATTGGTGAGGACTGTACAAAGGCTAAAGTTAAATGCTGGTAGGAAGTAAAAGGCACCCATGTGAAGTGGACCAGCGCTTGTGTTCTGAGTGTATTTACTGAATCCAAGCATTGATTTCTAAAGAAATAAATGAGATGAAATATAGAGGTTAACCAGTAAGTTGATTCTGAGAATCACATCCCTACATGAATTAGATTTGTACTACAAAGATGAATTAGAATACACTTAGGGGACTTCAGGAGAAATTATGTCTGTCTAAAAATGGAAGTGGCAAAAAAAATAAAATGAAAACTGCTCTGATATAGTTAATAACATAATTTGGCCCTCAGAATGTCACTTAAACTCTAAAACTAGAATGCCTCGAATCATTTAATCATGCAGTTAGATTAAGTAAAATCTAAGCCAGGACCAGTTAATCAGACTGAAAAACAATATCGAAGAACCTCACTGCTAATGAACCTGAAAATCTATATTAAACTATGAGCTCATCATCAAACATCAGTTTTTGCAAAAGTGAAAGCAGAATGTAAGATAAAAAAACAAAACAATTAATAGAAGAAACAGAAAGACAGTTAAACACTTGCACGTCTAGAAACAGGATATTAAAATAAATTTTTGAGAAGAGAGATATAGTGACTAAGAAGCAAGTGACTGCAGATAAAACAGCCAATGGTGTTAGACATTTTTAGAAAGAAACCATGCACTATGTACCTTAGGAAACTCAACAAATTCTATGCTTGGAATAAAGGAAAAAGACACTCTTAAAAATATCAAAAGAAATTCACTCAAAGAATAATGAGTAAATAAGTTGCAAAATACATAACAAAATTCCGGAACTGAATGGAAAAACTTAAAATTGAAGTCAGAAAAATCATTTTATAAGACATCTAACACAGAGACAGTAAAAAATACAGAAATAAATAAGTTATTTAATACAAGATTTTAAAATATTGTCATTTAAGTAAACTTTAGAGTATTTTAGAACTATGCAGGCAAGATAATCAAAAATAGGTGCCAAAACCAAAACTCACAACTATAACATTGAACTTTCTACAAATAACATTCTTTCATTTCCACAAAAAGATGTACTCAATTTTAAAACAAATTAAGCTGGACTAGTATCTGAAAAACTGCCAAGTATTTGAAAATAAACACCTCAGTTCTACTTAACACACAGATTAAAAGGAAGTAGCAAGATTAACTACATAATATTTGACTTAAGTAAAACCCAATCACACAATATAACAAAACTATTGGAATACTTAAAGGTAAATTCGTGAAATTTAATGTTTATATTTGAATTGAAAAAGTAAATCAATAATATACACTTTTGTCTAAATATAGATGATTAAATGAGAAATGAAATTTAATAACGAAATTGGTTATATGTGTCCATACTAGCTCAACCAATTATAAATTGAAATTAAAAATAGAGTGATACTCCAGTGTGGATAAATATCACCTTTTCTCTATCCATTTTTCTGTTGATGGACATACAGACCATTTCTAAGGTTTAACTATTATGAATTGCAATGTTATAAACATGGATATGAATGTGTCACCATAACATGATGTCTTGAAATCACTTGAGGAGACACTTATCAGCAGAATAGTTAGGTTCAGTGGAATTTCTAGTTAGACTTTTTTGAGGAATTTCCACCGTGGTGTCCTAGTTTACACTTCCACCTATGGTGAAGAATAGTTGCTCTTCACACCCTGTATCTCCACTCCTCATTTCAGCATTTTTATTGGAGGAAGTAAGAGAAGGGGAAGAGAAAATATCGAAAAGAGAATTGAAATCTGAAACATACACGTACAAATTCCTCACAAGTGTAATCACCTTGCAATGCAAACATGTACTAATAAAAACTAAAAAACTATAAAGAAATAAACTGAACAACAACAAAAACTCACCCGTAACCACTTAAGATTTTTAAGGACTCTAACTGGTATTACCTTGCTACTTTTGTACCACGTAAGAGTTAAACACATTTCTACATGTCAGAAAATTCCGCTCTACACAACTGCTTCACTTTTTCTGTGTTCAACAGAGAAATTGTTCCTTCAGTATCTGGAAGGCTTATGACTCAGTAAAAATCAATGTCTAACACAGTACTGAATCACTCCTGCCCTTCCCTGGGTAACTGATCATGCAAAACTCCTTTTGCTGACCAAGCTGGGAAACTGTCATTCACATTAAATTAAATTGAAATGTCGGAATCTGAGAAAATTGAATTGAATGATGAATAACTTCCTGAATGTCTCTTCAAGTGCTGTGAATAATTATTATAGAATTTTTTGGCACAGGACAGCTTTCTTGCAAATTAGAAATGAGTAAGTTTATTTTATCATGTAGCCCGACAGAATTAACATTACTTAGCTTGGAAAGGTAGTGATAATCCTTAATATTACTTAAAAATGAACTCTCTTTGTCATGAGGAAGGGAAGAAAAATACAAGAAGCTTTTCTTTAGGTTTAAAAAAATAGTTCTATTCCAGCATTTTTAGTCCTATATAGCTGATTTTAAAATTGTCATACACATTAGAAAGTCTAATACATAGATTACAACAATTGTACCTTAAATTGTTATTTTTGCTTTCTTTAAAAAATTGAACTATTTATCATAAGAAATATATTTAAATGAGATGAATAGTTTACAATAAGTATTTGCATTGCCCAAGGATTTAGAGTCCAGAGCATAGTAATCAATGGCATATATCAGTCTTGCTTTCTCTTGTGATGGTGGCATTAGCTAGGCAAAGCTAAGTTCCAGTAAAGGCAGTTTTGTTTCATAGATAAAGACAAGGGTTGAGATGATGATTTGGTTTGAGTCCTGAGTTCTGCCGAGGTGATTGAAAGTTCTTACACTCATCACATAATCCTTGATTTTCAGTGCTCTCCAGGACAACATGGTTACTGAAGGCACCTTCGCAACAAACACTTTTTGATGGTCCTTGGTAAGTTGGCTGTGGAGAAATCAACAGGATGATGAGTGTTAGACTCCAGAATTTCCCACCAGCCAGTTATTTGCCTTCAACTCTATTGTAAAAGCAGGGAGCAGCCACTGATCTGAGCCACGGGTTTGCTAATTCTATTTTATTTCTAACGTTTTTTTCCCCTTCTAACCCATTCTGTTTTGTAGTCAACTTGGATTCCTAGAATCCCAGGTCTGTTGGATAAGCACCTTTATGAGAAAGGCTGCAAACTTCACCAAATGGTGGTGAGCCCTGCAGGCGGTATCGCCCCTGAGGCATCACCCATGCCTCCCTGCAGGACAGTCATGAAAGGCTCTTGGGACTTACAGGGACCTCTCCTGGACCAGTCCTGACGCATCGAGCGGGAAGACCACGGCTTGAGCAGGACCACCTACTCTGCCACAGAGTAAGTGCTTGCAGTCAGACAAACTCCCAGGCCTTGGCTTTAGTCTCTTGTTTTATTAAACCACAAAGTTCCTGTTGGCCCATTGAAGAGGCTGCTGAGGCTGAGTGTCTGCTCCTCCCAGCAGGTCCGTGCTGCCTGCAGCTCCTTAGCCTGCAGCCCCCCAGGGCATCGCTAGGACTGCTGTCTGGAGACCCTCAAGGAGCCCAGTCTGCGGGGTCTCCAGGAGGGACAGCCCTGCCCCCAGGCTCTGCTAACACAGACACCGTTCACGATCTGTGTGTGTCCTGTTCTCTCTGCTGTTTGCACACAGTGATACATTTTCTGAGGATGTGCATTTCACATAGCTTTTGCCAAGACTACTTTTATTTTGAAGAACATGAAGTGACCGTCTGTGATTTTGCTTTGCTTTCTGCTCTTTCAGTGTTCAGAATGTCTTCCTTGTAAGTTCTTGCTAAATATATTCACTTCATGTCTCTGAGGATTTGTACAGAAACTTGGAAAACTATTTCAGGGTTGGTAAGATCTGAGGCCCGCTAAGCTTAAACTGTATGTCACCCAAAATACTTCAACATGTAAATATTTTGTTTGTTTGTGTATAAGTGGGGTCAAACTGGGGTTGCCAGACAGGCATGGAACTCCAAGGCTTAAGGAAACTTCCTGTCATTGACTCCCAAGTCGCTAGGAGGGTAGATATGGGACCCCATGTCCAGCAAAATACTGTGGAGGTGTGTTTCCCTCTGATTTCTGCTTAATGTAAAATCACGGATAAAGTTGTATCATTTAAATGCTTTTTCATGAAAAATCAAGTTATTTTAACTTATTTTATAAGTACTGGTTCAGTTTCTCCTCTCAATAATTGTTATAACATTTTTTTGTTTTAAATAGATGCTTTTGAAAGTATAATAATCTACCCTTTGTAAATTTCTGGAGCATGATGAAAAATAAATTGCTTATATAATATTTATACAAAGAAAGGACAAAGCAGAAGAAAATATTTCTTACATGCTTTATATTTTCTATTTTGGCTACACTGTGACTTCAAAATTGTGACATTGTGCATTTTTCTGACTTACTTAAAGAAATTAATATCCTTAAAGGGAATAATTTCTGTGTTACTAATGTGCAGACAACAAAGGGATTTCTCTGTCTCTTCCTGTTTCTCTCTCTCTGTTTTCTGCCTTCCCCTTCTGTGAATCTTCAGCCAAATCTGATCGACACCAACAGCGTCTTCACTTCGGACGAATGGATGTTCCAGTGTTCTTAGGGTGACTCGGCTCTCACACATGAAACTGAGGACAGTTACAACAGTATTTAATTAACCTTGTATAACAAAAGACACTTTTATGCTGTTGGGGTTTCATTCCTTTGTTTGTTTGTTGAGACAGGGTCTCCCTATGAAATTTGGGCAGTCCTTGAACTCGCTGTGTAGCCAGTGCTGGTCTCAAATTTGCAGCAATAGTCCTGCCTCAGCCTCCAAACCACTGGAATTCCAGAAAATTTACATACCAAAGTTTTGTTTTACAAGTATATTCCCATTGTTTTATTTTAGTTTTATACTTCTTCCCATGACAGGTAAAAATAACATGGCTATTTTTTTTTTCCTGTATTAGAGCAATAGCAGGCACAAGCCATAACAGCTGGAACGAACAGTACAGCATACAGGTTTACTAATGTGATTTTAGAAAAGGTCCCCAGAGGTGGCTTTTAATCATCTCTATTTTTGCAAAATGTTCAAGAAGAGCTTCACTTTGTTTTTCCATTGCCACAGTCCTTACACAATCAAGCAGCGGGTTGTGAAGTTGTAACTACTGTTTTTCATTTCTCAGTGCATCGCCACACATACTAGGCCAGGCTCAGAACAGTTCTTTGCCAACAAAAATTAAGTTGAACCACTGTCTACAGAGTGCTGGTGTTGCAAGAGGCCATGTACTATAGAAGTCGGACAAGCATGAAATGAGATTTTTTTTCTAGCTTTCACTTGTTACTTACTATGTAACATGTTCAAGGAGGTGAGATCTTTCCTCTGACATTCAGATTTTTATCGATCTGTAGGGGTACAGGTTAGACTGTGTTTGAGACTTGAAGTTTTTAGGTCACACACAAATGATCTCTCGTCATATTTATGCATATCTACTTATGCATATAAATTTAATTGCATATTTATATATAAATATTTTGAGGTATAAATAATGTCTTAGATGTTGATGTCTGGCTTATAGTTTGTATCACAGATGCTGAAACTTCACTTGAAGGATCCTTTTTGTAAATAATCAGAGAGGGAGACAGGCAAAGAGTGGAAACAATGAATGATGCTACCAGAAGTTTCTTCTCAAGCAGAGGCGCAGGCTGTGCACCAAGAAATGCACTTGTTCAAAGGCGGTTTGCTTTCTCTTATGCTGGGGGGGCCACGACCTCCGCCCTTAGAGCAACGTTTCTGTAAGACGAGAGTGCATTGCTAACAAGGGCTTCTCCCCAAACCGGATCACCTAGGCCGAGATTCTGACTCACGGAGGGTCTTTAGGCCACGCAGAATCAGTGCCAACTCTCCCGGCAGCGCAGTGAAATCGTTTATACGGTAACCAGCGCTGTCTGTGTGACGGAGTCGCAGTCAGCTTTGGGACACCGTGACCCCTCTGAGCTCCTTGCTCTGCGATGCTCTATTGCTGGCAGCGCTGCCAACTTCTGTGGGAGGAAACCAGTGAGAAGTCCAGGTCTTGCTGCTTCCTGGGACAGGCCACCTTACTTACACAGATACATTTGTTACAGTCATAATCGCCATGATTGTATATGATGTTTCACTTACAGTTAGTTATCCTACGCATGCTTTCTACAGCAATAATATACAGTAAATGTACCTCAGTGTTCCGGTATTAAAAATAAGAAATTAAAACTTACTGTCAGGGTTGTCAGTTTTGTCGCTGCTCAGAAGACACTGAAATTGGTATCATTTTTATACATGGCATATGTAATTTTTAAATTTTATTTATTTATTTATTTATCTATCTATTTATTTATTTATTTATTTGATACCAGGGATCAAACTCAAAACCTTGCACTTGCCAGGCAAGTGCTTATGCTGCTGAGCTAAATCAGTGGTCCCAACGTAATTTTTTAATATTTTTCTACAAATGCAGATACAATTTTTCTACATTTTCTGTTTCAGTGAGATGTAAGGAATAGAACACATACTTCACAGGAAGCATTGATATAGTTAAGAGTTTTCCAGTTTGAATTTTGGACAGCTGCCAGGATTTGCAGGCCAAAGACAATTTTCATTTTCTAATGTTATAAATACCATGACTTCTAGAGAAACATTAACAGTAAGTAGATTTGCCTTAAATAATACTACATGCAGGTAGAAAACTGATGAAAGGCTAAAACCGAATGTTTTATGTTTTGGTATTAATGTAAATTCTTATTAAGGAAAATTATGTTTTACAAATATGTGATTTTTTTTACAACTACTTTTCAAATAAACAGAATTGTTATTAGGATGTATGAATTTTTCAATCTTTGTAAATTATTATGAAATGATTTTTTAAAACACACATATTCTAAATGCTACATATTATCAAGTTTTCTTGTTAGGAATCCTGCCCTGTACTTTTTAAATCATACTTCTTTACCAACATATAAAGAAAAGTCCTGGGTGCATTTTATTCTAGTATTGGCTTAATTTTCAATTGAACCCTTACACTAATTAGATATGACATGAGTTATTTCTAATACTTATACTTTACTTTCCCTGTGACCTGTGATCTAGCAGAAAAGGCAACCTATTTAATCTAATCCTTTTTTCTTTTTGTTTAAATTTCTATGATTAAGAGATAGGCTATAAATTCAATATCACTAATATCTCTATCATTCCACTCAGTTATTCTATAATTCATTCTAAAGATAGAAGTAGAATTTATTTCCAAATAAAACCTATTTTCCATTTCTGACAGGTTCCTCATTAATCAGATTCTGCCATCTTGTTTCAAGCTTCTGGTTCTTCTCATCATCTGTGTCATTTAGTCTTTAAAGGAAAATACAAAATATTCTTGATAGCTTGGTTTAAAAAGCTTTTAATTGGAATTAGAGACAAAAGTATCCCAAGTCCTTCCAATCTTTTTTTTTTTAACATCTTTATTCAGCAAAAGAGGAAAAGGCTTGTTTACTTACCCTTCACTCATTCACTGGTAGACTAACTTCTTTTATACTTCTGAAGTCGATATTAAAATTACCTACTGGGATGCTCAGTATAGTTATAACAAAACGCTGTTGCTTGTTTATGTGCACAGAAGAAAACTTTTTGTTTTTCTTAAATTTCTCACTGTGATGCCACCATGGTCTTCAGGAATTTGTAAAAGCCGGGGCTACAGGACGCCCGGTGGATTAGTCATCTGGAGGTGGACTCTGGCGGTCTTGGTGTCACCGGACACGTGCGTCTTCACCTGATTCCAAAGTCAGGCAGCCGAGCCCAGGAGACTGACCCTGCGCACTCAGCTCCTCATTCCAAACACGTAGTTGGTCTCTCAGAGACAAGAGTGGCTGTCCCAAAGCTCAGACGCGTCCGTCCTTCCTCTGTGTGGCTCAGGTAGCTGATAAAATGCTCCAGTGTCTGAAAGAGGAACACAGGCAGTCATGACCTACTTACGTCTACTTGTAGGGCACAGCAAAAGCAATGAATGCCAGCCAGCCTGAAGGTCTCGTCTGAGAAAAATCTCTTTCCCTGTTAAGCAGCAGGTCGGCTGATTTGTATTTCTTTTACCAGAATTCTAATTAGCACACGTTTGCAGTAGGCAGTGCTCACTTTTGAAGATCTCTCTTGTCTCTTACAGGTTGTGGTTTTCTCCCAAAGCTAATTTTTGCGCAATTTTTTTTAGAGAGGATATCTTTACAGATCCCTCCCTAGAGACACGGGCAGTACCAAGAATGAAAGAGAAAAAAAGAAAGAGATTCTGTAATATTAATAACTATTAAAACTATGCTTCCAGGAGTAGGCGTGGTCAGAGGCAGGGAAAGTGCCACAGTGCGGTGAGCTTCAGTTCCTGGATTCTGAAGCGGCATCTTGGAAATGTGATTTTATTCTGTGGTCCTCTTTCTTTCCCTGAAGGATTACGGGGTCGGGGAGCAGGAAAATCTGCATCCCCACTTTCCTGCCTCACACCCAGGGATGTAGGAGGCAAAGTTCCTCTGCGCTCTCACTGTTTATGTTGCTGGTGTGCACCTGAAATCTCTCAATGAACAATCAATTCAAGCTCATTTGCATTTTAAATTGTACATTTTGGAAATCTCCAGAACATTAATCATATATTTTTCTGACATTTTACCAAATGTTTCTAAACTTGCAACTTTTTGTTGTGCAAAGGAAATCACTTGTGCTAAGATCTTCTGAATATTTAACTTATTTCAAGGGTAAGAAATGAAAATTGTTTTCACCCAACAGTATCGTATCAGTAATTATTTGTGAATGGGATAAAAAATTCGTGCTATATGATTTACTTTTTCACTTAGAATTTCTTGGATCAATTCGAACAATACATCTGTCTTATCCAAAAAATCGGAAGATTTTTTTTTATAAATCATTAATAACAAATTTAAGCACGATATTTTAAGAAACTCTGTGAGAACAAATAAATGTTCTAGTTCTTCAAGAAGAGGAAATTTCAGTATTATTGATAAGATTTCTTCATATATTTTATTTTGTTCTTTCAAGAACAGATTGGTATTATTCTAATGTTAGTCTTCTAATTTAAATTGATATAATTTCTCTATACCTGTCCTTTTGTTCCACCAGTAATAGCATTATTCCATTATTATTATTATTGCAATATTATAATTTAGCCTTCTAATGAAAATAAATATCAAAATGTCAGTGTTGCATAATTTGAATTAAGTAAGAAACTGTTAATTTTTTTCTGTTCAGCATTTTTTTTCCTTTCGATTGTATATTTGCATATGGAAAAGTGATTACTTTAGGTAAAAGCCCTTCTAAAATGGACAAATTTAAAATGAGATTATTTTTAATTCCACATCTCAAGTTTGTATCATGATCAGCACCTGATGCATAACTTCTTGAAGTGCTTAAGAAAGTATTTGTTTTGGTGGTGATTAGTGTTTTATTTAAGTTTACTGAACAAGATCTGAGTCTGACCATTAATGCTGTAATCTTTGTAAATAAAGCGTGGCATATACCTGATATCATACTGATTAAGTTTTATTTGTGCTTTGTTATTTAATATTCTACTTTTTTGCATTTCTTCCTCTAACTACAGCATTGTAAAGTGCCAAGTGATGAATCACAGAATGCAATAGCATTGATGGAGAAAGCACCCAAGATTCACAGAGACTCTGAGGAGAAAACAGTTGTTTGGGAAGGTGTGGTTAGACCAGCCAAGAAGGGATTATGCAGGGCTCCAGGTAGAGAACAAGAGTTGATGGCATCACACAGGAAAAAAAAAAATTAAAAAAATCTAATTTTAAAAATTTCTACCATCTTTTCCTGTGCACATTCCTTTGTTCTACAAGCATTCATAGAGCATACAGTGTGTCCTACACACCATGCTGAGCCTTGAGGAAAGAGAGTAAAATAATAGACAGTGTGGTTCAGACAGTTCCATTGTGCACATGACGTATGTGTAACTGAGTTAATACTCACCTGCGCTGTGCCTTCATCCTCATAGTCTACAGGAGCTCATCCATAACTCGGCTGTTGTTGAGCAGAAGCTGTAAACAAACGATGCAAAGCTAAGTGAGGGAGCCCTGACAACTCTGGTGACTTACTGAGCCATTTAACATGAGCAATGAGCCAAAGCCAGAGTCCTACAGAGAAAGAATCAATAATGAATACATTATCATACATATTTCCCAAAGACAAGAGCAATCATCCTGTAGCACTCTCTTTGGTTACAAAATAATATTGAGGAGCTTTTCTGCTCCTCCCCCCATGAACAAGAGGATATCTGTTTCTCAAAACAATGCAGAGGTCTCATCTACAGTTAATACCGTGACTCTGGTAGACATGAGCTGCTTGGTGCATCCATCAGACATCATTGGCTCATTTAAACTTTTAGAAGGAAAATATCCGTGGAACACAAGTTTCACATTACTGTGATGCATCATTCATGTATCAGCACATCAATTATGCGGGATCAACAAAACTTCAAAAATAAGTCTTCTTTCTAAGCATGCTTTAAAATCTCAAATAGCTAAACTATTTTTGTTGTAATGATCATCTTTTTCAGCTTCTGCTAAGTCACATCATTTAAGGTGTGCTAAAATATATATTTAATCCCATTGTGCAAAATTTATTTGTGACTGGTTTTTCTGGAAATTCCTTATTATGACTCAGTAAAACTGTTAAACATATTTCACATATGATGATGTCATATGATTTGATTACATTCCCCTTCATAGGGGAGAATATTAAAAACTAAAAAACAAAACAGGCAAAAACAACAGCAGTGACAAACAAAACAAAACACAAGAGTATGGATTAACCTGCCTCCTATTGTGTTTACTGAGTTTAATCTCCTCTGCCAACTGTATGACGATAAACCACTGTGTTCTCAGACAGTCTAAGTCCTCCTGCTTTTTTACAGAATCATTTCCAGATGACAGAACACCCTGTTGGTGAGAGATTATATGTGTGCACTTTAGATTGGCAAAATATTGATAATTGCTGAAACCAGGGAATGTATACCGTCATTTTCATTGAATGGAACTCTGTTACCTTATAGATTGGAAAATGTCCACACAAAATAAAAAAATGAATGCATACACACTCAAATGAGCCTCAGAACTCTCTCAAAAAATTTTTGAGAGAAAAACAAAACTGTGTTTTTAGTCCTACTTACTCTGTTTTAAAATGCCATCTACATCATTTAGTTAATATTTTTAAAAATGTATATATCCATGCTGATAGCTGCAAAACTCCCAATAACTAAATCGTGTAAGAAAACTGTATGTCCATCAACAGAAGGGTGGATGAAGCGAATATGTGATTTACATACAATGGAGTTCTACTTTATCATAAGGAAAGATAAACTTGAATCATTTCTAAGAAAATAGATGCATCTTGACACCATATGTTAAGTGAAGTAAATCACACACAGAAACTTAAGTATCATGTAGTTTCTCATATGTGAGAAAGCCTAAATATAAATATATTACAGAGCAAAATAAAAGATAGACCATAGGAAGGGAAGCAACAGATATTTTGTAAAAGTGATTGTGACCAAGAGAGGAAAAGGGGAGGGAAAGTGGATGAAATAATCATTGGGATGTGGTGTGTCCATGTGCAAACTTCCCACGGTGAATGCAATCTGCTATGTAACGCAAATCCATACTGAGACAAATCTCAGCTCCATCGCTGCAGAGAATAATTGTCATGATTACCGTTTCATGTCAACTTTGCCAGGCTATAGTTTACCTTTATTCAGTCAAATTTCTAATCTAAGTGTTTCTGTGAAGATACATTTTAGATGTGATAGTACCTTCAATCACTTGTTCGAATGAATGAAATTATAGCAGGTAATGTGTGGAAGGGAGCTGATTTGATCAGCTGAAGTGTCTATAAGCACAGAAGAGAAGGTTCCTTGCAAAAGCAGCTGGGCCCCTGCATTGTTCAGTTCATGTCGAAGAGCTCCATCCTGTGCTTCTTAATGGCCTCTGAACAAGTGTTTCAAGATTGTTAGACACCCGCAAAAATCTATAAAGAATATGCATGTATGTATCTCTATATATTTGTATATATGCATATATACATCATATATATAAGCATAAAATACATATGGCACAATATAGTATATTAAATGATGTACTTAAGCATTGTGTGATATTACTGTCTGCCTTCCGTATTTTTGTGGTGTTCCCTCATGATTTCAATTAAGTACAGATTGAAAATGTATGAAAAAGTTGCATATGTGACATGTGTGTGTGTGTATATATATATATATATACATATATATGCATACATGTTGTTCTTATGTTATAAATAATATAGTTCAACTACTTGTTAGAACATATTGGTATAACTAATGCAGCAATTATTTAAATTGTTACTATAGTTTAGATTTTGAATGTGTCCGGCTGGGTGCCTTGTTTAGAGGTAGGTTGAGTAACTGCAGCAAAATTGGAAGATGTAGGCCATGAGCAAACTGTGTTTGAAGGTATAATTTGTCTCTGGACTCCTGTTTCCATGTTTTTTGTGCCATTCTGCTATGAGTCCGGAAATACAAGAGCCAACCAACCATGGACTGCAACCTCTAATATCGTAAGTCAAGATCAGGCTTTCCTAAGTTGTCTTTCTCAGGCATCTTGTTAGGGTGAAGAAATGTTAGGACCAGTGCACAGGTGGATGTGTGTAGCTGATAGACTGACTATATGCACAGGGTCTCAGCGCTCATTTTATTTCATATCTAGTTGGTTACTGAAACAGGCCCCTGTGAATAACTAGAGATGATTGTGTTTGTGTGTGTGTGTGTCTGTGTGTGTCTGTTTGTATGTGTCTGTGTGTGTGTGTGTTTCTGTGTGTTATCATCTACTTATTCTTGTTCTGAGCTCCTTTTGGAACACTGTATAATACAAGAGTTGTATTAACCATATTGAAATAAGGTATGTATGTTTCTAACATGGAAAATTGCAAAATATATATTCCATGGTCAAAATATTGTTCTTCATTTCTAATCACAGAATCATGGGAAAAAAAAAAGAAAACCCAGGATGTGGCAACTTACATTCAATAATGCACTAAATTTTGTGTCTTGCTCAAATTATCTAGAACAAGTAACCTTAATTCAATACCCCAAGGATGAGATTAGACTGATTATCTCTGAGTTTACATATTTTACATAGTTCATGTGTGTCTCTGTGTGTATCATGTGTGTCAGCGTGTGTGTGTGTGTGTGTGTGTTCATTCTGGGGAAAACTATTCACAGATTAATTTCACTTTTCAAATGCATTCTTGACCCAAAAGGAATCTGCAGGTTTCTCGTTTGTTTGACTTGAAAAGTATAATGACTTTAGTGAAAACCAAATTAATTTAATAACCGCAACAAGATGTATGAGGGGTGGGCCAGTGGACCAGATTTTTCAGGTAGATTTTGCTAACCTAACCATCCTCTAGCCAAAACAATGGGATGCTGGCTTCTCACTGGCTGTTTCGTAGCTGTGACTGTAACCTCCTCGCCTGCCTCGTGCCTCAAATTCATTGACCCAGTGGGTGCCTTCGGCTGGCTCCAGGCAGTGTTGCTGTGTGCACTGTGCCCTGTCACCCTTCCTTTACCCAGACGCTAAGGCTCCACCACTTTATCCTAATCTTTAAATTCAGGCTAATTTCCCAGGTCAGGGATCATCATTGTGTCCTGTTCTTCATTGCAACACACGCCGTGGACTTCAGTGGGGATGGCCCAGCCTTTGATTCCCCTCATGTCCCTTTGTGTGCTTAAGGACAACTGCAGATGGAATTGTTTCCTACTGAGGATCTGCTCCCTGGGATGTTTTGGAAACTATATGATTAGTTTGACATTGTAAAATTGATGAAGTATTATAAATTTGTAGAAAGTTTATAAAATCATTTCAGTTTTATTTGTGGGACTGAACATGTGAGATTTCATCCATGGAATTAGACTCTAAAGTCTCATAGAAGCTACAATCCAGCATTTTGAAATCACTCCAAATTTTGTTAAAGTTTCCTAAATCCACCAAAAGGCACAGCCTACTTGGCCTTCTATGCACAAGCAGCTTCTATAGTTCACGTGAATGTTGAGATGTAAGAATGGTCAACCTACAAAAGGGGAAAATCTTTTTAAAAAGCCAGGATGAAAGTACATCAACAGTTGCCTTATTTTCCAAACTTTACAATGACTTTTGTCAAAACCTTTACACTGTAAATAATTATGAACTTTCACACAGGATTTATACCATGCTGTTTTACCCTGAACATTCTATACCTTAGTACACATTAACACAGCTTTGCCTTACATAGAGTAAAGGTACATGTTATTGGGCAGATAAATGGGAAGGATTTCTAATGTTTCCAAGGAAGATAAAGACATTTATTACTTCAGCTAACTAGTCTCTTGATGATAAGAATTGAAACTTCTGAAAACAAGACATTTCGTTTATGTTGTTATAGGTGGAGATCTTCTACAAGTGCAAAGAAAAGTTTTACTTTTTTAGGGGGGCTGGGTTGTCAGGGATCGCACTCAGGACTTTGCATTTGCTAGGCAGGTGCTGACGACTGAGCTACATATCCCACCCAAAGTTTTACATTTTCATGGATCGCTTTTCAGCACCAGC
Organism: Hydrochoerus hydrochaeris; assembly: GCA_004027455.1. NCBI lineage: Eukaryota > Metazoa > Chordata > Mammalia > Rodentia > Hydrochaeridae > Hydrochoerus > Hydrochoerus hydrochaeris. Next base: position 127,952 of record PVLA01003564.1, on the reverse strand, counting down.
AAGCATTTCATGAAATTCAAGAGAATGAAGCTTTCCTTCGCCATATCTCCAAGGCTTCTCCAAGGACCCCTGGGGCAACATTATCTCTTGCAGTAATTTGGTGGATTAGGTTATTGTATACTCAAGAAATAAATTCACTTTTTTGGCCATGGAGCATTTTTTCCCCATTTTGGGGGAACCTCGTCCCTAATAGGTTTTGAAACTCTTAATGAGACAAAGATAAACTGCATTTCCTTTCCGACTTCATTACCTTTAACACATTCTGAGCTGGCACTTACACCCACCCCACCCCACTGCTGTTCTGTGCCTCCCCGTGTTGGTTCCTGCTGTCCTTAAAGATGGCTTTCACAGTGCTCTAAGATATATCATCATTACTATGTCACTGTCACAGATTTGCAAGCACCAATCTGGGGACAAAAGAATATCTGGGAAACAATTTCCCAATTTAATTCAGTCAATTTAGCTGCTTCAGTTGGTGAAACTCTTTTATATTGTTTGTGTGATGCATCTGTTTCCCCTGTGGACCACATGGAAAATATGACACCATTCCCAGGCCTCACTGGGGAATAACATATGTTTGCCTTTATTTAAAATGATTCCTGAACAAAGAAAACAATGACAAAAGAGATGAGTAATGAATGTACAAAACTTAGGATTGCTAAATAGGCCAAAGTAAAGCTCACCACTGTGGGACTTAACAATAACTAAAATTAAAAATTCCAGGTTTCTTCTTTCTAATATATTTAGCCAAGTCTGGCTGAATTTAAATTCTAAGAAAAGTTAAAATAATCAATGCTGTCACTATGAGGTAAAGATGCCATTCCTTAAAAAATATACTTTCATCTTTGAATAAGAGAAAAAATAAAACAGTGACCCTCAAACGTCTCTGCTAGTATTCTGCCACCTAACACTGTAGCAAGTCCTTTTTAGACACTTTGAGACTTTCTTCTGTCCTCTGCCCCTGTTACCTCCAGAACATCAAGAACATCTCGTGTTTTTTCCTGGAAGGAAGGAACAAGTCATTTGCAGTGTGTGCGGAGCTGGTACTTTCAGGGAGAGAATCAATTACTGATGTATGTGATTTCATAAATAAAGCCAAATGTAGGCAGGTGATTAATCATTCATTTCTGGTTCACCTTGAGAGAACAGAACAATGACAAGAAAAGCAAAATGTTGTCTCTGTTTCCTGTTCATTCTGTGACTGTATGTTCTGAATAGTTAGTCTGTAACTATTCTGGTCCTGCCTGCTGAGTCATTTGGAAAATCTTTTAGAAAGAAAAAAAACATGAAGTCTTGATACACCTACTGTGTGCATCAGGAATTCATATGCCAACATAGGCTACTGTAGACTCTTCATTTTATTTAAAATTAGGCTTATTTTACTGAGTATTAATCCTGATCCTTTGTCCTGAGTATTAATCCTGATACTTGCTACATGACCCTGAGAAAGGTTTTAAATCTCTGTCCAACTGATTCCTTATCTGTACAATGAAGATAACACAGGTAGCAATTCTGTAATATTGTCACAAGAAAGCACACAAACTTTATCAGTCATGCTTCAACCAGCAATATAGAATTTACAAGGGATATTTTCATATGTATTTTTAGCACAGTATTTCTTATACATGTACATCCTGAGCACTATTAACATCATTGATTGTGTGTGCACAAATATAGAAGCTAGTTAAACAACCCACACGGGAGTCTTCCTCATGACTTTGTGCAATAGAAACATATAAGAAGGTTCCAGAAAATATGTTCCACCATAGACAATAACACATACAAACTCACACAGAATACCATGTATTCAAACGCAGTCAAGCCCATTTGGATAAATAGTTTCTGAGCTATTCACCTGTTTCACCCAAGAACTTAGAAAGATTCTTATTGAGAGTGAAGCATTTCTGCAAAGACTTCATGGGCATGAAATGATGAAGAAAGTTTAAACATTAAATCCATGACAGTGGACCTAGAGATACAAGTTACAAAAAAATTTATAACTGAAAAATGTTACAGCTACCAAAACTTAGGAAAAGTTGAAATTTTTTTACTTTTGTAAAACAAAAATATTCCTTGCCAATTAGAGTAAAAAAAATACCCAAGAGATCCCAATTTCAGTTCTCATATAGAAGAGACTCATACATGTAATGGAAAATTCCCTGAATTTATTTTTGTTGAATCAATTTTCAGGAGAGGGATCCTATTTAGAAATAAGGATTAATTTTGTGCAAAGATTCCACACAGATCTATTTTGTCCTTCTTAAGGTGAAAGATTCCCTGCAGTGCTGGACAGAGAAAACTCACAAAATTCCTCATTAATTCCAGCTTCAGGAGAACAAGTTTAAAGTACCTACATCTGGAGTGTGAAAATCTGCTTAAACTTTCATGTTAGTGTTATCTGTCACTTAACAGCCTTTTATTCTGTTAGTTTCTTTTTGCTTTATTGAGCTATTGAGCTTCAATCAGCAAATACAATTCTATGCATTTAAAGTACCCAGTGTGATGATTTCATATGCACATACATCACAAAATGATTGATGTGGTAATATCCATTAACCCATATAGTTACCCTGTGTGTGAATGTAAGTGATACATCGTGTCAACTTGAGAAGTTTAGAAGCTTAACTAAGTAATTCAGTACTTACTAGGGCATAGAAGATACACTCTTACCACTCTAAGATGTTTATTTTGTCAACTCAAGAAATTTATAAGTTTAACTAAATAATTCAGCAGGGGACCAGGGTCCTTACTTTGGAAACATCCTGAGATTGTGGAAGAGAAGGGCACAGAGACAGTGTGTACTGAGGGTGAACACCTGCATACTGTATAAGGGAGGAAAATAATCTAGTTCTTCCTCTTTTGCTCTTGTTGCTTTGCTGTCTTACACTGCCACGAACTGCTATGCCACTCTGTTTCGAAGACAGCTGATTATGGACCGAAACCTCCACAACTGTGAGTTAAATAAACCTTTCAATCCTTAAATTTTAGGGTTGGGTGTTTCATCTCAGCAATGAGAGAAAAACAATTAAGACAGAATGTGATACTCAGAGCAGGGTCCTTGCTGTAATGATACTTGACCATGTGGTTCAAGAGCCTTTGGGAATGGCTTATGAGAAGAGTTTGTTCAGAGATGTCTTCTGAAAGAGGAGAGCTGAAATGACTTAGGCTGTTCCATATGAAACATTCTGGTCAGAGCCCGGAAGACTAGAAAACTACTACAGACCAGGATTGGGAGATTTCTGCTGGGAAGGACTGGCAGTTGGATTCTAGGTGATACGTGTTTTAGCTTGGCAGAAAATTTGTCTGCATTGTGCTTGTGTCCAGAGACTTTGCCTGAGACTGAAGTCAAGAGTGGCAGAGTAATTAATCTGGCAGAAGAAATTTCAAAGCAGTTGAATGTTGAGACATTGGTATGACTATTGTTGGGGGCTTTTAAACAGATTTATGTTGAGAATCAAGAGCAGAATAAGTTAAAATGGTGTGAGACTGTCCAGAAAGGAAGCACCAGTAAAGCTGTGGACTACAAAGATAGAGCTGAGCTCTCAAGTGCTGAGAAGGAACGTGACAAGAGGCTGTGGCATCATTCACACAGTGCTAGTTTTAGGTGCATTTAGAATGTAAGATTACACACAGATTTCAGAAGGCCTGGGAGGCCAGGCAGGGGGCCCCTGAGAGGGCAGTGTGTGGAGCAGTGAAGATGAAACCAAAGCTGCGACCGAGACTACAGAAGTTAGGAAAAGCCAGGAGCACTGATCACCTAAAGAAAGCTGCCAGGAGGGAGCAAAGCATATCTAAAAGGGAAGCCATGGGAACTATAACCATCAGACTTGCCATAGAGGTGGAGTCACTCAAGCCCTTTGGAGCTCACCATTTGCCGCAGGTTGCCTCTGATGCTGGACAGGAAAGTATAGGACTTCATGTTTGCCCTGCTGGATTTTGAACCTCCTTTGGTCCCAATCGTTTGTGTTTCCGTTTGCAACCTGTGGAATGACAATGTTTATCTCATGCAATTGAGTGTTGCAAGTGCTGAACTTTTCACTTGTACAGAGTCTTTCAGCTAAGAGTTTGACTTAAATCTTGTAGGAGATTCAGGACTTGGACGTTTCCACAATGCTAACACTGTTAGGACTTTGGCAACTCTTGGAGATGGGCCAAGTGTCTTTGCACAAAGGGGTGTGCATAAGTCTTTGGAGGGCCTGGGGTGGAATGCTATTGTTTTAATGTAATATAATGTTGATAGACTCAGTACTGCTTCTTAAGGATTGTTAAAGCTGTGTTATAATGTTCAAGTTGTGAAATGATAAGAATGAGCATGTCTTTGCATCTGGAAACAGGTTTAGAGAAATCTGTCTGGTTGCCAGTTTAACAAGTGGTCCATACATTGTGTCAATTCCAGTAGTTTAGAAGCTTAATCAAATGACTCATCAGGGGCCCAGGCTGCTTCTCACTGTGTAAACATCCTGAGCCTGTGGAGGAGGGGGGCACAGAGACCTATGTGTGCTACACCCCCCTGAGGGTGGGTAACCTGTTTACAGTACGAGGATGGAAACTTGTAGGCTTGTCTCCCCTCTTTTGCACTCATTTACTTTTGCTGTCTTCTGCTTCCTGGAACTGGTGCCCCTCTGCTATGCCACCCTGCTTTGGAGCCAGTTTATTATGGACTGAAACCTCCACAAACTGTGAGTTAAATAAATGTTTCTTTAATTTGGGTGTCAGCTATTTTAAGAAAAGTAACCAAGACAATGGATATGCTTAAAATCTACATTTTAAGTAAAGTTCAAGCATGGAATACAAGATTATTGACTATATTTTTCATGCTGTTCAGAAAATATCAGTGTTTACTAGAGAAATAGATATAACACAAGGTTTACAAATATGTAAGAATTGGCAAGATTGGTTGACAGTGTCGCCCCCAGGCAGATGAGGAAGTATGCAGAGGGAGTCTGCACACTGCAGTCTGAAGTTTTTGGTCTAGGGTCTGCAGCTCACTGCACTGTCCATTAAATTTCATAGCAGGAGGCCAGTGGGTCTGCAGTGGAAGGCAGAGACTGTGCCGGAGGTTGAAAGATCCATGGTGGAAGCTGAAGGGCTGCACTGGCAGCCAGGAGACAATGTCCAAGCTGGAGGCAAAGACTGAAGCTCTTTCAAACAAACAGAAGCTTTCTTCTTTTCCCCTTTGTACTATCCAGGGAAAAGCAGCTCCCAGGGTGGGTCTTCCACACTGCAGGGTGTGGAGTTGCGGAACTCATATAGTTAAATTTCTCTTACTCAAGTTGACACAATCAATCAACCATCACCGAAACTATGCATCTTCTAGCTGAATATCTGTGTACTTCGACTCTTAGCTTCCTGTTCCTCCTCACCCTAACAGAGAATCAGCATTTTTAAAATTTCTATGAGTTTGCTTTATTTTTAAACATTTTACATATAAACAATACCATTCAGAGCTGGTCTTTTCCCGTGTGGCTAATTTCACCGAATGTGTGCTCTCTGGGTTTCTACATGCTGTCACAATACGGAGGGATGTCTTCTTTGGTCAGGGTAAGTTCGAGGGTCCCATTGTGAGTATGTGGTTATGCATGTGTAACTGTACCCAATCATCCATCCACAGATATGCCTAAGTGGTGTGCGGATATTGGTTGTTGTGAGTAATGATGAAATTGATGTGAGAGTGGGAAGATGCCTTTAAAAATCCCTGTCTTTTCTTTTCTTTTCTTTTCTTTTCTTTTCTTTTTTCTTTCTTTCTTTTCTTTTTTTCTTTCTTCTTTCTTTCTTTTTTCTTCTTTCTTTCTTTCTTTCTTTCTTTCTTTCTTTCTTTCTTTCTTTCTTTCTGATGTTGATAGACTCAATACTGCTTCTTAAGGATTGTTAAAGCTGTGTTATAATGTTCAAGTTGTGAAATGATAAGAATGAGCATGCCTTTGTATCTGGAAACAGGTTTTTTAGATATATAAGCAGTAGTGAGACTGCTAGTGATCACAGGAGAGTTCTAATTTTAATTTCAAGGCACCCTCCATACTGTTTTCCATAATCACCATACGTGTCCATTCCCATTCCCAGTGTACAAGGGCTTTCTTTTCTTCCTGTGCATAGCATTTGTTAGCACTTATGTTTTTAAATGTTAAAATGTGTTCTTAAATAAAAATATGCTGATATACAAGGTTTTTATTTTTATGAGTATAAGAAATGTAAAGTTAGTTTTTGTTTTGATTTGCTATTTTATGATTGAGAAAATTTTAAACACATATATATTTTCATCAGCATTTTGAGTTACATCCCTAGTAAATTTCTTAAACATATATTTATCCTGATTTTCCATTGTATTTTGTTTATTTTTACATGTCGATCTTCAATTCCATGTGTTTCTAAATATTAATCTTCTGCTGAATTTGTGTCAGGGGAAAGTGTACTAATCCATTTTTTTCCTTATTATCTTTCTCATTAAAAGTTTTAGCATTTTCTGTTGTAATCATCGTACTGAAGTCTTATTATGTATTTCAGGCTTTTCTTCTTCTCCCTTCTCCTCTTTGAACCAGGCACTTTGGATCACATATAAGCTAAAAAATGGCAAAAGCAATTACTGTCCCTTCTTTCTTCCTATTTTAGTTTAGCTTTTAACTTTCACCTGAAAGCCCATAAGCTAACTTTAAGCCAATTGTGTAATCATACTCAGGTTCATGAGAGGCTGGATGATAAGGCCAGATGTGGTGGCACATGGATTTCTGAAACAATCTTGTGCAATACCTTTTGGTTACATCCTTAGCCAAACTCGAACCAGATTCCATTCCTCAATGTAAGGGGGAAATGTGGGCCCCAGACAGCAAAGGAGAATTCTTACTTCTGTCACCAGTGAAAGATACAAAAGACTGAGGCATCAGAAGCCACCATTCTCATTGCTACAACTCAAACTGATACGAATCTGCTGAAGAATGCGGCACTTACACTGGTGCAATAGCTCTTGAGTGCTGGAATCCTACTCCGTCCCATTGCTTGTTGATCTATGAGGGCCCGTGTGGTGGGGAAGGCCCTGCTTATTAGCTATATTAATACAGTATTTGTGACCAGGTCAAGAAACAAAGACTCAAAGTTAAGCGTTACTATTTTGCTGTAGAAAATATGAAGGAGCTTCTCTTGATTTTACTTTGAAAAGGATATCTAAGGTGAGCATAAAGAACCATAACATTGCAATATGCCTTACTCCTTTAGATGGGATTTTGGAACAGAAAAAGGCTGTTGGATGAAAACTTATGAAATCTGAAGAAAGAGTAGATTTGTTTAATATGAATGTATCAATATTGATGAATTATAGTTAATATACCAAAGTAATGCAACTATGAGACATAAAGAAGCAAAAATCAAAGTCAAATTTATTCTAATAGAAATGTGTATTTTTTAGGAATCACCACTGAGAAATAATAGTCAAGTAAAATATTGAGAGAAAATAGTTACTGTATATATCTGACAAGAGACATAAAGGAAATAATAATACTATGTCAAATGAAAGCAAAATTTCTCTTATTAAAAGACAAAAATTGGCCAGTAATCACACAGAAATATACTCAAGTTCATGCAGCTTTCATGGAACTGAAAATTAGACCCAGAGTAAAAAAAAAAAAAAAAAAAAAAAAAAAAAAAAAAAAAAAAAGAGCACTCTATATTTTAAATGACTAAAGTGAAAACAATCAGACCAAGGGTGAGGAGAGGAGCACAAATAGATTCTAAAATTTAACACAGTCAATTGTTTGGGAAGATGTGTGTCAGTTTCTTAAAAATTAGTCATTCATTTATCCCAGGGTCCAGCCAGTCTTGGTGTTTATTTTCCCAACAGAAATGGAAGCACTATCCATGCAACCACTTTTACAGAAATGTGTACAGTTTTATTCATAATAGACACAACAACAAACCATATAAATGCCCATCAGTAAACAAATGAAAAAATAAAATGTGACACATTCATACAACTGCATACTTCTCAACAGTTCAAAGGAACCACCGCGGTATCTACAACACGAATGAGTTTCAGAATCGCCTGCTGATGCGTAGGAAGACTTGAGCCCTGAAGATAACTCTGTACCACATCACTAATGCAAAAGAGCTGATCCACACAACGAAGAGATGACGGTGTTTGCTAGCTGAGTGTGGAGAGGAGAGGATGGACCGGCAGGGACAGTGATGAAGTGCCTGTAGGAGTCCCTCAGGCTGTGTATTTTATATGGTTGCAGTTTATAATTTTCTCAATAAAACCAGACTCTGGGTAAAATCAAACAAACAAACTTAATTTGAGACAGAAAAGAGCGAGGTAGTGGAAAAATCATGCATTCATTCTAGGATTCAATAGGCATGGGTACCAGTTTTGCCAGTAGAATTTTTACTGGCTTTAAAATTGGGAGATGCTACTTAACTCACTGATTTTCAGTTAAATCTTCTTAACTAACATGGATAAATAATCTCACAGTATTGTGTTACAGTTTAAAGAAAAGTGTACATTGAAATGTATGTTCACAACTTTGTATTTTATGCCTAACATTTCTCAAAATTTTGTGTGTATATATATATATATATATATATATATATATATTCAAAAACACTAGGACACTTCAAAGAAAGCCTGAAGGAAATTATTTATGCAAGTGGTTGATACAAATTTCAGATGGTTTCATTATCAAGTTTTTAAATAAATTTATGATCTTGCGTAATTTAAATCACTCAACAATGAAAAGGGCTAATATATATTAATTATAATTCCTGTTAATATTTTACATACTTTTAAATGAACTTGAAACACATACTTCTGTTTATCTTGCCCTCTTATTTTTGTTTTTTTTTATATTCAACTAGAAAGATCTTATTTTTCTAATTTTATAAAATATATTTAGTTACACTGGCCACTCTCATGATAACTGTCCACTTCGTGTATACAATTGTGTACTATAGTCTATAAAATAGTACCAATTTTGTCATAATGGTACATCATTGTGGGTGTATAATAATCAAATATATTCTTATACTATTTTTATTGATGAATTATCAATTATAGTTTTATTATATTAAATAATGAATACTTAACATGAAAAAAACAAAAAACAAAATATTGAAATTTTTATTGTTTATTAAAAAATCAAGATTTTCAACATCAACTGTTTTTTGGTGTACAAAGCTTTAAAAGTAACAACAGAAGTAAATTCCTATATGAACTACAATGAAAATACCTATTAAACTCTATAGAAAAATCTTCAATTATCACAAGTAAGGCAGATTTCACACATGATAACAGCATGTTTCACACACATGCACGGCTTGCACTAACAGCACATGTGTTTTGCTTTCCTGGCCTTTTTGAAGGACATACTTGAAATCTCACTGGATTTATTTTGTCAATGGGTTCTTATTATATTTTTTAATGTATAGTTAACAAGAGCATAAAATATCAATAAAATAAATCATTAAATTATTAATATGTATTGTGCATTTACAATAAACATCAACATTTTGCAATGTTGACATCAGCAATACCAGTTTGTTTTACTTTGCCACATTATATCTTTCTGAAATCCAAAGATATTACTATGCACTTCTGTTTTGAAATTACATTATTTCATTTGGTATTTCTGTTTTGTTTCTGCACAAAGTTCTTACACTGGTCAACTTTTGCTCTATAGAATATGCAACATCAATTGGAAACTGGTAAACCAATTGTCGAGTGTCACATTCTGATTAGTCTGGGAGATGGGAGCAACAAGTCTGTTCACAACATCATTTGGTTTATTAGTATATAAATAAAGACCTGGTTGTTGTGTTCCAGGATAAATTTCTATATTGAAAGCATAAGTCTTTGTATCTACAAGGGCATTTTGTTTGTTACAAAAAGCTTTCAACATTGAATGGTAGTACCACTGCTCTGTCCAAAAGGCTTCATCAGAGCCAAGCGCCTCATTATATTTTCAGACATAGTGTAACATTGGATCATTCCATTTGGTTGAATGACCATTTTATACCATTTTGAATGATCAGATACACACACTGCTGCTTTCTTTGTGATCGGAATCAAGGAAATCTGCTTTCCCAGTGTCTGTATCAGCCAATTCTTGCTCCATTTCACTGTTACAGAAGCTTTAGCTCACATGGCCAACATCAAAGTCATCATCATTATCATCATCATTATCATCATCATTATCATCATCATCATCATCATCATCCAGGTGTGGGTTATCTGATAATACACATTCAACATCTTCCAGAACCTTCAAATCTGGTTTTTCATGTGACATTGTACTGTATTGGGCTACTTCTACCAGAGAAATTAAAGGAAAACATTTTTAAAACTCAAACTCTAAATGCACAGAAATTTAACAATGAGCATTTCATAGATAAAGCTCACCTGTTGCTGCTTTGAGCTCCTGCACTCCATGCAGTTTGTCTGCCGAGTGGGTGAATGAGTAGATACATTCCTTGTGCTTTTGCATTTTCATCATAGCTGCTTCACTTGGTACATATTTTGCTTTTAGAATAGGATTATCCTGTGAACTCAGTGTATCCTATCCAATGTACATTATGGGAGGCACAAGGAAATTTATTGGTACTTTCACTCTATTATTCACATTTCATGGGGACATCCATTAAAGCACTATTAATGTTCTATTTTGTTTTAGTTTTTGTACCAGGGATTGAACTCAGGGCATCACCCAAGCTCTCTCCTTTTGAATTGAATCACAGCTCCTTTTTAAACATTCTGTTAGGAGACAGGGTCTTCTAAGTCCCTTAATTGGCCACAGTGGGCTTACAATTATGATTCTTCTGCTTCAACTTCCTGTAGCACTGGGTTATAACCTTGTACCACTAGAATCTCCACACTGAGCTACATCTCAGACCTTTATTTAATTTTTCTTGTCTTTTTGAGACACAAGCTCATCAGTTTTCCAGACTTTTATCACACTTATGATCTTGTCTCAGCCTCTGAAATAGCTAATACTTACCTTTCTATCTCTTATGAAATAATACTGCCATTTATTCATTTTGTCTGTATAATAGATTCAGTATCTAGAGTAAAGAATTTGATGTTGAAAATAAGAAAAATTGCTAATTGGTAGAGAAAAAAGGGAGAGAAGACATAAAAAAGGAATTAGGATGTGCTAGGTGCGTGTATGAAGTCCACACAATGAATGGAATTATTATGTATGGCAAATGTGCACTAATAATAAAAGAAAATGAGAAAAATTACAGATAGAAGTTTCTATAACACAGAAGCTTATTTGAAACTTACTTTGGTATTCAAAACTGAGTTGCCTGTGACTTGGTGGCTGGTGGTTTTCCACTCCTCATGTGTAGCCTTCAATTTGGAGACCAAGGTCACTTTTCAGCTATTATTGAATTTGCAAAGGTGAAAAGTTGGAATGCAAGATCTTTTAAAAAGAATTTAACAGAATTCAACTACGGTTTACTAGCCATACACAGTTAATACTCGGTGAGCTCTGAATTTACCTAATTAAATGAAATGATGTACAGAAAGCATGTACAAACATTACTGCTTGCTAACACAATTTTCAAGATATTGGCTTTGAAGATTTGAAAATTAATTTAAATCTGGAGGTCTAACTCTCATTAGATAAAGTTTTTTGACAGCAATTATGTTCCCATAAAAATGAGTCCAAATGGAATTCAAGCAAATTGATTTGTGCAGCAGTGAGAGAGGTAGCTTGTTCACATGATGTACATGCTTGGTGACAGGATGGCACTCTGGAGGAAGAGAGGTCTCCGCCAGCACATGAGGGGTGTGAATGGGCTCTTAGGGTGAGACAGTGACCCTCAATAACATCGCCAGTTATGTAAGATAAAGAACACAGTGAGGAATACAAGGTAGTAAACAACTTTTGTCACATGTAAGTTGTACATGGACCTGAACTCATTTTTTTTTTTTGCAAAATCCCTGATTGAAATTTGAGCAAAAACTTTCCCCCTTCCCATTTCCAGATTAATAGTAAAAATTATACCCTATACCTGCATAGCTTTAAAAGCTACTGATTTTAGTATTTTACAAATATTAATATTTTGCAAAGTATAATATTCATTTAAATATACTTGGAAAAATTATCCTTTAACAATTACTCATTTTATGTTTATTTCTTACTGCCTTTTTTTTTTTTTCCTAATCAGTACTGGGGATCGAACTCACGACCACCTGCTTGCAAGGCAGGCACTTATGCCGCTGAGCTAAATCCCCAGCCCGTTTTGATTATTTCTTTAGATTTTCACTTCTATGCTACTTTTAAAATAGAAGTGTACAATAATACATTTATAGTGTTTTCATATAGTTTACTGATAAACTTTTATGGTTTATTGGAATAAAGTTGGACACAAAAACTTTTTTCTGTTCTCATGATTTAAAGACAATTGTCTTCTTAAGTCTATCTTAATTGTTATGAGTTTATGATTAATAAAATTATTATACATAATTATTATTTATGTTAAATGTTTTTTAAAATATTCCAGATGAGCTTTCCTTCCTTGTAATATGATTTGTGGATTATTATCAATTATTGCTTGACTGAGACATAATTTAGGTTCATAATTTAGGTTCACATCTTATTTTTGCCTTAGATGTGTGAAAATATGTGTAATTCCTTGTAGTTCAAACACACAAAAGTAAAGAAAAGGTTTTATGAAGAAATGGTATCATATCTTTGGATACTTTGCAAAGAATATATAAAAAATTGTAGATGACTCCTTATTAAAGACAATATTTTGAAAGCTCTGTCCTCTGAAAATTCTACCCAGTGATTACCAACTAGTTGACAAGAAATGCTCTGGAAACTACATGATTTATTGAGGTGTTTATTATCAGCCACCAGTGCACCTCAGTTTTTGGAGAATAAGACAATACTTTTGTAACTTTTTCTTTTACTAGAATTCAATTCAGCTACTTCTTATTGAGATATATCATCATCCTTTTAATTATTAGTCACTTTGAGACAGAATCTTTTTAAGTTGCTAAATTTCACAGGCTGTGCTGAAACATGGATCATCTTGGCTTAGCTTCCCAGAGTGCTGGAATTAAAGCATTTGCCTCCACTCCTGGCTCTGGGTGAATTTATTATGAAATAGCAAGGCATGATTGCTGCAGAAGGATGGAGGAAAAGAAAGTATGCTGGACACCTTGGTAGTTTCAGGATGAATGTCTTTTGGAAGCATGCTTATAGATATTGATGATCTCGCAATAGCTGTTTTAAAAAGTATCTATTCCTGGTTTCCTTCAGAAAGGCTTCACATAACCCCATCACAATGTAAGCTAATTTGAGGGTTCTTACTTCACAGTATATTGTTTATTATGTCAGTATTGTAAATAGTACTTTCAGCTCTTTCACAAGCTTTACACATACACACCCTTCTACTCAAAGTTTATTTACCATCTTTATAACTGATAGAGCTTGATCTGCCAGGATTTTTGACAAGTAAGTGCAAGTATGTTTTAAACAATGTGGCACTATATATAAGGATTTAAAAAGAGCAGAGAGAGAGAGAGAGAGAGAGAGAGAGAGAGAAAGAAAGGGAATGTTTCTAGGCAAAATGCTGTTATAAAGAAGAACAAAATAATGTATTTTCATATCTTTAGCTTTTCTCTGGGTTCACACAATTGATCTCCCAATACTTCTCTTTGTCTTGTGGTTCAAATATTTTAAAAACATGAACAGCTAGAAGTTTATATACTTGAACTTTTGCTTGCAATGTTACCCAAGATCAGACCTCATACTCTCAATTTATCAGACATATTATGGCCCTTTGTCTTGACTGAAAAAGAAATATCAGTAGAAAGTGGCATATTTCAAACTCCCAGAGCACAACAAATTTGCACAGTTCAGAAAACTGCTGGAGTTTTCGGCATGGCGGTCTATATGTACAGCATTATACTGTCTAGTGGTCAGTCTGAGCTTTCTTGTTGGCCAGACTTCAAGGGCAAGTGCCCAGCACCTGATAAATGCGCAAGAAAGATAAGAAGAGGGGCATGCAGTGGACCCTGGAAATCTACGAAGCCAGTGGCTTCCTTATCTTCGCTGTACCTATTGGTTATCTTGTAATGTGTGTTCTCTTAATTAAAAGTAACACATCTTCTCTTGTTTAACTGAAAAATATGTCTTGCCCGAAAGGAAAGGCATGAATAAAATAGGAAACTTATCCCTTAACACAAAGCCTTCTATTGGCCACATTTAACACTGTACTAACACCAAAAGATTATAAACTAATTGATGAAAGAAACATATCTGTTCCTTGATTTATTTTATGTGCCATCTTCTTTTATTACACATTCTTACCTTTGGAGTATATACTTATTAATGTAGACTCTACTAGGTGCTAAGAATTTTCAGAAAATAAGAGACAAAATCCATGACTGTCAATCTTCCACTGTCGTGAATTCTCAATGCCAGCTCATGGAGACAGTAGAGACCTGAATGAGTCTTGATGAAAGTCAAATTTGAGGGATAAGAAGTAATTAGTGCTGGGTTTACAAAGACAAAAGAGGCTACAAACATGTTTTTGGCATAGTCTTAATTTAACTCTAAAAACATTTTTAAGAACATACAATTTATTAGAAACATAATGAAAATATATTTAAGATAAAACTTAGCTTGACTTCAGTTTACTCAGAAGCTTATCAAAAATTTTTCAGTTTCCTCTGATCCCATGTCTATCTTCCCTGAGCATAATTTTTCACATGATGCCAAATTAAAATATTAAACCAACAGTATTCACTACAGGGAAGTGCTACATATGAAACATCTTTGGAAGACTTTTGACAAATGTACAGTACTCTCCAGCTATACAATACTGTATCATTGGGGCCACACTTTTCATACTGAAATATATTTCTCTGCTTCAAATGATTGTGCAAGGAATAAATAAAAAGTACTGGGAAAAGGTCATTAATATTTAAAGCAGCTTTACATGTACACTTATATGCAAAAGCACCTTATATGGCAATTTATGTGTGAAATATGTTATATGATTTCATTTGTAAGTTCAATGTGCCTTTACTATAAAATACATCAATATTTTTAAAAAGAAATAAATATGCTTCGCCATTTACAATAAGTTTAATCCCCTATCTTCCAGATTTTACTTGAAACTCAAATATTTTATTTAAATGATGAATGTATTTTATAACTCATCTGGAGGGGAAATACTATTTGGATAATCACTTTTGATCGCTGCATTCTCAAAAAAATATTTGGAATATTTAGGCAATAACATTGTGTTGTTTCTGACTTACAGGAAACTTACCTAAAATTCTTTTTTAGTCTTAACATTGAAACGTGTTTCTTCATTCCTTAGATAGCCTTGTGGAAAAACTGACACTTTGATTAAATTACCTAAATAAACAAAAGAAAATATATTCCCTTTTATTTGTCATGAAAGCTGAATGCCCACTCACCCTGCCATCAGGAACATCCAACCCACGGACTTGAGAGTTGGCTTCACACATCCCACAGCTGTTTGACATCCCTGGCTGTGTTTCCAAAGATTGATCTGTTGTGTGAAGTTCATTCTCAGACAGAGAAAGTCCTGTTCATCCAAAATGCAGCAGCAACCATTAAACAGCTAAGTAAATTTTAATACCGACTCCAATTGCTTCTCCCCGCCCCTGCATTCTACAAAAGGTTAGCTAGCACCTCACGGCTTTCCCCCAGCCTGAAAAGTGACGGACTTCACTGCCTGAACTCCTGTCATGCTCACACTAATGTCTCTTCTTTTATACAACTTTAAGGTAAGACACAAAGGTAGTGACTCATGCTATGACATCATTTTTATTTTGTGAAAGTCAATTTTCAAATGAATATTTTCAGTTTTACTAAAGACACAGGTCTAACCATTTTAATATTTGCCTCCTAAATTCATTGTCAGCTTGAAATGTCCGCGGTTTCCATTTGCCATGGGCTATTCACACCAATTTAAGAGCCTACTTTGCCAGTAATGACTCCAGAGAAACAATTACATAATAAGTAGTCTCCGACACGAATGGACTTCCTTAAAAATCTATGGTTCAAAGTCAGTTGTTTTTATGTATGTATGTATGTATGTGTGTATTCATTCTTTGTGTTTTTGAGACAGGGTCTCACTATACCGATCAGGCTGACCTTGAACTCACTTTGCAGTGCAGGCAGGCCTCAAACTGGCAGTGATCCTCCTGCCTCAGCCTCCCAAGTGCTGGGATTACAAGTGTGTACCACTATGCCCAGCCCAGTTGTTTGAATTTAGAACATACTTTCAATCAGAAAAGTGTTGAATTTTCAAGTCAGAAAAGAAACTTTCCCTGGAGAAACAGGAAAAGATGAAGATGTCTTCTCTTACTGCTATTATTTAGTATAGTACACAGAACTTTGGCCAGCGCAGTTAGGTAAGAGAATTAGGAAAGGCAGAAGCCAAAAGATCCTTACTGCTGCAGACGCAGTAGATCTCAAAATTTCTACCACAGAATCCCAGACCATTAAACTGATTCAGCAAGGTAGCAACATAGAAAAACAATGTACAGAATTTAAAAACATTACTATACACCAATGATGAACCCAGGAAAAAGAAGTTAGAACCAAGAATGTTAGAATATATATATTCCCAATCCAAATACCAAACACCTTCCTGCAGAAAAGGATAAGAACACTTCTAAAATCCACGTGGAACCAGAAGAGAGGCAAAATAACAAAAGCAATCCTGCACAACAAGAGCAAAACAGGAAGCATCATAACCCTAGACTTGAATTATGTTACAAAGCTATTGAGATAAAAAGTCATGGTACAGTACAAAAAGAAATACATGGAACAGTGGAACAGAAAAAAGGGTGCAGAAAGAACCTCAGGGACATTTAACAGTGTGACCTTTGAGACAAGGACTAAAATTATATGCTGAAGGGAAAAGGGCTTCTGTAGCACATATTGCTGGGAAAACTGGTTACGCATGGGCAAGAGACGGACTCTAGAACCAAGTTTATCTCCATGTGCTAAATAACAGATTAAATATCTACACCCTGAAAACCCTGGCTCTGGGAAAAATAAAGTAGATAAAACTCTGGAAGACATAAACACAGACCAAGGGTTTCTAAACAGAATCCTGATTGCACAAGAAATAACATAAAGGATCAGGAATTGGGTTGTTTCAAATTAAAAAGGTTTTGCAACAGCATAGGAAACCAACAGAGTGAGGAGATGGCTTACAGAATGGGAAAGAGTTTCTTGCCAGCTACTCCTCAGACAGAAAACTAGTATATGTAATATGAAGAACTCAAAACCAGGACTCCCCATGCAAAAATCAGTTAAAACATGAGAAAAATAACAACTGGCCAATAAATATGTGTAAAAAATGTTCACTATATTTGACCATTAAAAAAATGAAAATCTAAGTACAGTACTAAGATTCCATCCTACTCCAGAAAGTGGCTATCATCAAGAAATCAAATTATAGCAAATACTGGCAAGGTTACAGGAAAAAATGAGGCTTTCTACATCATTAGGGGAAATGTAAACTAGTATAACCATTAGAGAGCACAGCACGGAGATTTCTCAAAAAGCTAAAGAGGAATTCCATTCTACCTAGCTATTCCGCTCTAGGCATTTTCTGAAAAAGTTGAAGCAATCACAGTAAGGTCACATGTGCATATATGCATGTATAGCAACACAATTTGTAAGAGGTTTTGATTATTGTAGTGATATCTGTTACTCAAATATCATGACACCTGCTAAAAGGGAACAGAAAAGGAATTAAAATGTGTTATGGACATGTGTGAACTTTCTTTAAGGTTAGAAACATTGTGTACTCTACCCCTGTACTAGTGAACAACAATTTTACAAATTGAAAAGATTATAAAAAGACCTCCAATGAAGAATAGCAAGCCTTGCATTTAATTTTTTAAAAATATTAAAATATAAATGATTCAGAATCGCGTTACAGTATTCTGTTTTTTCTTTGGGAGAAAATACTGCTTGTCAGCGGTGGTAGCAATGGTAAGAGCACCTAACCACCATCGCAATGTCAGATTCTCCTTCGAGGTTCCATTCCATCATCCAGAATGTTAGAGAAAGAGGCCATGGCTCAGCACAGTGCCACACTAAAAGCCCAAACACCTACCAGTAAAAAATACCCAAATTAACTACCATTGCTACTACTTGCACACACGAACAGACAAACATTCCATATCAATCTAATTAAAATATTGTTTAATAGACTTTGGAAATATTTTAAGTAAATATTTTAACAAAAAACGAAATCCACTTATAAAGTGTTTCATGACAGAGTAGTTACCGTGTGATGCATTGGTAAATGTTCCGACTAACTGGAGCAGCCTTCATGGGTCAGAACCTGTGAGTACAGAAGGGACCAGCTTATATCCATCGCCTTTCAATTTTAGATAACTTTAGACATTATCATGATTTCTGACATTATCATGGTTTCTGAAATGAATAAAGGCATAAATGGATAAATTGGATGAAGAATATATTTGACAATTAGTTCCACTGTGCTAAAATCCTCACACAAACATAAAGAAGTTAGTAGAACGGAGGGAACAAGAAAGTTCATTTTGCACCTACCTCTTTCTCAAGCATGGTCATGAAAATAACTGAAGATTCATGACACAGGAAACAGGAGGGAGGTGACTAAATTGAGAACGGCCTCTCCAGCATTTTAAGACAAAGCTTACAGACAAACATGATTGAATTAGAACGCAAATCCTGTGGACTGTGGCTGTGGATAGAGATGTTCACTGAGGAATCACAATAGAGAAAACAAAAAAGGCACACAGTCATTCAGCTACCTGCTAAGCCATGGAAATTTAACCAAAGCCACCGTCTCCTTAAACTCTGGTTCAAGGAAAAACATAAATAATGTTAGAAACATAAAACAAAAAATAGTCCAGTAAACATGTCTTATTCCTTTACCACTCTTTCAATACTTTGAAAATGTTAGGTTCCTGAATTGCTAAATATGGAAAAGGCAGTAATAAAGGAAACAGAACAGTTAAAACCTTTTACATCCCATTCCTCCAAACTGGGAAATTTACAGATAATAACCAGGAAAACAAAGAGAAAAACATTTATTTACAAGAAGTTTTCAAGAAGTTTCATTATCTTTTATTAATTTGTATGTGTCTTTTCAGTAAGGTGCCACTTCTATAATGTTAAATGCAAAGACCTTAACTATTTGGTTTAGAGAATAATTAATAGCTGAGATTTTATAAATCTGTGCAGTCTCCATGCAAAACAAAACACAGACCTCTTACATCATCCCATAACATCTACTCCTGTCCCCAGCAAGTCCACGCCCCGTTCATGTTCCCAGAGGCGATAGTTATGATGCTGAATTTAGCTGTACTTAAGTTGCATTTAAAGCGAATTTTGCAAAAACACTGAAACTGATATTTTAAAACCTATACAATATTTGGGGACTGAGTCATTCATACTTCCATGTTTATCTATGCCCATTCTTAATTATTGTTGGACAAATATACTAATTTTTCTCTGTTGGTGGACATTCGCATTGCTTTTAATTTGTCTCTATAGTAATAAAGCTTATATACATGCAAGTCTATGTGCAGATGTGTGATTTTATTTCCTTTTTGATGCACAGGAAAGTTTCAAAATTATTACCAAATCTCATAAACCAGTATCTTTATGTTAGAGTTTTGTTTCATGTATTAATTTTATATCTTTAAAATTAAGAAAATATCTTCCTACATGCTTATTTATATGTATATAAAGTTTTACATTTCTAATTCACTTATGTGTGCCATTCACCTCAAATGCACTTTTGTGCATGAACTGAGACAGAAATTAAAGTTTATTTTCATTCATTTTGTCTTGTTCAGCACAACTGTATAAACCTCTCTTGGATCTTTATTAAGTCTCTTTGATGTCTCAGCATAAAAGAAATGATTGTGCACTCTGAGGTCTAATTCTCAATCTTCTGTGTATTCCAGTCATCCCTGGATAGCATTTACCATAGTTTTGTAGAAAGTCTTGAAAGAAAGTAAACTAATTCTCCCATTTTGTTTCTAATACTATTTGGCTAAAATAAACCATTCCATCTTCACATATATTTTAAATTCATCGTGGTAAAATTTTTAAAACAATATATATAGATGGCTTTGGCTTATAATAAATTTATAGAATTATTCAGAGAAAATTGACACCTGAGCAGTGCTATGGAGTACTTAGTGGCTGCATAATCAAACATCCCACAAAGTTCTCTTTTTCTTCTGGGAGTTCACAAGTACATCTGCGTTACCATTTGCTATTAGCGTGCAGGCTTCAGCTGTCCCTTGAATGCTTTCTCTCTTCTAATAACTTACACAATTCCTATTAACTTGTAGTCAAGTTCATTGAAACTCAGAGGGAATATTAGCTACTTTGGACATTATTGAAAACAGTATGAAGCTTTGTTAAAAACTAAAAATAGACTGACTGCACGATCCAGCAATCTGAGAACTGTGTATGCCTGTATCAGAAATGCAGTCAGCACCACGAAATAGCAATCACACAAGCATCCATCCCTGGTGACTATAAGAAGAAATGTGACACACATGCATAACAGTGCTACTCAGCTACATAAGTGCATGAAATTCTGTCCCTGTGACAATGCCGAAGATTTGAAGGTCATTAATGTTAAGTGAAAGTTAGCAAGGAAAAAAAGGCTAATAAAATGATCATGTCATATGTCAAACTAAAAAAGCTGATCTCACAGAAGTGGAGAATAGATGTCATTCACAGACGCTGGCAAGAAGAAGAGGAAGGAGGGAAACCACTTCAATGCCATGCAGGCATTACGAGTTCTGATGTCCTGTTACATACTAGGGACAATGTGGGTAACGGTGACTTACAGTATACTTCAAAAGAGTTAGAGGAAAGGATTTTGAGTGTTGGTCATGAAAAAATTTATTTTAAGAGAGAGACAATTACTCTAATTGTGACATTTCACAATGTATCCCTCTATAAAACCACCACATGCTACCCCATAATTATGCAGAACTTTTATGTGTCCATTTTATTTTTTTTAATTTTTAAAATTATATTTAAAGAGAAAAAAACAAAACAAAAAAGGGTAGAAACAATACAGAAATTCAGAGAAAAAAATAAACAGTAATAAATCACTAGTTGATAAATTACATATTGTCTTCTTAGACATAGTTGTTCAAGTTACAAAATTAAAGCATACAAAGTGGACATTCATACAGGCTGCAAACAGTTCTGTTCAATGATCCAATAAAAACTTAGCAACATGGCTATCAATTCTACACACTTAAAGATAAATGCAGTTATATCCTTTAGAGCATTTTCTTTTCCTTCTTTTGCTTTTTAAGTCCATTATCTGTTTAGTTATATCCTGTTTCAGATTGCTCAGTTCCTTACTGATCTGTTTTGTTGTTGTTGTTTACTTTTTAATCACCTTATATTATTCTGTTGCTTTGTTTTTGAGTTTCTCCTCATCCATGCCCCATGGATCAGCTTTGGTGGAGTTGGGAGTTTTTTGGAAGTATTTTGTTACTTTGTTATCTTTTTTTTTGAAGGTAGCAAAATACAACAGAACAAGACAGAACAGAGCCATCTGAGACAGTACAGTGAAATTGGCACAGAACCTCACAGCAGATCACCAGGACAACAGCAATAGGCGTAATAGTACATCCCATTCTGTTCACATTAGCTGTCCTTTCAATCAGGTAGAGCAAAATGGAAGGAAATACCAAACTTTTAAAAACAGAATATTGAATAGAGCAGTACCATTAATCAGAACTGAGCAAAACAGTGATAAAAATATTTGCCTTCAAAGAAACGGTAGAAGAAAATCCCCCTTACTTGCCACACTGCATACGTTCATCCTCCCAAGAGATACTCAGACCTCCGGCTCCCACTTGCTAACTGGGGGCGGGAGGGAATGGATGATGTCTGATTCTTAGCCCGCACACCAGCAGGTCCACCGTCACTTACCAGGGCGGCGAGCTGGCTGCCTGTTCTCCCAGTGCCCCAAGTCCCAGCATGGTGCAGAGCTCAGGAAATACCGATAATTCTCTGTGTCAGTTTTACAAAACGAAGAACAACTTACATTCCACTCTTGCAGGCCCTGTGAGCTCACTGTGTAGTGTCTATTTGTGCTGATCACATTTGTGATCACATCTGCTTTTAATTTTTAGTGTTACCCCCAGTTTTAAAAAGAATTTTGTATACTAAAAATTAAAATTCACCATCATTCTGTACCTGTTTTCTACCCATGTCTATTATTATTTTTTCCACAATTTACTGCTGTTCCACTTTTGACTGTTTTCTTCATTTTATTCCAGCTATTTGAAGGTTCTTGTCATTAGTGTCAATATGCAGACCAGCGCTGAGTGAGCGTCTGTGCCAGTTAGCAATTTATTTTTGCCTCAGCTCCCAACAGACACTTTATTGCTCTATTTGCAACATGGAAGTTAGAATTCATGAGCATTTGTCCTTTTTCAGCTGGCATGAAGGGTGGGGAGCAAGCTAAGTATTCAGACGCTGTCACCGGCAGTAAGTTTCAATGGCACTGCCCTAAGCAGCTTCCCAATCAATTTTTCAATGATACAGGTCTCTTCCCATTAATGCTGCAGCCACCTTTCGGGCAGACCGTTTGGAGAGCTTGTAGCCCACAACTGACACTGTCTGCAGTGTCCGACTTGCCCGCCTCTACCTCTGGGAACACAGTGAGTTTCTCCGCCCTCCGGTGGCTACAGCCGCATCACCTCCAGGAAAGCCAAGAATCTCAGCAGAGGTAGAGAAATCTTCAGGTCTACTTTCTTAACTTCTGCCTGTCAGCCACATTTGTAGTTCTATGTGACATTTTTTAAAAGTTCTATTTGTGCCTTCAGTGAATGTTTTTGCTGAATAATGGATATTTATTATTTATTACTTTCCCTTATCCATGCATCTTGATTTTTATTGATTTATTTGTGTCTGGATGGCCCCCTGCCTGAAGAATTGCGGTGGGGGAGGCGCCAGGAGATGGATCCGTGCACGTGAGATCCGGGAATGGATTCTTTTGTGTCACCGAGTTCCAAATCATGATCAAGGTCTTTGCTGATTGAAATTCTAATCTTCTGGATATTAGTGACATCATTATGGAGGATGTTACGGTCTGTGTTTGATTGCTCTAAAGTAACAAGTGCAGCGCATGTCCTGGGGGTGGTATTAACTGCTTTTGTGAACACTGTGGGAGTAGTGACCTCATGGCGACCTGCAGGGGCCGCGGTGGAAACGCTGTTGGCTGAAGGTCTAAGGAGAGCACGCGAGGAATCAGGCCCAGGGCTCTCAGCTCATGTCATAGCACTGAATGAAAGTAGAGCCGGTGCTTCAGAGAATAGAAAAATAGATCTTTTTTTTCTGGTAGCTACAGATCTTATATTGTTTCCACATCATACAAAATGTAAAGGCAAAATTTTTAAAAAATATTTTTATTGGCTGATGAGTTATAGTGTTGGATCAGTGAATTTGGTCTCATCAGTTTTCCATGTGAAACCTGGGGTGGAGAGCGGGAAACATCGCAGCTTGGAAAGGGAACATCTGGTGAACTCGGGTGAAATGAGCTACCTTGGTCCCCCACTTCACTCTGAACCACGATGGAGGCAGAGGTAGAGACCTTCCCGCGTCAGAAGAGCGAAGTTTCCCTTCTCAAGAATCTTTGGTTCCAAGTAGCGGATGGATTACGTTATACACTGCAGGTGCCCTTTGGGTGAGTGGGCTTTATCAGGTCTGGCCTTCGTTTAATGACCTTAACATGCCAGAGCTCTCCAGGCATTATGTAAATAAAGGAATCCAAAGCCTTATACCTGTGTTTCTACTATATTACGTAAGCAGCTACAAAATATACTCCCTACCGGGGCACTGAATCTTTAGAAAAGAACCACCTACATCCTTAAAAGCCCTCTAGTTGCTTCCCTTAGTATGCCAAATATGACCATTTGCAATGCTGCTCACTTCAGAGTTACTAATTTAATTTTTAGCATAGATGCCCAGAATAGCAGAGGCTAAATGGCAATACTTCATTTCAAATGTCACAGAACGCACTCAGTGCCAAATTACTACTAATAAGAATACTTGGAATGGAGAAATACTTTTCATTACATAATTAACCACTGGGAAAATAAAACAGGAAGACACATCACCACTGTGCTATGGGTACCATACATCTCAAGCAAAAGTGCCTCTGGAGAGTAAGAACTTTTGGGTATTTTATATTTCACACAAATAATTCTTACTATCAAAATTATTTTGATAAATGTCATCCTAATTATATTCTCTAATAACTATATTTTGTACTTATAACTTCAAATGGACTTACTCATTTGTCTCGATTCTTTGCTGTAAGCAAGACTCTCAAATTCTATATTTAAGGAGCTCCTTAAGAGCTCTTTATAAGTGCAAAATAAATAAAAGTAAATCCCTGTTTGGAATAAAAGTATAATTATGTGGTTGCTTAATGGTTTAATAAGAAAGCATAGAATAATTCTGGTTGAAATTAAACTAACAATCATAACTATGGTGCAGTAGGTATTATTACATGTGATCAGGAAGGCACATAAGAAGTAAACACCAGCTTCTTCACTCAAGCATTATTTAGGATAATTAAGAAGATAACTTTAGCCAAACTAACATAATCATTTTATTTGCAAAATGTATATTCAATGAGCGCAATGCTCTACGTATGCTATGCAGTATACTGCGTGTGTGCACTGTACATGTGCATTACATTGCATGACATATAGGTATGTATCCATTTGCTCTCAACTCTGCTACTCACTAGCTCTGTGTTTACAGAAAGATCATGTGAGGAAAACAATGGGAAAATAAAGGCGTATAATGGAAAGCTAAATGATACTATTTTAAGTAATATTCATGCAACTGAAAAGTAGATTAAAACAAGGAAGCATATGATTAATTAAATAGCTAATTGCTAAAGTGTTGCTAAATGTAGAACTAAATGAAAGCTAAAATAGATCATCTCTTGATGACAAGTACTAAAGGAAACAGTGCATTAGTTCAATCATTCTCTGGAAAAATAAGACTTTTTAAAATCATTTCCTGAAGTCCAGTTTGCACAGGAAACCCATATGCCTGAAGAAAAAATGAAGTCACTCTTCCTAATCTGGAAACTCATTAGCACATAGGATTTAACGTTTCTCTTTAATATTTTGTTTATTTGTTTTGGCCAGATACTACAGAGTCCTAGGGAATATATTTCACAAATATCTGCATATCATAACATTCTTGTTTTAGAAATTAACATTTCTACTTCTTTTACTGGGTTTACTTTTTCACCAAAGAGATGAATACATCAGCAGTTTGGAAGAACTTGAAATTATATGAGATTTTTTTGTCCTTAGAATTAAGAAATTTCAATTTTAACTAAAACATAGTGATAATTCCTATTGGGTGGCATGATGAAAGCAATTATATAAATTTCATAATTTTGCATCATGCTCTACTTCTAGAAACTGTTTCCCATTCACTGTGCCTATTTTCTCGCTTCAGTATTCATTCTTTACCAGTACAATGGTTTTCTTACTTGGGATCTTTATAGGTAAAAATAGTGACCACGTGAGTATCGACATGATCTTCTGTGTTATAAAAGGACGTTACTGGCTCCCTAGAGAAGGTGGGGTCATCCCTAAGCAGCCCTGGAGTTCATGTGACATTCTCTCACCTTCAGAAAGAAGCCCTCAAGATCCGAGATTTTCTCTAAAGTAGTTTAGCAAAGTGACCAAATACCCTCATTTTAATGGCCTGTATCAGCCTCCCAGGAGTTTCCTCTGGAACATTAACTTGTCCTTTATAGTTTAGTTCTCAAGTAACTGTTCTTATCGTCTTTGAAAAAGTCAGCAGTTGTGACAGCATTTATTTCTTCTTAGGCATTTCCCCCAATTTGTTAAAGAACCATTTTAAAAGCCACATCTTGCTTGAGTATTTAAAATTATGGAGACAAATCCCAAATATTTAAAGAGTAAGTGAAATATAGGACCCTATTTGTACTTATTTAATAATTTTCTAGGAAATGCTTTTCCTTATAACTACCAATTTTACAAATATTGATTCAATATATACTATTAGATTGCTGGATGATGTCCTATGTTAAAAAGTGTCCTGGGACCAGGGATTTAGCACAGTGGCATAAGCCTCTGCCTGGCAAGTGCAAGATCATGAGTTTGATCCCCTTTCCAATAATAATAATAATAGTAAATGAAAGAGTCCTGAAGACACAAAGATATGCAACTAGGTTGTGCTGACTCAGAATTAAGAAATGGAAGAGATTTGTTGCTAAGTCACAATGAAAAAGTAGAAATAAGCCTTGGATGAAGTTTCCCAGCAGAGGAAGACAAGGTCTCTGAAATTTACCTTGAAAAAATTCAAGCCAGGCATGGTGGCAAACGCCTGTAATACCAGCACTCAGGAAGCTGAGGCAGGAGAATTGCTGTGAGTTTGAGGCCAGCCTGGGTTACAAAGTGAGTTCTAGACCAGTCCAAACTATATAGTAGAAACCTTGTCTCAAAAAAGACAAGAAGGAAAAACAAGAGAGAAAGAGAAAGAAGGAAAGAGAAAGAAAGAAAAGAAAAGAAAAGAAAAGAAAAGAAAAGAAAAGAAAAGAAAAGAAAAGTTAGTTCTGGGAGCCATAAGGCATATAAAGGGAGCAGTAATCAGGGCCAGGGCAAAGGTGTAATATATCAAAGGAGATTGGAGCAGACCGGTGCAAAGGTGAGACCTAGAAGATTGCTGTTACCACCGCTGGAAGGATGCGTAGCCAGCCAGAAGGAGCCCCAGGGTGCACTGTGAAGGGTGCCTCTTGTGCCCTGCTACTTCGTTTTTGGTTTTCTGTTCACACTATGCCACCTATTGTTTCTGGTCTGTAGCCTTTGAATATGGACTGTACCTTCTGATGCTGTAAACCAGAATTAATCTTTCCTTCTTTAAGTTGTGTTCTGTCAGAGGTTTGGTCGAAGTGATGGAAAAGTTGATAAATACAAGTAGTAAGAACTTTCCATGTCTTTACATGTCAGTGTCATCCTTAGTTTTGAGATTTAATT
Source organism: Hydrochoerus hydrochaeris (assembly GCA_004027455.1). Lineage (NCBI taxonomy): Eukaryota > Metazoa > Chordata > Mammalia > Rodentia > Hydrochaeridae > Hydrochoerus > Hydrochoerus hydrochaeris. The sequence goes on along the minus strand of PVLA01003564.1, from coordinate 100,891 downwards.
CCAGGCACAACACAAGGACAAGAAAAATAAATCTTAAAATAGGTCTTTTAAAGGTTGAATATACAGCCAAGCATATATTAAACTAAGATTTAAAAGTGTTATTCCTGTCCAAATTTGTGAAACAGAGGGAGAAGGAGAGAGAGGCCACATGTAAAAGTGTCTTTGTCTAATATACAAAAGAGTCCAAGTGAAAACACAGTCCACTCAGAAATGAAAGGAGTTCCATCTTCCTCAGTAATTTTCCTAACAGGAAGCTCCTCAAAGGTCTTAGTAAATTCTCCTAATCCATTGACCAGAATTGAGCTATTTATGATTGATAAGTTAATTGTTGAAAAAAATATGAAACCACACTGGTAGGTTGAGGGAAATCAAAAAAGATACTGGGGATGGTAGTGGTAGTCTCTTTTCCTACATGGATTTGAATGAATCACTAAAGAAACTATTCTGTGTTTATAGGAAGGAGGGTGGGAGAGGTTTGAAGCAGTTTGCAGTTTCGGGAAAGCATGGGTCAGGAACAGGAACTGCAGAAGGCGAGGAGCTATTGCCAAAGAACAGAGGTTTTCTGCTCCTATGTGTCTGGGGTAATAACAGTAGGATATATGAACATGCAAAAGGAAGACAAAAGCTTTAGGAATGAAACTCAGATGGTGCTGTGAAAACCTGAAATTACACCAGTAACAGTGACTAAGTTAAGCATTCAGGTAGAGAGCATTTGCCATAACCTGTTCAGAATACTGTGAGATGGCATAGCACCACTTTCAACCCATCTTATTTGCTTTAACAGTGTGTAGCTTGTGTTCACACACACAAAATGTTGCTCAAGAAATGATCTTAGGTGACATGATTTTCTTATCTTTGTGTGAAGATTGTTATATTTTACAATAAGATTACCAAAGTCATTGTAAACAAAAATTTCTTCAAAATTATTATTTTACCCCCACATAGAATACAGAGTATTCAGTGTATCAAATTAAACTGCCAGATATTAAAAATATTGTTTCCTGAGTATTTACCAAGTATATTTTTGTATGCTACAGAATGTTACAGTAGTCTTTTAGGACAGATGATATTAGTTGGAAATAAGTTTTGTAGTTGTTATTTTATAAAATACATGGAAATATATGCATAGAAAAATTAGCAATGTTTTCAACTTCATTAAGAATAAATGTATAAAAGTCATATCAATATAACTATTATTCTGTATAATGTTATAAATCAGACAGATTGAAAATATAGTCTAACCTCATGATTTTCTGTCATTCTTAAATTAAAAAAATGTTGGGTAAAGATTTTAACATAGTTTGAAAAATATCAAAAAATTATTTTGGCATTATCGTATGCAACAAATGAGTTACTTTGTGGCATGGCATGGCATCAAGGATTACTTCGGTATTGTGTGGAGACCTGAGAAATACAAAGATTAGTTAGAAAAGAGAGATTTTTATTTTCCAGAGACAACACTGCAGAAGGACCTGGTAAATATGCCAGAATGGTGAGTCTATGAGACTGAAATAAAATGTGAGTGAAATCTAAAGACAGGAACACACAGGGAATAAGAAACAATCACAGATAAAAGTGAGGGACAGGCTATGTAGGGCATTGTCACATTAAAGAGTTCTGTCCTTATAATTTGTAGTGCCACAGGAAGATACCAAAATGGGTTAGGACAAGGCACATTATCGGGAGACTTGCACTCCTAAGGCACAACCCGTTACATTCTTTAGAAGTAGTGAGAGAGCTTTTAACAAGGTAACTGGACAGAACACCTCTCTTTATCTCCTCAAGAGAGACAGCAGCAGCCAAGAGGCCCTGGGTTTAGGAAAAAAGAAAGAAAGCAAAGAAATATTCCATTCGGTCCCCATGTTAGAAATGAATCAGATCTGAAAAGGACCCTGTGGACAGTCAAACTGATGAAACCAGGAAAAGAACGAATGGAAGCATTATTCAAGATGGAGGAATAAAAGCTGGAAACAGTAAGTTTAAAAGAGAAATTACTAATTTGGTTTTGGCCATTTTGCTTTTAAAATGTCTAAGTTCCCAAAACTGAGCAGCTGGCTTTAGGACGAAAAGAAAATTAGAGGTTTATTTTCTCTACCCAGCCACTCAATTTAGGAGCTCTTTAGTTTTGGTCTTTCAGGACTCTTTCCATCTCATCCTGTAATTTCTCTAAAATCTCGGATGCGCATAGCTACAATTACCACAAACATACGGATGACTCACAAATGTCAGCTCAGTGAATAGTCTTCTCATTTCTGTCTGCATTTGCTTCTTAGGCAATCTCACACATACATTGCCTCAATTACCCCACACATGCAAATGACTCACAGGCTGTAGTTAAAATTTGTTCTTCTGTCTCGATAATGAGGCTCCACCAAATATGTTTGATTGTTTCTTAAGCTTTCTTTGCAAATGTCCTTCAAATGCTGGGAAAGACAGAGAGAGAGAGAGAGAGAGAGAGAGAGAGAGAGAGAGAGAGAGAGAGAGAGAGAGAGAGAGAAAGTAATCATTGTTTTAGGAAAAAAATGTAACTTTCACCACAAGGTTTATAAAAGTAAAAGTTACTCTTGATTCTAATCTATGTCTTATTAATGTGATTCTAGAACAAATGAAGAGTTCGTTGAGGATGGAAGGTGGACTTTATTGGGTTGAATAATGAATAAGAGATGGGAAAATGGAGACAGTAAGTATTAATGTTTACTTGTAATAGGATTTATTACTTTTTTAATAAAGGGAATGAGAGGAAGTGCAAAATCCAATAGCAAATATGAGCTTGCAGAGAGATGTTTGATTATTATAAGAATAAAAGGATTCAAAGATGTAAAATTTTCTAAGAGTAATAAAAGATAAATATGACAGCGGACAGGGAGGAACTGAAATACTGTGTGCTGCCCTCATAACTGGGGTCTGTGCTTTGGCAAGCGGGGGCGAGACTCCTAATTTGTATTGTCACACAAGTTTCAGTGCAAAATTGTTTGGGGCCAGTCCACGGACTGCACTCTGGGAACCAGTACTCCAGAGGGCCAGGGAGTAAAATCAGCCAAAAGTGTATAGTATTTCTGGCCACAGGGAGTAATAACCTGAAATCGGGATCACAAAAGGAAGTGCTGCCACCACTTCCTTTATCCGCATGTCTGTGCAGTTGCCTGGCTGTCTGGAAGCTTACTAATCAAGAGCGTACACAAGATGTGATAAAAAAACATGGTGAATATTTAAATTAAAACATTATTATGCACTGATAGTAATCCCTCCCCAACCCCCCAACATCAAACACACTCATCCCAACACGCCTTCCACTCTCTGAAACAGTACTGGAACTTGTCTTTTGTGAAATTTTTAAGGAGGAAATGATCAGAAATAGGGTGAATGCTGCTGCCTGGTGCCATGGAACAGAAAGTCAAATCTGTAAAACATCTTCTGGATGCAGCTATTGTATAATGCACATAGAACAAGGGAGTGACTACATTCACGGTCAATCAGTGACGTACAAATGTGCGTTCAAACTAGAGGAAAAAAATTTTTTTTCCTAACCACAGGAGTTTCCTTTACATAAAATGAACTTTTTAACAGGCCCATAAAAAATACAGATCTCACCTCTAAATGGCATGCAGAATGCTGGTTCAAGACATGTATGAATTGTATCATGTCCGGATCAAATTAAATAAATCTACACTAATGAAACCTTGATCATTTGTTTATGAGAAAAATATCCAAATTTTTCCCTTCCAGCTGTTTGAGACACACAGTTACTGTTACCCACAGCTCACCAGTCGGGACAGTGGTATGTCGGAAGGCCGCTTGCTGGTCCCCTGTCTGTGCCAGCCGCTTGTCCTCCTCCTCCTCCTCCCTCTCCTCAGCATCTCCCGACCACAGCTGTTCTCCATCCCTGTAAAATCAGTGCATTGCAGTCCGCAGGTGAGCGGGATCTCGCGTGCAGCAGTGGACTTTCTGCACCTGGTTCTTTTCCTTTCCTCTCTGTTGTTAGAAATGAGAGGAGTTCATTCTTGTGAAGGACGGTTAGAATTTTGGGGTGTGAATCTACGCACCCTATCTTCTTTATTCATTTTGTTAGTCGCTCTCCTGTTCCTGGGACGAAATACCCAACACCCACAATGCAAAGGAGAAGTTTATTTGGCTCACGATGTCAGAGACGCGGTGGTACAGCGTTCCCCGGCCCACGGCAGCAAGAAGCAAAGGGACCAGGGAAGAGCCCGGAGCAAGAGTCCACCCCTCAGGTCACCCCTACCTGGGGACAGAACCTGGTCCAGGGGCGCCTCGCGGGGACACGGTCAGCCCCAAGGTCGTCAGTGTGAAGAGCACGTGGAACCTCCGAGACCCAGTCTCCTGTGAGCCCCCCCTCTGCACGCGTGGGCCTCGGGAAGCTTTCGGTCTCAGTGGTGACACGCGTTCGTCCGCTGATGCGCGCTGGTCGCCTCCATCACATGACAGGTCAGTGGTGCCGCAGTCCAGGAGCAAGCAGGTGAGGCCTGGGCCCTCGGGGGCCGTACAAACGATGGTGTCTGAATGCTCTGCTAGTCACGACACAATCCCTACAGCTCACTTGCGCACATTCTTTGCTACTATTATTGGGTAGCAGAATTATAAAGATGTTTTCAACAGAAAACACTTCTTTTTGAAATTTCTATTACGGTCTCCTTTATTTCTAAATGCTGGGCTTCCACAGGGCTCATTGCTCTTCCTTTCACGATTTCTAGGCTTACACAGAAAATGGGCATCCGTCTGTCAGCTCAGGCCACGCAGAAGACGCTCTTTAATAACTGTCAACCTCCTGAACACCCAAAGCTTATTTACATATTTTTAAACAGCAAGAATTTATCACAATGCTTTATTACATTTAATATAAAATGCTTAGTAAATATTAAATTTAGTCTATTTTTAATGTCAAATGGAAAGTTTCAAATGATAAATATTTTTCTAAGATTAAGAGAAACAAACAAAATGTCTGGAAAAGAAAGTTTCATTAAATTGAAGAATTATTCATAGTAAAAATTGGTCAAAATAAGTGTAGGTTATTTTTATCTACTTTTGTCTTACTATGTCTTCAATTAGGATTGGATTAAACTATTAATTTTCAAAAGGACAGATGAGGGAATTTTCCTCATTCTAAAACTCATTATCTTCTCATTATAGTTATTAAAACTCCAGATTTGCCACAAGGAGTTATGTTACGTGTAAACTTAAAACGCATGAATGTTACTAAGAATCACTGGTTTCTTTTCATATAGAGTTACGGGAACATTAGGAAAGATCTGTCTAACAAAAGTAAATGATTGAATGAAGAAAATAATATTTCTGTGAAATAGGGTAACCTTGGTCAACATTTGTTTTAGAAATACTTTTCTGCCTAAGTAATAAATATAAAGAAACCTAAAAATTTGGGAAATATGTTTCTGTTTTGAAGTGGATATAAATAGGAGAAAAAGGCAAGTGTGAATTAGCATAAATTCATAACACCGCAAATAGAAATTGATGAGGAGTTTTCCTACTGTAACATTTTACCTTATGATGACATAACTTGCATTTTAAGAGTTTGACTTGAGTTTTAGAAGAGACTTTGACTCAAACTTTTAAAAAATACTAGAACGGTTGAGAATGGGGAATAAATTACTGAATTTCCAGCCGTACATAGGAGAGTTGCACGTCTGCTAGCTGAAATGAAGGGCTTGCTGTTCTATTTATTTGCAGACTAAGTGCAGTTTAAAGTAGGGCGCTTGTGTACACTCCAGACGGGGTGGAGTGTGGGGTTAGGGTGAAGTGTCAGTGTGCATCACCGTGGACTGATAACACACCTCCGCGTGTGTCAGAGTGGGCCCAGGTGGCCTGCCGTGGGACTGTCCGTGGCTGGCCTGTCGCCTCTCCTCTCTGTCTCTGCTGCCAACATGAGCTAATAGCTTTTCCTTCCACCCTGAGGCCTCTGCCTTGGTGCCAACCAATGATTGATTGAAAAGCCCTTAAATAGGAGCCAATTTAAACTTCTCTTCTTTGAAGCTGTGGTCATCCAGTACCGTGTCCCACACTGGGGAGGCTAAGTAATCCGAATGCTTTGGAAATAATGAGGGGATCAAATTTTGATTCTCCTTTGAAATATAAATGCGTGTTTCTAACTATAAAAATCACTCTATCTGCCTGAAATTTTTCCATGATTCATACCATGAACATTAAAGTCCTAAGACTGGTTATTTAAACAGATTTTAGCTTCTAGACTCCAAGAGCTCTGTTAATTAGGAGGTAGGAAAATATTTACATACCTTCCTCATAATATTTGCTAAAGTTCCAGCTCCATTTTACTTATGAGAAAAATATTGATGACATTGAAGAGTTGTGTACATGACTATGCAGAAAATAATGTTGACTCAAACCCAGGTGTATATAATCTCAGGGACAGGTCCATTGTCCCCCATATTATAACCCTTTGATAGCAGAGCACTTTAGAAATGAGTTACCACAAAGAGGTAAAGAAGGATATTGACAATGTTTATTATAATTTCCATCTCCTTAACATCGTAAGAAAGGAGAAAATAAGCGTAAATCCCAGGATCTACACATTTTTTGACTTCTTTCATCTTTCCCAAGATGTCCTTGTGCCACACTTTGATCTCTATTATCTTTTGCTAGGAAAAATGTCTCCAGGGGTCAACATCCATTCATTGTTTATATCCAATCTTGATGTGCTCAAAAATATATTCAAGATGTAAAAACAAATAATCTTCGCTATTTTCCATACATTGTTGTCCAGTGTTGCTTTGTGCATTATAATTTGTTTTTAAACTTTAGAATAATAAATTTTAAAACAATAGCCAATTTTACCCATTAAAATTTGTGTTTATAAATTTGGATAATATACATTATGAGATTAAGATCACATCTATCAATCCTTCTTACTTTTACATGTGTGCTCTATAATTACTGTATTTATTTATACCTACTACAATTTTAGCATGAGCGTTTGAATGGTTAGTTACCCATATTCCTTCTTAGGGCTGTTGCTTTCTAGAAAAGTGCTTTTTTTGTAAACTGATTCTTTTTATTGGTAGCTTTAATTTTTCAAATAAAAATTATCTTATTATGTATTCATGGCAATGATAGCGCTAAAGAAAAGCTACAATATTCACTTTGAAATTATGAAGAAATAGAAAGATGTTTTTATCCTTTATCACTTTTTGTTGCCTCTTTCAGACCCTGACGCATAGGCATTTATGAATTTAAAAACTCGCATTGTACTCATTACCTGACATCTGATTGGTGGTTATAACCATGAAAGCCATTACCAGTCCAGCTTCTACAGAAATTTGTCATTTTATATAGGTGGAAATGAGTCCATATTGAAAAATGAAACTGAATCCAAACTAAGTACTAGTGCTAGATTAAAGGCATTTAACTTCTAATCATTTAAGCAAAATGATCTTGCACACAGCTGAAAAAATATTTTTCTAAAAAATACTAGTAAGTTGGATCTAGGAGTTTATTATCTGTAATCAAGTGATTCTAATTCCAGGAACTAATTAATCATTAAACACTACCCTAGCATAGCTAAGTATAAAATAATATGAATTCAAAAGAATGAGAAAAGCACTTGATAAAATTCAACATATTTTCATACAAATGTAGAAAAAAGAATATGTAGAAGAAAACTACCTCCATATAAATAATGTGTACATAACCCAACAGCTAACATAATACTTAACAGAAAAAGCTTAATATAAAATCTGAAAAAGTTTTAAATTTTTACCCGAATCAAGGAAGCACCTCCCTTCTCTTTTGAGCAATAGACTATCAGAGGTTTTAGCACAGCTACCAGGGATTACAAAGAAATAAACAGCACCAAAGCCAAAAATGAAGCAAGTCATTGGCTTGAGATAACGATTTATATATAAAGCTCCCTGCCATAGACTCCATCAAAAAGTTACAATTTACAAATGAATTTTGAAAAGTTTCAGGGCACAAATAAATGTACAAAAATCAATAACATTGTTATGCACAACAAAGAAATACACATGAAACCCAAATCAAGAAACTTTATGATTTATAATAACTAAGAGGAATAATAGACATTGAAGAATGAGTTTAAAAATGACTTCTGCAATTAAGATTATAACACATTGATAAAAGAATTTGAAACAACAGAAAGATATAAAAGTAGATAGACTAGAAGACAATATTGCCCAGGCTACCCAAACAATATATAGATCATTGTTCTACTTGACAAAACACCACTGTTATTTTCAGAGAATTAGAAAAAAAAATCGTAAGATTGTAATGGAATTAGGAAAACATTAAATAGGTCAAAGTATTTTCCACAGAAACAGTAAAGGAGGATTCACACAATCTGACCTCAAAATATACCACACAGCTGTGATCACTGAATTGGTAAGTTATTAACATGAAAAGAGGCTAAACACACATTTTTCAAATGAAGTCATGATAATGATGACAAGGCATATAAAAATATTCAATGTCTCTTATTAGGGAAATATAAATCAAAATCACAATGAGGTATTTCAGTCCAGTATAAACAGCTAATATCAAAGACACTGGAGGAAAGGAAAGGCTGTATATTGTTGATGAGTTTATAAATAAGTAGAGCCATTGTGGAAAACTGTGCCAATATTATTTGAAACACTAAAAGCAGAACTAACATTTGATGAGTCAACAGTATACAAATATATGAAAATAAATGAGAGCAATATATCAAAGGGACATCTGCACTGCCATCTTCACCATGACACCATTCACAGGGGCCAAGAAACAGAAACACCTAAATTTCCAACCCCTGATGAATTCATAAAGAAAATATTGTGCATTTATGTGGTGGCATACCACTGAGCCACAGAAAACGCAATCCTGTCATTTGCTACAGCATGGATGTAACTGGTAACGCTATATGAAATAAAATAATTTAGGAGAAGAAAGACAGGTAGTGCATGAGCTCACTCCTATGTGCAACCTGAAAAAGTTGTTCATAGCTGAGAGAAATGTGGTGAGCAGAATCTGGGAGAGAAGGGAGGAGGAAAGTTCAGCAAGATGTAGAAAGTTATTTTTAAATGACTATTTATTTTTCCATGAGAGTTTACATGAGAACTTTTGATATAGGATGGCATGCTTTCCACTGTGACAAATAGATAATGGGAAATGGACTTCAAAAAAAGATACAAAGATGGATTTTCAATGTTTTCACCATACACATATGGCAAATCCTTCAGGAGGTACATGTGATTAATTCAAACATTATAAAAGGTATATTTATCAAAATAGAACATTAATATGTATGATTTTGTTGTTTTATGTATCAATTGAAATATATGAGTTAAAGTAGCCTATATTGCTTGTGAATATAAGTAAAACATCTTACTGCCAGCTGGTTATCAATATATTTTTATAAGAAAACTAAAAGCTGCTTAATTATTTGTAATAAATGACATATACTTCATTATATAGGTACTTTCCCAAACCTTCATGGCTCTATTTCCAAATTAAATGTTTTTTGTCTTACTTTCAAAAATTGTTTATTTTTATCCTTCACATGGTCATTTTTAGATTTAGAAAAATGCACGTTGCAAATGTGAATATTTTCTGTTGCATGAAAAACAAGCAGCAGAAGCCAAAAGAGAGAATTAGAATTATGGAATATGATCGTGTTCTTCAAAAGAAGTGTATGGCCCTAAAAATTCTTTCTCAAAGAACAACAAGGTTTTCTCAAATTAAAATGTCTATAGAACTGGGCAACTCTATTAACAGAAATAAGGACCAAACAAAACCAATACTTAAATAACAAAAAATACATTATCGTTAGATTCGACTTAGTAAATCAATAATCAAATAAGGCATAACTTGAGGCAGCAGAAGCATCTCACTCTAGTAGCGAACATATTGACTTACAGTGGAAAAAATAGGATTCATTTATTCAGTCAAAATAGTTTAAAGAATTCAGTAGTAGCATAGATTTTTTAGACAACTCCAGTCAATATTTACCAATGTTCAGTGTTTGCCAACTTCTTGCTTTTACAACACAGATAGATATAAAGTATATAAACTTGTAACAGTCACAGTTCCCCAAAATTATCACATTAATAAGATTTTCTATTTTTTATGGTCTTAAGTTTAATTTGAAATTATTGAAGTGTATATCCTTCCTCCTTACTCTTGATCAATATCCAAACACAGGTTAATGTGAAATTATATATATATATATATATATATATATATATATATAAAACATACCTATTTTGTTATTAATGGAAAGACTAAAAGTAATGCAGATTTCCACCAAGACTAAAAGTAGAAAAAGAAATCAGCATAAATCTGTGTAGAATTCTTAGAGAAATAAGAATGGAGACTAACAACCTCTTAAAATAATACTGTAGATTTGATTTTATGCAAAAACTTTCTAATTTCCCTAGTATACACCCATCATTGAGATAACTAGTTCAGAGTGTCTCCAATTTAAAATTAAAATATTAACTCAGTAAAGTACTTGCAAAAGATTTAGATTAAAATATGAATAGAAAATTAAGTATTTAAAATAAGTAATTTTATCAAAAGTATTTGAAAGAATGTCAATTTCTTAATGACCTCAAGCAATTGTCAATAACTAGTAAAAAAGTGATTGCTATCTGTACTAAACTCAATAACAGAATAAATGTGATGTATCTAGGATTTACAATTTGCAACTTCAGAAAATTAGATACTAATTAATCAAAATATAACATCTTCAGAGCTCATTTCTGTGAATAAGTCTTTTTTTTCATGACATCAAAACAAAGCAACAAAACCCCAAATAATTATTTTAAACATATAAGCATTCAGTGAACATAAATTCTGTTTTAAATAGAGTGGTTTCACAGTTTCGTGGGCCCTTGGATTTTAGAATCATTTCACATAAGCCCACATTTACCCGAAGTACTGCCTAATGATTGTGATATTCAGATTTCTACTTCTTATTTCCAGTGCCTTTTGCAAATCATGCTCATAAATGCACATATGATAATCCCTCCCTTATTAGTATTGATTTTGTATAGTCTAATAATTTTTAAACCTCATATCTCTTAACAGTTATAGATTAAAATTCTCCTTTTATTCTCTCCATTTATTTCCCTATCTTATATCTAAAAAATGAATGCATATTACAAATAGGCAATTTTTTTCCTTGGCTGTTAAGGCCTCTTTTTATTTTAAAGGTGCATATATTATGCCATAGAAAAGCTAATAGTAAAGTAAACTTAATTATGCGCTGGCTAGAAGCCTACATAGAAAACACGCATGGGGAGAAGAGAATCTAAAGGTAAGCTACCAAGGTTATCATCAGTATATTTCTGTACAGTTTTGCATGTTTCCAGCATTCAAACTTTATAATTGTGTAATGTTCCTTCACTAGTACGAATTTCTAAAGTCTCCAGATAAATTTCTTTTTCTGTTAGTGATTATAATAAAACAAAGAAGAAGAAGCCTTTAAATTGAGTTGCTTTCACATTCCTCAGCCTCCCTGGACCCCCATTAGCATATTTTATTCTTTGTATGTGTAGTAAAAGCACAATTCTCACTTTTTTATACATTGCTGAATTTTCTATATCTGCCTTACAAACAATTAAATCACAAAGTAAGCAAAGATGATTGAGTGGTAACTGACCGGCCATCCCCACCACACAGCATTAAGGACTGAAAATGAAGGCAGTTGAGCTTTCCCAGCTAATTTAGTTAGGTATCACCCTCAGGCATCAACACCATTTATCACTAGCACTGCAGCCTGGCGTGGAAGCACAATCTCCAGCAGCTTTTACAAAGCAAATTAAAAACTTTGAAGCTTTTCCTCATTCAGGAAAAGAAGGCAAGCATTTAGCATCCTTTATACATGTGTTCTGTTGCCAAACAGTGTTTTGCTAGCCTTAACAACTTGGAAATTAGTAGTTATAATGTCAAAAAAAAAAATCTTAACAATCATTGACTCTAAAACTTCTGTTTATGGTGAAAAAATCATTGAATTTTGCCCTAAATAGAAAGGAAGCTACTGTTATTTTTACTTATGATGTCAATTAACCTTATCCATTACTTCTTCTTTTAAAGTAGTCATGTAGGATCCTGGACTAAATGAAGGTAATTTCATTCATTTTAGTAGAGTTAAATCACAATGCGTTGTGTTACATAGTTCCAACATTCAATCCAGGCTCCTAGTTAAAATTTTGCATAGATTTGTAACAAGTAGAAGTGGTTCTTGATTATTTATGAATGAAGGGTAAGAATCACACAAATTAATGACTGAAACCAAATTTGAAAAATAAAATAATCTTGCTGTGTGCCCTTCCTTTGTAATGAGGCTATTGTAGGACAGAACAATTACAAGATTAGTTCTCATTAGGGATTCCTATTTTAATAATTCTAGTGCAAAATAAATACTCTTTGGATTTTAAAAAATAAATGTGTTTACAACCTTGAATACATTGAAACTCTTCAATATCACATCATCAAAGTGAGGGGATTGTCTGGCTTAAAACTCCCAAAATTTAAAGCTTCTAGACATATATCAGTGGTTTCTGTAAGCATTACCTAGAGAAATTGGTTTTAGCTAATCAAGTTTAACTCTCTTACTGTCATTCTTAAACTCAAAGTGGCCATCGGGGGTGTGCAGTCTGCTGCTATCATAATTATGAATATGCTGGTAGTGAAAAGTGATGCCCCCACTTGCACTCCTTGTGTTTTGCTCATATGATTCCTAAAACTCCATTGTTTCAATTCCTTGTTCATGCACCACGTTTTGACATTGACAGTCTTCGTGCAGGAAGAAAATGGGAAGACCTTACAGGCAGCCACTTCGGCCCTAGTTTGTTAGTGTGAGTAAGTCAATTGGCATGCTTCCCCTGAACCACATAGTTCTCATATTGATTTTGGGCTACTCCCCAGATTTTCCAAGTTGGTTTGTACTTCCTTTAACCCCTACCTTAGCACACTGCGCATTCATTTAAATGTCCTTTTTGACCTCTGTGTGTCTTGTTTGCTTATTTCTCTTATTCCTGGGAACACATGTGATCCTAGAAAAGAACTGTATCTTATTTTGTTGTATTAACTGTATATAATGCATCATGATCTTATCAAAACACAGCATGAATCAATAAATACTTTAAAGAATCAATGATTCCTTAGCTGAATTCTAGATGTTCATGTAGGCAGTTCCAGAAGACTAATATCAAATAGCCAGTCTGGGAGGTTAAACGATCTTAGTATAACACGTTTAGTGGAAACAGTACATTACTAATTCATTTTGCAACACATACATTTTAAAGCCCTAAAGTGGAAAAGTTATTATTGTACTTTTATAAGTAAAGTAATTCTGACCAAACTAAAGTTAAATTTCCAATGGTATTCAATATTCTTAGTTCTACTTTATGTGATGGGATGTATTTTCGCAGGCTAGATATCTCCTAATAGAATTGTTTCTTCCTCTCAAAACAGAAAAGAGATGCAACCACTTTTCTGACAAAACCTTGGTTATCTTTGATGAGTGGATTTATGTTTACTCCTCTTTTTCAATATTTGCAGTAGTTCAGAATTTCAGCCCAAATTCCTAGTTGTTGCAAATGTTAGGGCTGTGCATGTAATCACATATTACTGCAAAAAGTACACACATGTTCCTTTGAACCTGCAGTAATCCTTTACAGATCCTCTTTCAACCTTACCTTTTCCTCACATGTCTAAAAATACTCGCACAGTATTGTGCAGCACTAATTGTACCACATGGTAAGAACTGGCTGGCACAGTGTAAAGAGCCAGAGAAATGTACAGTTTTGCCTTACATAATCAGTTATGTATGTGAGACTCATTTTGTCTATTTACTTTGTCTTATAAAATTTAATTGATTTCTGGATGATGACTTTTTCTACTCTATTATTCCTTATTGTCTCCATTAAGAAATAAAGACCTTTATAATGAGTTTGCATTCCTGCATCTGAGACATTCATGAGCGTGTAAAAGCACAATAACCATCACTGCCTACTGATAATCATTCAGAATACATATGCAATACTAGCTATAGGGAAATAAGCAGCAGAATACCCAATAAGCGTTATGGGTGCTTTGTCAGTATGCATTCTATGGTGGAAGCTAAATATGCAGTATCTGATTAGAAAATAAGATCACTCACCATCATCGGTACTATTGTTGTCATCTCCAAATAATATGAAAGATGAGTCTAGTGTTAATTTAGTCCCTGAGTACCACTGAAGCTTATCAGAGATCTATTTAATTAAGTAATTGCTTGCCTAACACTAATGTTTGCACCAGTGGCCTGATCTGTCAGATGCATTTTGGGATAATCGCAGGTTAGTCATGTTTAGTTCAATCGTGTTTCTTTAAGAAAGAAACAAACCAGTGTCGTTAGCCTGGAGAGAGCGATCCTTCTCTGTAACCTCTTCCTGCCTTCTCCCTAAGAAGTTTCAAATTCTCCTCCTAGTGTGTGGAACACACTTCCCCTGCAGGTTTATGAGCTTTCTTGCTGCATTATGCTAGGAAATATGCAAAGCCACCTGCCCTCATTGAGAAGCATTTCACTATTTCTGTCTCTAGGTAATCTGACTCTTAAGTTGCATTTGGTTTTCGTCTTCTAAAAATCGTATCTGCTACATTTTAAAAATTGACTGTTATCTCATGAATTCACAGAATCTAGCTGCTTTCTTCATCTTTCCCACTGCTTTGCTGGGGGCTGTAACATTACTTTATCATTTCAGAAATGAGCTCAAGCTAGTGAACTTCTGCTTCCTCGATACGGGCATCATTGAACCGTCACTACTGAACTCACGTCCATCCGTATGACAGCTACTGCTTCCATTAAGCTTAGCTAAGTTTGTACTTCCTCGGTAAGGCATAGCTCAGTTTTAGGGTTAAGACTTCTGCATGGCATTTAACACCCCGATAGGGACCATGTTAAACACTGATATCACCACCAACAACAATAACAAAAAAAAACAGCAACTGGAAAATGGCACTATCTTGACTGAGAAATGGATATCTTCTTATAGCATGAAGCCACCCCCAGAAGAAGAGTATAAATTTGTTCAGTCTCAGCTAAGAAGATGCCAAGTGACTCAATTTTCTCTACCTGTTTATAAAAGACCATGAAGCCACCAGGCATGTTGATTGGAGTTATTAAAATTTTAAATAATCAAAGAAAATTTTAAAATACAAAATCCCTGAATAATGGATTAGCACTTGTATAATTATGCCATTTGAGATTTAACTGGTTTTATTGTTAATGCTTATTTAATTTCATTTTATCTAATTGAGCACCTAATAGGAATATCAGAGAAAAGTTTACCATCCCATAAGACATCCATCTTATCACTTAATTCCTTTCCATAATGAAATCAACCTTTCCATTTTATCTTTAAGAGTTCAATTATGCACCCAAAATGATCACTGGTACCTTCATGGTTTTAGTTTTTTAGAATATATGGTTTTAGTTTTTTAGAATATCCAAGGCTGCAAGGGAGTCTGTGTGAAGGAAAAATGGGTAGAACAAAAAAGGAAAAATTTTAATTCAATTTGTGTGCAATTTGGAATCCATCAGAGCAACCTCAAGCCAGTTCAGTTTTCTTCACCTGTGAACATAATTGAATGGGTTTTTAGCCTCAGAAGTGTGCAGAAGGCACAAGTCCTCACCAGCCAGATTGAAGCTCAGGACACAAACATGCTGAAGAAACACCCAGAGGCAGGTAGGTGTGTTGCCACTGACTTGCTGCTGTAGCTATTGATTTTGAGCAGCAGAAAGCAACATATGTTAGCAATGAAAGTGCCCAGTGGCCTTGCTACCTACCGCATTCTGCACATACAGGTCAATGGCGTCTCTGCTTAGGTTTTGTCTTCTGCATCATTTCAGAAACGTCCCTTACACCCTACCCTAATGACAAACCCATAATTGAAGCATCCTAATAAAAAAGACTCACTGCACCAATGTTGACACATTGAAAAGTCAACATAGTCTACATTTAACACTCATAGTCCCATGTCTCTCTATAAACACATCAAATTCCAACAAAAACAGTAAAATCATGCTTCCCTAACATGATGTTTTTTGTTTGTTTGTTTGTTTGTTTTGTTTTTCCCAGTGATTCTAATCACATGTTTGGAGGTAAGAAGAGGAACTTGGCAAGATCACTTGTATTGCAATTGTTTTCTGAATTCCACTAAGCATAAACAATGTATTAGCTCCTGATGGTCAGAAAGTTACCCAGCCAGGACAGTGACACTCTGCTTTGCTAATTGATTCATTAGCAAGAAGGCCTAAATGTGATGCTTGGAAGCCTTGATTTCAGAAAAAGAATCATCATTTTATTACTAATGTAAGTGTTTATTCTTTTTGATGTACAGCCTAATACACAGTTAGAATCTAAAATCATAGGGACAGGAATTTTGTGTTTTTGTTTGTTGATCTGTTTATTTGTTGTTTTGTTTTGTTTTGCTTTGCTTTTTCCATAACAGATCACTTTGGATAACAGGGAAAGACATGAATAGCTTCCAGTTATCCATAGTTTCACTTCCTCCTGTTTCATTTTCTCATGGTCAAATGGATCTAAATATCCTAAATGAAAAATTTGAGGAAAAGCAACTTAAAGGTATTTAATTCCAAACAATAATGAGTAGTAGAGTAGAATCATGCCCTGCATTACGCTGTCCGCCGGGATGTGACTCTTTGCAGGGTCCAGCATATCCACATTGCATACACTACCCACTCATTAGTCAATCATTACCTAGCTTGTGCTTGTCTCTGAAATGCGAAAACAACATCTACAGCCCCAGAGAAGCGATGGAAAAGATGAGGAAAACAGCTAGATTTTGTGAACTCATGAGATGACAGCTGATTTTCTAAAATGTAGTGGATAAAATTTTTTAAGAGACTAAAACTAAATTTTATTTGCAGTCATATTTCTTATGGTCAAAAACACATAAATGCTTCTCAATGAGGAAAGTGGGCTTGCACGTTTCCTAACATTACGTGTTATGAAAACTCATAAACCTGTAGCTACCTTGGTTTCCAGATCCGTCTTGGACTGTGAAAGGTCTGAGTCAAGGTGACCTAACACTGCCTCACTTCTGCTCACCACATAGGTAAGTACTGTGTTATCTCACATCAACCCAAGAAAAGGAGTGAGTACAGCACTGTGAGATATTCTGAGAGAGAGGCACCATTTTAGCATACTTATATTATGGTATAATTTTATAAATGCTATTTTTATTCTTAGTTCTTATTCTTAGTTTCTTGTTGTGCATCATCCAAATAATGAGTATGGCATTTGTAAAGTCATGGTTATTTTGGCAGAAGCATTGCAGGCAGAGCAGCGATCTGGACTTGAGAAACATACCTACACTAAGTGTCCACTCTAATGAGAAAGACAGATTGCCTCTTAAACCGTCCCCTAGCTCCTGTGTGCAGGAGCTGCCATGTGTTTGCTAAGTACCAGGCATGTTGTCGCTCATTGATGGTCATAACCAGCTCCACTCAAGTTAGCAGAAATCACTACCCTGGACCTGTGCTACCTCTATCACTGTTGCCATGGTCACTTATTCTGGAGCCAATTAAGAAATGAAAAGTTTGACTGAGAGCAGCTTAGATGTCATCCACCTTATTGTTTTTCAAACCACCTGCAAACAAGGGATATAAAAGACTTATTTATCTATTGCTAGTTTTTGTCTCTTTTTTTTCAGTAAAAATTCAAAAGCCACTAGGAATAAGCTTTATTTACTATGTTGTTCACTGCTATATTATTTCTAGGAACTAAAACAAAATATGAAACATAGGATAGGGCTCAGGATATAGCTCAGTAGCACAGTGCTTGCCTGTCAAACATGTGGTTCTGAGTTCAATTCCTGGTATGAAGGAAAGAAAGAAAGAAAGAAAGAAAGAAAGAAAGAAAGAAAGAAAGAAAGAGAGAGAGAGAGAGAGAGAAAGAAAGAAAGAAAAAAGAGAGAGCAAGAGAAAGGAAAGAAATTGACAACAGGGAAAATATCTCACTAATAACAGCAAATTCAATTGAATATCCACATAGAAAATTAAACAATATAGTAACTACTAGTAAATTTGACATAAATATGGTGCGAGAAACTGTCTTCATGACTTGGAAAAGTCACACACTTTATTAATGCCATAGATACCACTCC
Organism: Hydrochoerus hydrochaeris; assembly: GCA_004027455.1. Classification (NCBI taxonomy): domain Eukaryota; kingdom Metazoa; phylum Chordata; class Mammalia; order Rodentia; family Hydrochaeridae; genus Hydrochoerus; species Hydrochoerus hydrochaeris. The sequence continues at coordinate 82,735 of PVLA01003564.1, read as the reverse complement.
CTAAATCCTGCATCAACATTATTAAAATGTTTGTAAAACAACACAGAATGAAAAACAGTCCTCTGAACTGAAGAAGATAACTGCAATAGATGTAACAGATAAATTTCATAGGAAGCAATAAATAAGCTGAATAGTTACCAAACACCCCCTCACACATGTATCTATCTTTCTATCATCATCATCTTCATCATCTCCGTGGTCATCATTCTCATCCTTATTTGTCTTTCATTCATCAAGAAATTTCATGAGCAGGAGATGTGATAACATTCATAGAAAAAGCAACTAAAATAGAAAAGTATTAGTAAGAGAAGGTCTGAACATTTTACACACTATTTTAGAGAGGTAAATTGATACAATTAACTCGGAAAATATTTCCAAATAGTATTCAAAGCTAAAAACTCTTGTTTCATGCTTGAGAAATTCAACTGTTAAGTATGTAAATAAAGAAAATGATTGTTATGCTCACAAAAATGTGTACATAACAATATACATGAAATCATTATTTGCTGTTACCCCAGACCTGTACCCCACATATTTGTCAAGGATAACATGGGTAACTAGTGGAATGGTCATTCAATGGATTCCATTTGGCACTGAAAATGAGCAACCCTGTTCCACACTCACAGTGTGGATGGAACCCACACACATGTTGGTTAGTGCAAGGTGGGACAGATATTTGAGATTTTCCTTATTTTCCATTTACATAAATTTCACAGGTGTATAAAATGAAATGGTTTTATATTTACTTTCTGGTTAAGTCAAACATATCTTCAAATGTTGGTTCTATGGAGAACTGTATTTCCAGCAGTTGTTCCGTAAGAGGGTACTTTTTTTGGAAAGTGCACCAGACACGCTAAGCACTTTCCAGCACAGTCCACATACTCTCTAGCTTGCTTCTTGTGACACTCCTTCCCCTTCAAGAGTGAAGATCCCTCATCCCTGCTAATACCTTCTTGTCAGAAAAACAGTAGCAGCTCCCATGAGCAATATCTAGAGCCAATTGTCTTACACCATCTAGAACTGAAGTGGGGACCCCACACAGAGCTGCCCCATAGTCTCAGAAAGCAGCTGGATGCAATATTGCCATTGCCTTGCAGTTGGGCCACTCAGGGCCACCTCCCTCTTCACGTGCCATCCTCTCAGTGTCAGCCTCTGTGATTCACCTCCTAACCCAGCAGAGGTCATAGAATTTTCCTAAGAATTTCTTGTTCTCTCCATTCCATAGCCAAATGGTGCACGATAGGGGCTCAGCTGTTTCTGAAGGTGATTGAGCATTCAAACAGATGTTGAGATACTTATTTTTCTCTTGTCAACCTCAGAATGTCTGTGACTCCATGACTGCTCTTTAAAGGATACCCCCAGTTGCATTAGAGAAGATGCAGTGGTCTTCATAATAAAAGCAGAAAAACAACTATCAGAATACGTATGGAATCTAAAGTTATTTCAAACAAACTTTTCCTCTGTTGATTTGCTGATTTCCCAAAGTACAAACTGGCATAGGTTGTAGATATTGCTTGTAAGGTTACTATGTTCCATTTCACTGTCTCTTCATAAGATGTTTAAGTTTTGATGACATTTCATTTAAAAGTGTGGGGACATATGCCTTGATTATCATTATCTGGATAATTTAAATACAATTCAAATGGTAAATATTTCATTTCATACTCTATTCCATTTACCTTAAACAAAGTACAGTTGTGAAGCCTGGTTTGCTGTGTATCTAGTGATCACCAGCTGATTTTTCTCCAGAGAGAAGGCCACGACCAGGGCAATGCTTTCTGCTGCAACAAGAAGTGAGAAGTTGGGACATGAAGGCACTTTATGTGTAAACTCTTAAGCTCAAAAAAGTAAAGGAAAAAGAAAACTGTTAGAACATGTCTTATTCTGAAAACAATTTTCTGCGTTTTTGCTTTCTTTTTCAAATATTCTCTAAATTTTGAAGCTTGCATTCCAGTTGTTAATTTTTATTTATTTAAATAATTTTATTGGTAATGGGAGATGAAAGAATTGATTTTTCCATTTGCTGAAGAAGAAAGATTGGTAGCCAATAATTTTCAGGCTGGAATCAGAAGGGAGAAAATTGCTTAAATTTAATCTGCAATCTCTATTTCTTTAGACATTATACTTAATCAAATATAGTATATATATTATATTATTGTGTGCACATAGGCACAAAAATTTCAATGGTAATATTTCCTACAACTATCTGAATAATTTATCCACACGCATACATACACACACATATGGAGCATTTTAATAGTAAATTTGGTACAATAGCTTTCCTTGGAAATTACTTCCTTTCCCCATTTTTTGTTTGAATAGCATGCATTAGGCTTTTCACTCTCCTATCTTGTTTCAGTAAATTCATGATTTACTTGCTTAAATTTCATTTCACTTTAAGTTAAAAGTTTCAACACAGAATTTACTTTATATCTATAATATATCAATTTGGCTGCAGTACACCCTAAAAGTAAAAAGGAGACCAAAGTCTTTACTTCATGGCTTTATCTCTCATTTTGTGCTCTGAGGACCTGGAAGCTGCTCAGATTTCGGAGGTCATTGGCACCCTCATGAGGGTCCCTGCTGTTGGCTATATCAAAGAGACGTTTAATTAGTCCGAGATATTGAGGTTTTAATACCATCTAGTGCACATGTCTATAAGTACTTGGAATGATTTTATATGAGTTATTTCTTCTGTAGATGAATAGAAAAAATATGGTCCCATAATTCAAGGTTTATGTGAAGAAAATGCCATTGAAAATATTTAATTATTACTTCCATAAACAAAAATAGTATCGTATATCATATACAGGATTTATCGAACATAGAGAAGTTTATGTTGACTCTTTGGAAAATCCTCTATGAATTTTAACAATAATCCTCTTTAACTTTTGAAATGCTCTCATCCGCTTTTTGTGTAGTAGATGTGTTTTAAAATTCCTAACCAGCCCACGCTTGTAGCAGACATCTCTGTCTGAACTGATGCACACCTTGCCAGCCAGCCTGAGCTGTGACACGTGTCCCCTGCCTCGGGTGAATTGTCTAGACACCTGGTTGAAGTTAAGCCAGTCCTGAACTTATTTCTAAGAATGTGAAGTTGAAACAATCACTCTGCTTTGTCTCTGTTTACTTCAGGGTGGCAAAGTCAGGCAGAAATGGAAAAATGGAGACGGGCGTGGTGCAGGCCGAAATGCGCCCTGCGCCTGGGTGTGTGGGAGGAGATCGAGGCACACTGGAGCAGAAGCTCTGAGCAAAGAGCCCGTGGATTCTGGATAGAAGACAAAGCAGCCTCACAGTTTGATTCACATTCTCACTCCCGTCCCTGGTGAAGCTGAGTTCGTGTTTCCATCGGTGTGTTTTGTGTAGATAAAATAATACACTGACAGTAAATTCCCTCCCCCATCGACCCTTTTCTGAAATAGAGTTTCTTTCATTTCTGTCAAAACAAAAGCACTTACCATACCTTCGAAGCCCAGTATGAAATGGCTAGTTTATTAATCAAGTTGAACATCAAAACATGCCCAGGAATTGCTTATCATTAAAGAATACTAGATGTGAGAGTCATTTCAGAGATCACCTCCACTGACTTACGTTATCTCATGTTCCATTTCCCCACATACAAACAAGGAAACTAAATCACAGAATTATTCAAATTAGGTTGCCTTCTTTGTGTATTTACAATTCATTTCACAGTTGCTATAAATTGGTGTTAGTAATTGTCATATATTTGGCTTGTATGCATACCAGTAAAAATAATATTCCTCCTCCAGGCTATGTACCTAATGTATATTTTGGCTTTTATATGTTGCTTATCTCATCTCTCCGCCCATCTGTGTGAAATGAAAGTATTAAAACCGTTTCCCCAGTGAAAGGAGTTGTGGTGAAGACAGAAGGAGGACCACTGGCCAGTGGATAATGTGTACCATAATGACCTGATATAACAGCCCTATAGATGGATGGAAGAAAGAACTACTGAGTCTCCGTAGTGATTCAAGAAAGGGAAGAGCAGGGCAATACGAACTCCTCTGGAACCTGTGTATATCAAATGTCTTGAAAGAAATGTGTAAATGCTACCTGTAGTCCAAGGAAAATAACAAGCTGGGACATTCTAGCTTCAGAGACTTCAATGCATTTGTTCTATTTTGTGCACATGCATTTTATTTTTATTTATTTTTAAAAATTTTGCCACATAAGTGTTTGGATTCTTGCACTTGTCAACAGATTTCATGAACAATATTTCTATTTCCATTTAAATAAAAACAGTGAAAAGGAAAGTGATGAAAATTTTAACCACAGGAAAAAAGAGGAACAAAAAAATTCAAAAAGAAAGAAGTAGCTATTACTGGCATTTCTCCTCTGTCCTCCAAATAGGAAACGAGAGTGAAGAATTGGCTGACGGCCCCACTCACTTTCCACGCGTCCCACATGCCTCAGGGGTTCCCTGTACCTGGCCAGTTCTTTGCTGACCGTTTACATCAGCTCAGGTTGAAATCCCCAACCCTTGGTGACAGCATGTGGGTCACTGTGCACCTGAACATACATTTCTTTCTCAGTCACTAGCAATTCGGAAGTCAGGGAATGTATCCTTCTTGTAATAAATAAATACCCTTAACACATTCTGTATAAAAGCAGAAAGTGGACACTCCCCATTTTTGTTTTCCTGTGAGACTGTTCTGACAGCCATTGTCAAAGGCTCCTAACTCTATCCAGTGGTGAGTAAGTTGCAGAGATCTGTTTAATAATAAAACCTGTTATTGCCTTTTCCTGCTTCTTTGTGTTGTTGCCTTCATATCTCATTTGGGCGTATGGGATAACTTCCAAATAAACTATTTTCAAACAGCCAGTGTTTCAGATTTCACTTTTAAGGGCAACTCAGACTCAGTGAGGACCCAGCCTAAAACACACACATCCACAGAGGCATTGTGGAGCGGTATCACACAGCCTTCTGATGACAGCTCCATTGCTGATGACATAGAATAGGGACAATGCCTGTGGGCAGTTTTGTTGTGATTACCAAGAATCCTAGCTGTTCAGCTGGGATAGTGTATATAGATACACAAAGAGTAGTTTAGGAATATTCTTGGCACTTAAACAGTGTGAGCAAATAGTAGTTACAAGAAATACAAAACCTTTGAAATAGTGTTGGGGAAAAATAGGTTAATATCCATCAATTGTCTATATAATTCCTGTTTTGAAGTGCAGGGCTTCCCTGGAACATTTAGAGAGACCTCTGGAAGATGAAGACTCCACTATCATTGTGATAGCAGAAATGGCTAAAGGATTTCAGAATGCTTCTCCACATTCTAAAACATAGCACACCAGGGATGAAGATGAGGCAAAGCTTGATGGACCTTAGTACTGTTAACACCTTTCAACATCTACAACTAAGAGAATAGATGGTGAGAGTGCTGGAGCTTGGAAGCAATATATGACACTCCTGGGAGTACGTCCCCAGTCCATGACTAGAAGAGTCTGTACGCTCACGGTATTGATAAATCCTGGTATTATAAGAAGATTGGGCATAAAATACAGGCAGTGTACAGGCATTCTTGCTAACTCAGGCTCAGATTGAGCCAACCCTGTGGAGCAAAAAGGCATACATGACAAATTATAATAATGAACAGAGCCTCTGGTAACTCAGTAGGAAATGATCAGAGGATTTTCTAGAGTGCTGAATAGGACCATCACATTACACAAAAAAGAAGTCCCTTCCTATTGAAAAAATAACTCCTGACATGCACTAGGGCAGCCATAGTAACTGAATGCTTGAACAAGGAAGATAGAATTGCTCATCACAAGCTTAGTGTTGCCAGCAGAGTTCAGACAGAAGGACAAACAGGGGCAGCAACTGGACATTCAAAAGTGAAAATATATGTTCAGATACAGACTGGAGCAAGATCAGTAAGTTTCTTCTGCAATGGATGAAGGCTTAACCTGTACAAGCAGAAATCAGCTATGGGGAAAAACATACCCTTGCTGAACTTCACAGGTGCTCAGTGATAAGCATGCAATACTATTGCCCACACAACGTCAAAAGGAAAAAGGACACACGTGCACAACACTTCATTAGAACAGGGGGGCTGTTTTATGGTTTGTGATTATCAGATTCTTTCCTAATATAAGAAAGGCTGTGCTACTGGACCTGTACAATGACCTAAACATCATTGGAGACATTTATTTTGCTTTATTAATTTTATATCTGAATTCTAGACCAAGACAGTAGTCTCGACCATGAGATATCATCTTAATAATATATTTGAAATAGTTCATTTTTAAATATGTATCCTTCACTCTAGCCTGTAAGGTGACATAAATAAGTGCTTGATAAAACAGTCTCAGTCAGGATCAATAAGAAAAATGTTTTCCATAGAAACACCAAAGAAGAGCAAAACAATTTTGTCTAGTGTTAATCATATTCTCGATTTTTATGTTTACTTAAGAAAATTATTAATAACTATTCTAAGACTAGATACACAGGTGCAAATTTTGACCTCGTGAGGAAATGGAAAGGAGTAACATGGAGATTTTTGGCAAGTTCTATGTGAGAGAGTCTGTCTACAGATTCCGCTTGACTTGACTGAAGTCCCATTAAATCTCCACCAATTTTATTTTCCCTAAGTGACTCCACTGAGTATTTCTCCATGATTTCCCAGCATTCTTCAAATAGGCAAAAGGAATAGAGTAGTATGTGAAATGGGGCATCAAGATCCTGGCATCATGAATGTTCCTGACACTTGTACTTAACCAGTTACACTCCGGTTTGGATGAAGGCACTCGTCTTGGTCAATTTAGATCACCCTGCTCTGACTTGAGTTGCAAGAATCGATTGATGGAGACCACTAGGAAGCATCCTTAAGTAGGATTTAAAATTAATCAACTGGTTTTCTATGTTTACTTGTGTGTCTGTCCAAGGCTAAGGACCCTTGTCTGGAGATAAGTAACATATTCAAAATAAATGAACCTCATGAACGTCTTTGAATCACTGGTCCTGGTTGAGGCCTCTAGTTGCCTATGAGGCTATGGCATCTCCAAGGACAAGAAAAGGACACAGCTGAGGATACCAGGCTCCAACCCCAATTAACTAGATAGAGACTGTAGCTGCAGGAGTCTCAACTTGGAGAGTGGAAAGTTCCCCTAGCCAGCATAATACCCTACTTAGAGAAGTCTTTGAACTGACTCTCAAGGTCCTGCTCAGTTCCCAGGCTATCCGCTTTAACCCCTTCCTTTGCCTGGAAACCAAATAAATATGGGTTGCCCAGAGAAGTTTTCTCAGCCCCCAGAAAATCTCAGATTTGTTGGAGAGTTTTGATCTTCTTGGAACCCTAAAATTGTTCTGCTTTTCTCTTTCATTTAAGCTTTCATGTCCCCTCATTTGGGGGGCTGTGGGCCTGTTAGTCTGCAGTAATCCACGTGCTGCTGTGGCTGCCCAGGAATACACTGCTTCTCTTCCATCTTCCGCTGCACGTCACTGTGTGAATCCCGGATCCATCTCGTTCTGAAACTTCCTGGTATCTTGGGGCCACTTCTCTAGAACAATGTTGCTTCAAAACAACTCTAAATAGGTAGAAAGAGAAGAATCTAATATTTTACAGACTCTTCAAGGAAATAAGCATGCCCTTCATGAAAATTATTGCTTGGTGAACCATCTATCTTACTGTTACTAGAAATAGATCTATGACATCTAATTCTTAGTTTATTCAAGCAAAATCTTTCTTTCCTAGAACAATTATGAAAAACTTTTTATATATTTCCTACAGAATCAATATTTACAAAAAATAATATTACTCTATTTTTAAAAGTATCTTGCCCTCTGTATTTAAGGGGAAGACCCATATTGCTTTAATTGCTAAAGTTCCAGTTAGGCTGTGAATCTTGAGAGGAAAAGAGAGAGCATTAGTTACTAAAATTGTGAAACATCACAAGAAAGTATGAGCCTGAAGACTCAGTCTAGGAAGAAAGATCAAGTTTATGAGCAAGAGCAACAGAAACACCCTCAAAGACAAAGATGTGGGGATTCGGAAAACCATACATGGATTAAGGATATAATACAAAAAAACTGGTAAGAGTTTGTATTCCATTGTGAAAGGACACAAGTCCAATCTAAGCATATCCTATGTGTACAGGAGAAGACTTCTTAACCATTTGTGAATTTTGTACTGCTCATTTGCAATAGAGTGTGTTCAAGTAGCTCTTAGCACACGCAAAAAAGGTGAAGACTTGTTTTTAAAAGTTATGCAAAACGACTGGAATAGAAAATTACTGATATTAGATATTTGTTGTGAAAGGTCTGTGTGAATAATGCATCCAATTAAGATAAACCCAAAAGCCTCTCTTCTACTTCATCTCAGATCTGTGGACAGCACAAAGCTAATGAGTATCACCAGTTTCTCAATTAGAACCTCAGAAATTTAAGGTTACCCCTAATTCTCAAAAACTGAAACTATAACATAAAAGTCTATCATATATCTTCTTTAAGAATCATTATTCTCTGTCTTTCTGATTCACTAAACTGCATTTTTGACTTATTTCTGCTAAACTATGCTGATCTTTTACTAGGGATATAAGAATGAAGAGAAAACAAAAGGAATATTTAAATGATTTTGTTAAGTGTTAGGGTTAAAGCCTCAGAATAAAGGGGAATATGTTAGCAAATGTAAGTGTTTAGTGAATAAATTGATAGATGGTCAAATGAATGAAGGATTAAATGACTCTCATAGACCACACAGGCAGGTAAGCAAGTACTGGGTCACTTAGTCCTAAATCAGATTTTTTCAGAATAATGGAACAGCAGTGCTGAAACTATTGCTATGACTACACAGTTTATGAGTTCTTACTAAAATTGAGATAAAGAAGAGATAAGAGTTAAAAATTTTAGAAAATGCCATATGGGATATTGAACATACTAATTTTAACTTAAAAGTGAACAAGCATGATTTATTTTTATTTATTTAGTATCGGGGATCAAACTCACAACCTCATACTTGCTAGGCAGGCACTTATGCTGCTGAGCTAAATCCCTGGTGCAAGAATAATTTATAAAATTTTAAATAAAGATTAAAAAACCTAAGGCAACCGTGACTTTTGTTCTTTTATTGTGAATGCTTTTCTTTAGCATCAAAGTTCAACTATTGAGTTTATCAGCCCATATTACCCAGCACTGGACATTCACGATTCAACAATTGAGTATACTAGTTAAGCACTGTCTTTTTCACTGTAATGAGTCTAACTATTGACCTACACTCGAGGTCTGATGCTATGAAGTAATATGCCCTTTGACATGAATAAGGCAGCCATGTGCCACACTGCCATAATATCTACCCAAGACAATTGTCTTCTAGTGTGTCATCCAGTACATTTTTCCAGACATAATCCAAATGTTTTAAGCACACTCTCATTTCTTCTCAGGCATTTGGTTATAGTGTCCTGAACAGACTTAGATATCATAATAAAACCTCTGTATTTTAATTCAAGATTAACATACATTTTCTCAGAAATAAAGCAAAATTTAAGCTGAAAGTATAGCTCAGTAGAAGGGTAGATCTTTTGCTTAATCGGTGCCCCAGGCTTCATTTGCAGCGTTGAAACACACACACAGAAACACACACACACTCCTGTCTAGACTATTGCTAGACTATTGCTAAGCACTTGTTGCTATAATTGCTTTTATACCATCCAAGAATGGTCCCATGCTAGGACTATGACCATTATCTATTTTTAATTGTCTATTTCTATCATATATATGATCAATAAAATAAATATTAAGATTGTGAACACAGTGCTCATTTAAAAAAAACAGTGGATATTTGAAAAATCACACTGAAGAATTGGCTACTGTGGGAAAGAAAAGTTAGCCAAAATAAAAATTAACAATAAAAGTAACAATATGTACTACATTGTTTTATTCCACTTTTAAATGCTAATTTTAGTCAAGTGATAACAGTATTTTAAAAGAAATTTTACCATTCTTCACTGAACTATCATTAAGCCCTGTTGGTGATGAAGAAACAGCATGTTTCTCATTTTAATAATAGTTATTTAACAATAATGTAGAGATACTGTCAAAGTTTTCTTAATGTGGGAAATTATATGGAAGAAATTACATTGGAACAATCTTTAAAACAGAGAACATTCTGGAAATTCACTCCCCATCTTATGTATTTCAATTCAGAATAATACAAATCTATTTTGGTTATGTAGTTTTGGTTGATTTCTATTTTCATTGGCATATGTTCGCTGACTGTAATGATTGCATGAAGTGTGAGGCGTTGGCATAGTCACATAACATGTCGAGACTTTTCCTGCCTTGTTTCCCTGGCCTTTCTCCACCTCCCTCCATCTCATGGTTCCCTTCCACTCTGAAAAGCACCTATCTCCATGTTTCCTATTATCTTTTACTTTGCTCTTTAATTTATTTATACTGTGTGTAATATAAGGCAACACTGCCAAAATGTCATTTAAATTCTTACATATGGGATATAAAAAAACTATCTGAAATAGAAACAGCTATAATACTACTGGACTCATCCTAGAAGGTTCAGCTTCTGTTTTAAGCAGAGTAAAAATGTACAGGCATGCACAGATCATTTTTCACATCAAAAATTTGCCGAATTTCAAAACTTTCGGACCCACGGTTATAACATGTTGATCACACTGCCCCAAAGCGCCCAATGTCAGTATAGAGATGAGGTCATTGGCCTAATTCACTGATCCACAAAATCTGGAGGAGAAAATCCCTTGACAGTAAAGTTTTCAATGTCTTTTTGAGTCAATAACTGCAATAACACAATATAACAGGATATGGCACATTGCAGAGGCCAGCTACTTAAGTCAGTGCCTCTGAAATATTAGTTGACTTGGAGTCACAATGGATTAACTCAGATGAGAAGAAGGTAACATAGTTTATACTCAAACAAGCTCCTTGTATTTTTTTCTTGTTCTACTTTTTAAAAATCATGATTATATAATCAGTTTATATAATCAGGAATGAAACGAGTAACCTGCAGAGTCCGTTTCAAAGAGAGTTCTTAAAGAGAAATACTCCTCTTAAATTTATTCCAGTCAATTTTCAAGGGCTATTACTGTATGTATTTCCATCTCTAGTCTCCATTTCAGGCAAGCATAACTTCAATTTCCAATATTAATTTCCAGGATGTCTCCATCTTTCCACTGAAGTCCACTTGTTATAATAAAGTCTACTTAGAGTCCTAATAAACATTGTATCTGTAACAAGATTTATAAATCCACAATTAACTTGAATGCTATCACTACAAAATACTAAAAGGATAAAAAGATAATATTATGAAGAATTGCATGCCATAGGTGAATAGAATCTTTAAGGGGAAAATTCAACAATATTTCACTCAAGACATTTCAGGTAGCTCACAATAGTGATCTTAACTAAGCATATTTACATTATATCTAAACTATTGCAACAGAAAACACTAACTTATTCAACTGAACAAAATATTCAGATGATACTTCACTTTAAATAATTTGGAACTATCCAATAAATAAAATTTATTTTGCAAAAGTAAAAATCACCACATTATCAGACTATAACATTATGTGATTATTTCCCTAGATACAGACAAAGCACTTGAGGAAACTGAACACCAGTCCAACCCTCCAACTGTCACTCATCCAGCTAAAAATAAAGGGAGGTAGTTTTTCAGCTTGATAGAAAGCACCTTCAAAACTCTAGAGTAGAACTCAAATTTAATGTTGAGACAGTGGCACTTTTCACATCAGAACAAAGAGAAAGGAAAGATACTCTATTTCAGTTCCACCTTACACTGCAACATGTAGCAAATTCAACAAGATGTGAAAAATAAATGTTTTGTAGCTTGGAAAATAACAAGTGAATTTATGTTTATTTTAAAATAACACCATCAATATAGAAAATCCTAGAAATTCTATTTTTAAAATCTTATAAAATTATTATGCAAATCTTACCACTTATACAATGTATATCAATAAAATAATATCTAAAATAAACAAAAAAGTGACATAATAAAAGCAATGTCATTAAAAATGACATCAAAATGTGATATAGATAGTAAAATATTTACCCAACCGATTAATGAGAAAAAATTTCAAAATATTAACGTCTCCAAATAAAAAGGCATACTAAGTTTGGTTCAAAATATTTTATATTCCATGTATTCTAAGATAGAGGAATATGAAAGAAGCCTTAATTTCATGTATATATAATGCTTTATTCCTATATCAAAAAATTCATCTTTCTCAGATATCAACTTTCCCAAGATTAAGGAGTGGATTCAATGTGCTATCAAACCTGATTGCAATGGGGCACAGTCCTCTGTTTCTTTACCTTATTGTACCACCAACTTCCTTCCTTCCTTTCTTGTGATTTATTTCAAATCCCCTTATTCTCTTCATTTATCTTTTTAATTAAAGATGCTATAGTGAAGAAAAGAACTTGGAAAGGGGGGTAAAGAAAGAGAATTTGTCAAGAGCACTTACACCGAGCTTATTATTTATAAAGATATGTAATAAAAATAATGTGGAATTGATGCTAAAAGAGGTAAAACAAAATAGAATCCAAAGACAGCCAGACAATAAATGGGCGTTTAACTTTGACAAGTGTTTTATAGCAATTTAGTCAACAAAAGATAGTCTTTTCAATTCAGGAAATAAAGATTGATCTTTTCATGAATAGTACTTACATGGTAATTTTTTCAAAAATATAATTATCAGTCCTATTGTGAACCCTATAAAATGTATCCAAAATGAGGCATATACCTAAATGCTAAATGTAATGGTTTAAAAATACAGAAGAAAATTGTGGAGATGTATCTCTAACCATGTTAGGTAAGTACATCATAGTTATGATACCAAAAGAAAAAATAAGATACAGTGGACATTCCCAAAATTAAGAATTCCTTTCAGTGGGCATTTTCTCCTCTTCCTTGCATTCAGTCACAGTCTTCAAATCTCTTGCTAGAGTTTCTCCAGAGAACTCTGGGGAAGATCTCTTTGAAAAAGAGATCTTAAACAGTTCTGTACTTCTTTCTCCTCAGAAAGCATTCACGCATTCATTCATGCTAACTCAGGAGTACAACCAGGTATTAACCCAGCTACATCGTGTTCTGAATTTATTCAGACCTGAAGTCAGCATCAACTTGGGGTCACACAGAATCAAGCAACAAAAGGTAAACTCAAAAACACTCACTTCGATTTCCATACTATGAGACTAATCATAAAGAAGAACTTACCCTTACCTTCCTTTATGAAGTAAAATGTAAAGAACTTTCTCTCCTTTCCATATTTTAGTGCCTCAACCTGTAATGTTCATGCACACTCTTGAAGTAGTTCCTTTATTTTACCTTTTCTTTTTGAGATAATTCATTACTGTGACCAATACAAATAACATAATTAGCACACTGAAATTTTTTTCATTTTTGTCTTTTATTGAGAGGAGTGTTGTTGTTTGGTTATGATTTTTCTAGGCTCAATGAAAATGTTACAAAATATCTTATATTTTAATATAAAATATATTTTAATATATAATATAATATATTGATTATAAAATATAATTTATATTAAATAAATAATTAAAATAATATAATATATAATATATTTTAATAAACTCTTTCAAAGCTAATATTCAGATTTATGTCATTTGACATCTTATCAAAATGACACTACTTAGTTATAGCCCAGTTATGGATTTTGTGGAATTTTCTACATTTTTCAAGCACTTTTCCACTGAACAGACCCTTTCTTTCTGTTCTCTTAATGCATCAACTAAATCCTCATTTAAGGCAGAAAGCAATCTTCTGTGATTGTTGGAGGGATTTTGGCAATGGATACATTCAAATCTCTTAAATTGTATGGTCTTTTCACTCAGCAAATACCATAGCATACAATAAACTAAATATGGCATTCTGGGAAAAGTAAAAACTATAATTTGTCATAAAACAAATTATAAGAAAGACCCAGAAATGAAGAACTAAAAAGCATTGTTCATTCTGTTATGGTGATCTTTATTATTATGTATAAGATAAAAATGATGATAAAGTAATGGAAGGATAGGAATTGTTATATAACTTCTATAATGAGGAGTGTGAGAAGATCTATTTTCAGTCCATACTTGAGAAATAAAAGAAACTCCACACTTGCATGAAATAAAGGGGAATGTTTAAAATGATGGTAGAAGAGCTTGGAGGATTTTATGCACAGAAATAATAATAAGAGTTAAGTATTTCTAAAAATTAAACTGGTTAGTGTGCGGTTAGTGTTTGTGTGCACTGGAATGCTTTGAAACTTTAAACAATGCTGACAAATTATGAAGAGATTATGGTACAAAAATAAGGAAACAGTGAAATTAGTAAGATACCAGAATTATACTGGAAGATACTTTGATAAATCTGGTACTTACTCTGGGAAAATACTGTTAGGACTCATTGATGGAAATAAAAATTAAGTTTCAGAACATTCAACAATTAAAATCTAATTCAGAGTTACTGGTAAATAAAATGTCTGATGATGAGGACATTTGCAGACATGAAAAAACAGTTGAAGTTCAAGTTAGTGGAAAAATGTCAAGAATTTTGTCTTTAATAATTGTATTTTGGGGCTAGAGATTTAGCTCAGTGGCTCAAACACCTGCTTGACAAGTGCGAGGTTGTGAGTTCAATCCCAGTATGAAAAAAACTGTATTTTGATATTTTTCTTAACATTTATAAAGAAATGTTTAAAAAGATGATTTGATGTAGGAATCTAGACCTCTCCTAACAAAGCATGAATGGAGAAAAACATTTTGTAAAAAGAAGTGTAGGTTACATATCTAAATTTTTTTTACATATCTCATTTTATATGATATTGCATATAGATAACTTAGGAGGGGAAAAGAGACATTTAGGAAGGTTGTGTGTGTGTGTGTGTGTGCATGTGCATGTGTTTGTGCATGTGTGTGTGTACACGTTTGTGATCTCTTATACACAGGGCAATAGATTGATGGGGTGTCGGATTATGAACAAGTCTTGATTTTGTTTTATTTTTAATCATGCAATTCCTACAGTATGGCTGTATGTTGATGAGGAGAATCTAGGAGGGACACAGATATCTGTGATGAAAGAGTTAGTAACTGTAAGACCTAAATCTGAACAAGTCAAATGGAGTAAGATTATAATTGTGAGTTACAGGCTTGAAGTTCAGTTGACTGGGAACCTGTATTCTACTGTAATAAGGATAAAACAAAGAATATAGGCCATGATATAAATAGCTTTGTTCCTGGGGGCTGTGACCCATGCCGCTCTTGAGGTTCTTGTGGTGAAGAACTGAGAGAGGATGAGAAAATAAAGAAAAGACAAAAGCTGGGGTCGGTGGAGCCCTTACTCTCCTGATTGGAGAGAAGGAACTGCTCAACCATTGCAGCAGGTTTATTTATACACTCAAGGGGAAGACGTCAATTTCAGCCCCACTGCCTAGCAATTTGTTTGCCTGACCCGCCTGGGTCCCTTGCCTTCTTAGAGCTGGAACAGCTTGTTAACGTGGCTTATTTTGGGCTCTCTTTGTTTTCAGGGCTGGCCTTGCTCCACACGTGGGATCAAACTTCAGCTTCAATGGTTCCCTACACATGGATAAAAGGAAAAGTAAGTGGTTTCTATTTTATTTATGTCAACAAATTAAAACTAACTGAAGTCACTGATTAAAGTGCTGAGTATATTTTGTAAATGGAGGGGGGATAAGAGGTTGAAGGGAGGGAAAGCAATGGTAAAATAAAAACAAGTTATATCATATACAGGTGTAAATCCTCCATGACGAATGTGGTCATTATGCATAGCTAAAATGTACCAGTACAATGTGATTGGAAAAACAATAAAAACTAAAGTGCTGAATGTGTCATGGTTCACACAGAGAATCCTCCCAAACCCTCATGCGCACCTAGGTGAGACTTCTGTAAGAGGACTGGGTCATTGCAATTTATGCTGGGCTTACTTCTAGTGTTACAGGCAGCTGAGTTAGAAATATTATAGGCAGTCAGACAGGGTTGGGCCATCAAAGCAGCCAGTGCAGAAGACCAGGTACCTTGAAACCTTGGAGGAGACAGATACCTCTCACTGTGAGCCAGATTTCAAGACAAAAGGTAAAGAAAATGCAACCACACCCTAAGTATAGACATCTAGGATTGATATTCTAAATAGGTATGGATCACCTTGAGAAATCCAGGAGTCACCATCCCAACCCCCTGCAGGAAGTCACTGCTCTTTAAGCATGTCTTTCTCATTTGTCCCTGATTTGGTAATTTTTTTTAATTACTCTTATTGGTTGACCACAGTCTTGTCCCACCTTATGCCCACCTTGCCAGTTCCCATTTTTCCCCACCTTGAATCCATCTCACTTCCTGGTTTTACTCTATAAAAGTTCCTAGAAAAGACAGTCTTTGGCAACTCACTCAGAACCCCTTCTGTCTCTAAGACAGAAGCTTTCTTTCCCTCAATAAATATATTTTGATCTTCACCTCTGTTGTTCCTAAAATTCATTCTTCAATTTTAGAAAACACGAACTTGCACTGGACACCATCATAGGTTGGGAGTTCCATTCCCCCCTATGATGGTTATGGGGACCTGAAGCAGAGAGGTGCCTCTTTGGCACTGAACTGATGGGGTGCATCACTCTATCACCCTCTCTCTGCTTCCTGGGACCATGATGAGAGCAGCTGTCATCCACTGTGACTTCTGCCAGGCAGCTTCTGCTTTGGTGTCTGTGCCCCACATTCTCCGTGTCTGTGAGTCCAGATAAAACTACCCTCCTCTAAGCTATCCGTGTCAGGTACTTTTCTCTCAGCCACAAGTAAAGTCACATGATGGAGTGAAAGGGATGGATGGGTTTGGGTAGCAAACTGTAAAGCCAAAACCCAACTGACTCAAGATTTCATATTCAAGGAAGAAGAGTCTGAGTTCTAGTTTTACTCCTAAACTTTCTCCAAGGCCTTATGCTTATGTGAAAAAAGGAACACGGCCTGGTTTAACCAGTGTTAAAATGCCACTAGTTACAAGAAACAGAGATAATCATTTTCCCAAGAAGTCAGCATGTGCATCCACTTTGGAACTATATACAATGCTGAGAAACTGAGACCAGTACTAGTACTGGGGAAGATGACTCAGCTACCAAGAGGCCTCACTTTGGTGGAAGAGGAGTTGGAGAGCACAGTTCGCTAGAAGAGAGAGTAAGGATGGAAATAGTTCAAAGAAAAGTGTTCACAGGAAGCTGAGGTTTCATTCAGTTTTAGGTCCCCAGCAGAGGGGACTGTGGAGAGGCCAGGTCTTGGGAAGTAGTAGGTCACTAGCTGGGTGTTTTGAAGGGTGTTGTTTGCTCCCCAGGACCTGCTTCTCCTGCTCATTTCCTTTTCCTCTGCTTCTTTCCTGTCCTGCCGTGCATAGCTCTGCCCAGCAACCACCTTCTGCCATGAAGTTCCTACTCCACTTCAGGCCTAAAAGCAGTGGAACCATGAAACACAAATATGCTGAAGCCAAAAGTCAGGATAAATCTTCCCTCCTTTCCATTGTTTATATCAGCTCAGAGAACACAGAAAATCTCACTTTGCATGTTGGAAATGTTGCAGGACAATTCCCAAGTCAAACCAAAAGACAGACTCTTGGCACCATGGAGATAAGAAGGCAGCATTTAATCTTTAAGCTCACCAGCTGATCGCTGACTCTTCACACCAGCGGACTATTCTGGGTCATTAAGAAGTGGGTGGTGCAATGAAAATGACAAAATGTTACATAATTGATTACACGCATTGAGTCATATTTTGACAGACAGGCTCTTCTTCAGCAGATTTGTTGAAACAAAGGAATTATCATAATATAGAAACATTACAGAAACAAAGGGAGGTGGCCCTTTAGGGCAGTATAGTTACAGGTGTCCTTGACTCTCTCCCGGGGCACCGTAAGGTATAGAAGGTTACTCTGAATCACTGTTTATCAGAGGTGTGCACCTGAGCATTAGACACTGTCAAGGTCAATGCGAAAGCTTGTTCAGAGAGCTCTAACTGCTCTTCACAAAAACCTATAAATTTACTATTTTATAAACATGTTCTTACATGATAACTGTTCTCCAACAATACTAGGACCTATTGGTGATTTGCTCATTTTGTATTTTTATCTCTATATTTATCCCAGTCTGTACTGGGTAGATGCTAATGCTGACTTGTTGAATTTTATGAAGTATCTTGATGGTTATTGAACTTCTTACCATAGATTTCATTTGGTTTTGAGAAGCTCCGCTTTAAAATGCACTTCTGTTTGAAAGTTCATGCAAAATCCACACTGAACAAAAACATGTGCTTTTAATGTCACTGAAGTGAAATAACTTTAATGTTTATCTCTAGGGACACAATTCAACGTGAAAGACCATTAGAACTTGGATGGATACTAATAAATTTTTTGAATAAAATGTTACCTTTTCTTCAAAAAACATACATAAAACATGCACATTAGTAAATATATATCACAACATAGAAGTGTTTTCCTGTGGTAACTAAAATGATTATTGTTGAATTTCTGAGAATCTATTTTTCCCCTTAATCATGAAATATTTGTGTCCAGTGTGTTTTTTCCCTCTTTCAAGTTATTTTTATTTGAAAAAGGAACAGTTTCAGCAATATGAAATCCAAGTTGCTGATCCATTGTGATATTTCCTGTGTGATCAGGGGTTTGTTCATAAAGTCAGTCTATATCGACATCTATGTTTTACCTATTCTGTCTTTCAGCACAGTTAGTGTTTATCATTTAATGTTTAGATCTTTCATGCATCTCTATTTTAGTTTTAGTGCATGGTAAAAGATGAGAGTCTAGTTTTAGTCTTCAGTATGTGGGAAGCTGTTAGCACCACTGGTTAAAGAGGCTGCCTGTCTTCCAAAGGATGTGTTTGGCCTCTCTGTCAAAGATCAAATGTCTGAATGTGTTTAGAATTGTTTCCACATCTTCTGTTCTGTTCCATTGAATCTCAGACCTATTTGTTGTTGTTTGTTTGTTTGATGTGTGTACATGTGTGTGCCAGTAACATGCTCTTTGTTTCACAATAGCTTTGTAGTAAAATTTCAAGTCAGAGATTGTGATACCTCCTGACTTGCCTTCATTGTGCAGAATTGTTTTTGCCATTCTAGGACTTCTCTGGTTATGAATAAATTTTAGTGTCTTTTTCTCTAACTCTGTGAGATATGCTATCGTTATTTTTATTGGGATTGCATTAAATCTGTGCAACAATTTGGGGACCATGGCCATTTTTGCTAAGTTGGTTTTACCTACCAAAGAGTAAGTGTTATCTTTCCATTTTCTGATACCCTCTTTGATTTCATTTCTTAGAGTATTGTCATTTTCAATGTAAAGATAATTTACTTACTTTGTTAGATTGATTCCTAATTATTTCATTTTTTGATGCTACTATGAAAGATGTTGTTTCCATAACTTCTCTCTCAGTGAGTTTGTTATTTGTTTATAGGAAGGCTATTGATTTTTGAATGTTAACTTTGTATCCAGTTACTTGGCTGAATTTGGCTATTAAAGCTAGAAGTTCTTGGATGGAGTTTTTGGGGTCTTATATGTAAAGTATAATGTCATCTGCAAATCATGATGATTTAATTACTTCCTTTTCTAATATTTATCAGGTCCTGACAGAGAGTCCCAATTTCCCAAATGAGTGTACAGTGAGGGCTTAAATATATGTGACAAGTGGTATGATTTTAGGGCTCCATTGAGATCAAAACCCTTTTGCTGAGTTCGAGACTCTGAGGACTAAGACAAAGGCTTCTCCAGACTGCCCATATTTATTAGGTCCAAACAAAGAGCAATGAAACTGAGGAAAGAACAGAAAATGAGCAGGACCTTGGGAGTCACTTCAAAGACTTCTCCAATTAGTAAATTATGCCAATTTAGGAGAACTGTCTTATCTCAATGATGAAATTTATGGCAGGAGTGAGACTGCAGGAGTGAGATGCCTGCAGCTGCAGTCTCTATCTGCTTAATTGATGTTGGAGCCAGGTGTCCTCAGCTGTGGCCTTATCTCACCCTTTGAGGTGTCTCTGGCATCACAGGCCACTACAGGCCTCAGCCAGGACCAGTGATTCATAAAATTCACTTACTATGAATCAGCTCCCATCACCAGGCAAAGGGCCTAGGCCTGGGACAGACTCACAGATAAACACAGAAAGCCAAGCAGTTAATTTTAAATCCTGCTCCGAGCTGCTTTGTAGTGGTCACCAACAACCATCATTCCTTTTATTTCTTTCTCTTGTTTAATTTCTCTGGTTAATGTGTAAATATCACAATGTTTCTTTAACATGAGAACCCAAAAGTCTAAATAAAGATCAAATTGTGTAAGAGATATTGTTAAATAGGAAGAAAATGTTCACATGGGAAGGAGAACTAGGGAGGAGGAAGGGGGAAAGGAAAGAAGGAAATAAGGGAGGAAAACATAGGAAAAATCTTTTTAAATAAGGAGAGGAGATGGATACAAGGGAGGATAGAGTCATGAAAAAAAGAAAAATCAAGATATACCATGTATCATACGCAAGATCAAAGAGATCAAAAGTCAAGATATACCATGTGTCATATTCATCACCTCATATGATGACTGTGATCATTATATATTTTTAAATTATTTACATCTAAAATAAATCAATAAACTTAATTTTAAAAAAAGAAAAATAAGTTTTTCTGATAACTTTAACAAAGCTTTAATAATTTGTATATGTATGCATTGTGTAACTTTGTGTTGCAATGCGAGACAATTTGTAATGATGTGTAGTTGCCACAATGTTAACATACTTATGCCAGTTTAATGAAATATACATCAATCTTAAGAATATGTGTTTATTGTTCTGTGCAATAAATTCTTCATGTTTTTATCTTGCAATAACTTTGTGAGAAAGCTTTGCAATAGAAATAAAACGATCAAGAATAGGGCTGGGTGTTTAGCTCAGTGGCATAAGTGCCTGCTTGGCAAACACAAAGTCTTGAGTTTGAGCCCCGGTTTAAAAAAAAATCGAGAATAAGTAAAGGAAGTAAATGGGGCCAGGAGACCATTCATTGAAATATTATTTAACATGAAAACAGAATAAGTTAATCATAATAGCTTTAGTGAAAAGCAATTTATGAAATATTATTAAAAGAGAAAAACAAAACTGAAAAAATAGCAAATCATATTTGGGAATTTATGAATTTGGCATAAGTAAATGAAAATGGTACCATATTTTAACAAAATAAAAATATTATTTCTTATTAGCAAAAAGCCATAGGCAACAAGATGCAGGTACAATATTCAGCAAACAAAAAAGCGTATGAAACAGTCATTTGACCTTACTGGTTAAAAGTTCAAAAAAAGAATGCTTTAAGAATATATATATATATATATATATATATATATAATGTATATATATGGTATATATGACAGATGTATACATAATATATGCGTTTGATGTGTGGCAAATGGTAAAGAATTATAACAATTTGTATTATATTCAGATTCATAAAAATACAACCCATTCATGCAAACATGCACATCCTCTGTATGTAATAATTAATGATAATTTGAGAGACAAAATGGATTATGACATGAAGAGTGTTTGTTTTCATGACTGTATTATAATGATGAAAATACAAATCTTTAAAATGATTTTACTCTACAATGAAGAAAAGTAATGTCTTTAGATATTAAAATCAAAGATAACTGCAATGACCTTGATTTTCCAATCTCTTCAACCTCAAAAATATATTAAAATAATAAAACATTATTATAGTCTGCTTTATGCAAGTTTTAATGTTCACTATTTTATAACCCTGGAAGAAAGTTATTAAGGTTTTATACTCTTTTATTGTAAAAGCTATAAGAATTATGTACTTCTGAATGTACAGAAATAAATTTGCAAAGAATTAAATACACAGCTACAAATTTGTTTTGTTGACTATTACCAGTTTAAAACTTTTGGTATTATTTGAAATGCAGCATATTTTCTAAATACTGCATAGGTGTACATGTCTATATGGTGTGTAGTGGGTGATGCTGCAGTAAGAATTCACTATGATAGAAAGTGCAAGAATGCAATTCTTGTAGATATGGCAAATAGATCCTTTGCAAACCGGAAAGGAACCAAGAAATGGATGGAAGGGCATGGAGACAAGGGAAGGTAAAAAGTGTATAATACGTCACGGTCCATGCACCAAGACCCCAGGATGAATATAATCATCACGTACTAATAAAAACTGCTAATCCCCCCAAAAAGATGATATTAAAAATTAAATAATTTTCAAGTAGCATAAAGAATATATAGCCACTTTACATTTGTCTAAGGGAGCAATATGTATGCAAAAATAAGTAATTTTGAAAGTAATTCAACAAATGAATTAATCAATTCTATTGTTTTGAAGCAGATGTTTTAATGCACAGAAATTATGGCGCATTTTTGCATAAATTTTAGCTAAGTGAATGCTCTTGTGGAATAAGCACTCAGAGAAAACACATATCAGGAGGTTCGTTGTGTCTTCCCCGGCACTATTCAGCCCAAAATAATCCCGTTTCTGCTTCCCACTCCGAGTGCCTGGTTTGTTTTTCAAGGTGATTTCTGTAAATAGATTTCTTTTCATAACGTTTTGTACAAATTATTCCAGGCTGTTTTGCATCAGAACGTTTGTTTCAGTGATGCTGCTTCTTATGATTAAGCTTACTCGCGGTTGGTCTGGACACAGCTAGGTCTCAGTAAACAAACCCTCCGCCCCGTGTGCCAGAATCCAGCTGGAGCCCTCAACCTGATTTAATTTCTAAGATGAGGCAAAATTCTTGTTGGCCCAATAATGGGTCTTACTCTGGCAAACCAGATCTGACTGTCAATAAAGCCATTAATTAGCATGGTCCCACCAAATTTAATTTAAGAATTTTTAAACATTCATTTTAATAACTACTTTTCTAGTTCTCAAAATCAAAAATACTTCAAATTTTCATAAGTACCTTTGGCCTTTGATTCAACTTTGCATTTTTATCAAATTGTAGATTTTTCTCTTATACAATTTTTACATCTGTACAAGAGGTCCTAAGGCAAACTACACCACTGGTATTCACTGTATATAAAACCATCTCTAGGAGAAAGTCACCAATAATAATTTCCAGTTTTCATTGACATACTTTTTTTTTAGTTGGTGATTTTAGTTATATTTTACTCTAATCAGTATTAATTACTACAGAAAGTAACTATAAAAATGATGGAAGAATTTAAAAGATCAGTAAAGTTAAAGGTATCTCTAAATAAATGAATAAATAAATAAATATGTGTCAATATAATACATGAATATGATTATAAGGAGACACTGCATGTTCAAACTATTAAAAATCTGTGAAAAAGAAAAATTAGTATCAGCTATTCAAAGGGCTATTATGAAAAAAGAGAAATACACAAAAATAACATAATGTTTCTCTTGAGAAATTATGCAAATAGAGATAGATCAATATATTTAATTAAAAGTTATTTAATTAAAAATAACAACTAAGGGATGGGGATTTAGCTCAGTGGCACAAGTGCCTGCCTGGCAAGCACAAGGTCATCAGTTCAATCTCTAGTACCAACAAAACAGAACAAAACAAAACAAAACTGGGATTTTGATACAGTGAAATTTTCTTTTAAAAATACGCAAATTAAAAGTTTATAGACAATATAGAAAAGAAGGAAAGTGTATTAGTGGTATATTCATATTAAAAGTAACTTTGAAGAAAGTTCATTGATAATAAGGAAAGAGTGTCAATGAAAATATAGACTATACCAACATGTGAAGCAGAAATCATAAATATGCATATAAACATATTTTCCTTTTAAAAACATAAGTGACTGCTTTGAAAATGTGTCCAGTTTCTAGCATGCAAATGCAAAATAAATGAAAATAGTGAAATGCAAGAAGAAAGAAAATGGCACAATTTATTTAGTACTTTAAATCAAGTAGTGTATCACTTGAAAATCGACTGTGGAAACATAAACCTATCATGCCACGAACACAGTGAAACTCCTAAAGTAACAGAAAAGCACACTGTAAGAATATACCACTAGATGAGATAAATCAATATATTCTTTTTAATTAATCCAAAGAAGTCATGAAAAAGGGAAAATAATGGTAAAAACAGGTAAAAGAGACTTAGTTTTTATGTTCATTAACTTTGTAGGTATGTTTCACAGTCTACCATTCTCTCCTCCTGACTCTGCCCCCTGGGCGACTCTCTTCTCTAACGAGGCTAATTGTTTAGATTCTACATGAGTATGGGTCACACAGTGCTTGTGAAGCTTCACTTATATGTAACTTAGCTGTGGTGCTCTAGTGATGGTCAGTCTCATAAATCATGGAATCTATAAGTGTTTTGTCTAGATGGAGTTCGTTCATATGTGCTGAGAAGTCTAGCTTTATTCCTCTGCATGTGGACCTGCTTTTTCCAGCACCCTTTTATTAAAATGTGTTCCAGCCACCTTTGTGGTGACTCATTTGTTGGGTGTAGGTGACACATTTGTTCTATCCTATTGCTTGTAATTTTGGTCAAGATTTATGGCAAATACAATGTTGCTTTAATGTGTAAAGAGATTTCATTCTTGTGTATGGGTGATAGTTCTCCATTTTGTGTGTGTGTGTGTAAAAATTTTCTGATCTTTTCATTGAACTTTAGGCCGATTCCATTTCCTATTTTTTTAAATTTTATTTTAAAGAGAATAAAGCCCAACAAAATAAAACAGAATAAAGCCAATCAAAATAAAACAATGAAAGCAATACAAGACTTAAAAGCAAGATAATAAGACATCAACATTGACTACCATAGTGCTTCTTGTTATCTTCAGAATAGCTGCCTGTACCATCAGACATAGTAAAATCAAACAAAACAGGACAGAATAAAGCCAGTGAAAAGAAAACAATGAAAGCAATCAGAGTTTCAAAACTAGACAATTGGAAATTGACAATAGCTACCATAATATATCTTGTTATCCACTGTGAATCATGCTGCCTCATTATTCATACATCTCTTTGACATACCAGTTTAATTTATTTTTGTGGTTTTGTTGTTTCTGTTTGTGTTTTGTTTTTTGAGATGGGGTCTTGCTCTGTAGCCCAGGCTGGCCTGGAACTCATGCCAGTCCTCCTGCCCTCAGTCTCTGGAGTGTTGAGATTATAGGTGTGCACCGCTGCGCCTGGCTGGTTTAACTTCTTTCCATAGAAACCTGGTAATGTCACTGCCACATCTATGGCTGTTGTAGTGTACACATTTTGCAGAAGCTCTACACTTTTCCATAATATCATCACTAAATCACTTTCTTACCAAAAATGTGCAAGTTTTCTTCCGCTACATCACTGTCAACATTTCCTATGTCTGTCTTTAATAACTTCCAATGAAACTGAATGTATGATGCTGTATTTCACTCCTTGACTATGAGTGATTTGAAATAATTTTTCATATACCTATTGGTTAGATAGATACATCTATCTATCTACCTATCTATCTATTACTCTACGTGTTTGTTAAGGAATTAGCTCATTTTTAAATGAGACTGTGTTGCTACTGAATTTCCTACAAGTCTGTAGATATTAACCCCTTTTTAGATGGCTTGCTTCCAAATATTTTCTCCTGCCTTGTAGATTGTCCTGTCACTCTTTCCTTTTCCACAGTGTGCACATAATTTGTAGTTTGATGTGCTACAATTTGTCTCCTTTTGCTTCCCTTATTGTGGTTTTAAGTTTTTGTCTAAAAAATACTGCAGTAATCTGATGTCATGATGTACTTCTGCCCCATTTTCCTCTTTTAGTTCTACTATTTGTGGAACTTAGAGTTAATTGTTAATGCATTTTGAGTTTATTTTTACTGGTGAGAGGTAGGGTCAAGTTTCACTTCTCTGCATGTGGACCTGGTTTTCCCAGAAACCTTTCCTCAATAAGTGTTCTAGGCATCTTTTTTGAGTCTTATTTTCTTGTAGGTGAATGTATTTATTTCTGAGATATTTGTTGCTTCTTAGAGATTATATTTTTTGGCCAGAGTTTATGTTTGTACCATTCTTCTTTAGTGTACAAAGTTTTGCTGTGTATTTTTGACTATATGATATGATACTTTGAGCTTTGGTTTTTTTTGTCACGAGGAGATGATGAGTTTTCTCAAATTTTTTACGGAGTGTACTGAAATGATGCTATGGTTGCTAGCCTTCTTTCTGTTACCATGGTAACTATGGGTACTATCCTTTTTGTTACTATGGTAACTATGGGTGTACTCTTTCTTTCTGTGACTATGGTAACTGTGAGTGCTGTCCTTTTCCTGTGACTATAGTAAATATAGGTGTTATCCTTTCTGTTACTATGGGAACTATGGTTGTACTCTTTCTGTTGCTGTGGTAACCGAGGGTGCCATACTTCTTTCCATGATGTTGGTAAATAAGGGCACTATCCTCCTTTCTGTTAGGATTCCTCACCTCTTTTGATTTGTACCTGCTGACCATGCCTTGCATCTTCTGGCTCAGGCTGTCTTGATGATGGTCAATAATATTTTTTATGCCCTCAGGTTTTGTTGAAGATTTTTGTATCTGTATTTCTCAGAGGATCTTGGCCTGGAATTACTTTGAAAATGTACTTCCTCTTTGATTTTCTGCAATGCTTTGAGAAGAATTGCTACTATGGTAGTTCTTTAATTGTTTCATAAAATGCAACAGTGAAGCCATTATCTGCTGGTCTTCTTGTCCTTGGGAGATAGTTACCTATACATTCAGTTCCCTCACTCATTGGTTTATTCAGATTTCTGACTGGTTCATCATTTAGTTGTTCTTTTGTTGTTACTGTTTGTTTGTTTGTTTGTTTTTTAAAGTGCACGTGCACAAATATTTACCATTTTTCTAACACAGATGACTTCTGCCCAGCCGTCCCAGGGTCCTGAATGGTGAGTAGGTTGGGACTAGAGTGGGACCTCAAGGGTGGCAGTTATTGCTGGCTGAGGCAACACAGCAGTTTGGGGTCCCACTATGGTGCCTCTTCTTTCAAGATGACACATGGAAGAGCCTGCACCACGGTATTCTCACAGCGCTCAACCTGGACCCCTACTATGGGGTGACGCACCAAACATGACCCTTGGCCCCTCTGTGACAGTTCTGAAGACAGAGGGATTATTTAGCAGGGAACCGAATAACAGACCATTAAATTACATGAGGTAAAAGCTGCTATAACTCCAAGAAAAAATATACACATCCACAGTTACCATCAGAGATTTCACTGTACTTCTCCCAATTATTAATGGAACTACTGGACATATAATCAATACAGAGAAACAGCATTTGCACCGCATCTCCAAATAACTTCAAGTAACTAACATTTAGGTAATACACCCCATCACGAAGAGGGAAGGCATGTTGATTACAAGTGCATAACAAATATTTGTCAAAATCAACTATATTCTAAACTGGTTAGTATACCTTAAGTCCTGTCCAAAACTGTTTTTTAATAACCTACAAACTAAAAGTATTTTTATGTGTTTAAAGTACTTTTCAAAGCAAAGTAAATGTAAGAGAAACTCTATGTGGTTTGCAAATCATAAAATATTTACAGTCAAGCTCTTCAGTGAGATTTTGTTGACCTTTTGGATAGGCTGAAAAATAACTCTTAATATATGTAAAATAACTCAATATATATAAAACATTCAAATCACACAAAAAATTTTCTCTAACTGCAATTTAATTATATTAGAATTGACATATAATCAATACAGAGAAACAGCATTTTCAAAGTTGTTTCAGAAATCTCTAACTAAATAGCACACTATTGAAAAACTCATAGACCAAAAATTCAAGAGTGATGTTAGATAGGTTTTTAACTGGATAAATATTTAAATAAATGCAATTAAATCTTTTAGAATATTTCATTATCAGAAATTGGAAGAGGGGACTTAGATCAAGAAAGGGCAAGAAAAGAAATGACCCACTTTCTCAGCCTATGTTTTAGTCTAAGAAAGCAAAGATACATACATTTAATACTAACAAAAGAAAGTAAGCAGAAGAAAATTAATAATAAACAGGTCATATTAATTTACCAGAACACAGAAAAATGATAAAAACAATAACTGCAAGAGTATTTTTCATCACATAACAAAATTTCATGAGCCTTTAGTCATTCTGATCAAGACTGAAAACACAAATTAATCTTTATAGAAAATTGTATCATAGTTACAATGTACAATTTATGAATCAAAATACTCATAGGGAAGCTGGGTTTCCATCTTTTTCTTCCAAACTGTTGTTTATTTTCTGTCTGTATTGTAAATATTTCTATTTTAGCTTTCTATGTGTTTTGTTTACTAAACTTTATATATACTTTCATTAACGTTTACTCCTTAATAGTTCTAAATCTTTTATTTGTGTACTTCCATTTTATTTTTTAAATTAGTATACTCTTAAATTGGAAGTTTTGTGTACATATTTAAGAATTTTAATGTAAGTGTAGATATACATAAATGCTTCCAGGGTCAAGATTCACAATATAGTTCCACATTTACCCAGTCTTGCTGTGGTGGAGACCCATATCTCCCCACTGCTCCTTACCCTGATAAATCTTGAAAACAATAAATATCTTCAGGGTAGAAATATCCAAAATGATCAACAAAACAAAAAATCACTGAATAGAAAAAACATGTTTGGAATACCAGAACTAAATTTTATTTTAAAAAGATTCTGTGCTATGGCTCTTTTTTAAATAAAAAGCAGCAATTTCTAATTCTATTTAATGAAAATATTCAGAAACAAGGAAAAAATATGTGTCACAAGGACACATATCATAAAGAAAGGAGCAGCTTTGGGTATGGAAGAAGGACTGACCCCAAATTTGAAACAGTATTTATATTTAATAAGCCTGGAAGAAAGGTGCATCGCAAAGACAGGGTCATTTTTAGAATGATCTAAACCCCCACAGAAGACAAGGATAAAATTTTTGAGCAGTGATAAAAACATTAACTTCAATAATTTGAATTATCTGAAGCTTTTTGAAATTAATAAATTCTTCCTACCTATATGTTGTTAAGGGAGCTGAGAGAAATTAGTATTTTTGGTAAAAGAGAAATAAACTGGGATATCAACATTTACAGGCAACATCTTTTTTGATAATTTTATATCTTATTATTCCAAACAGTAGTAAATAAAATGAATGTTATTTCATGTTTATATCAGCAAATAGATGGGGGAGGGAGTATTTTTATCCCATGAGGTCACATTACCCTTTTACTGAAACCAATGCGGACAAGTATAAATGAAAACACAGAAACTCCAGGCCAATACCCCGAGGAACAGACGCACAAGTTCTCACACTTAATCTGATGCAACAGAAACACATTTGTTCACTAATAGTAAGTAAGATTCAACATAAAGATGCAAGGAGGATTCAACATGTACAAATCAAACACTTGGGGTGAGCTGGAAGGTTTTTCACTGGATTCTGGTAGAAGACAAAAACAGCCACTTCTAGGATCCTTCTAGGTTCTTTGTACTGAGCTCTGTCCTCGGAGTCTCAGTTCACTTTCTCTTTCTTTTCTTTTTTTCTGTCTTTCTTTTTTCTTGCTGTCTCACTAAGTAAATTGCTCGAGCTGGGTTTTAATGTATGGTCCTCCTGCTTCAGCCTGCTGGACACCCTGAGTACAGGATCACAGATGGGCACCTCCACACCTGACAAGGATGTTCCATTTTAATTCCTTGTTGCTATGTGAACCGTACTTGATGGAAACCAAATAATGGATTATATGTTTAAGTTTCTCTAAACATACAGTCGCACTGAAATATAAGCACGATTCTACCCCGCATATCACCATTTCGTCCACCTCTAATAGAAACAGGAATGAAAGTGATGATTATCAAGTCCATGAATAGCACATAAAGTGAGCTGTGTGCCACCTTGTGCCTTGGGGAAAGACACAATCTATGAATAAAACAGTATTGCCAACATTGGAATTTAGGCAGTCTTGAGATTTTAGAGGTTTTCTAAATGATCAATTAATAGGTGAATTAAAAAAATTAAGTCATACAGAAATTCAAAATAAAACAAAATAGGATAGTGCTACAAAAAGTAAATATTGGATGAAAGGAAGGAGGTAAACAAAAAATTGCCAACAAACCTCCTGTAGGGATGAACCTTGGTATCATGACTTTTAGAGAATTTCAGACATACATATGAAAGAATGATGATTTCATAGTAGCGATCAGTTTTGAACAGTAACTGAATTGTACTCTATACAGTGATAAAGAAAGAGCTCTACATATGTAAGGTGATTGGTGTGTTTTTCTAAATTTATGGCATATTACAATAACTTTTCTTAAAATACACAACTTTACTTTTCCAGAAATCTTGGAGTTATCAAAGTACAGCTGGTTATTTGAAAACCTTGGGGACATGGGATCAAAATTTAAAAATAAAGTATTTATGAAACTTATTGACTATATACAGTGTGTCTCTCATTTGGATTCCAATTCAAATAAACCAGCTATTTAATTAAAGACCTTTAAAACATAATCTTTAGCATATTTAATTAAAAACCATATTTTGAGCAACTACGGGATATTAAAGTGGACTAATAAATATTAAATTTTCTCATATGAGAAGCATAATTACTAGGATATATAATGATAAATGCATTCCTATGTTTTAGACTCATATTTACATCTTTATAAATGACATGTGTGGAATTGGTTTCAGAATAATTACATGGTAGGAAGAGAACTGAGGTAAAATCTAAGTCATTATGCAGGACCTAGACTGGTCATGAGCTGAGCAATTCTGAATCAGTCATTCCAGTGCACTGAGAAATATACTCTTAGTGAAGAACAGTGGAACTCACCTCCAGTTACAGGCACCGAGGAGGGTGGATTGGGAAGATGCTTGAAGTCTGGGTTTTGAGATTAACCCGGGCACTGTAGAGACCCCTCTCAAAAAACTTACAGAATCATACAGCAGGATTATACTTTTAGATATATAATGAAGGGCAGCCAAAAATTCTAAATAAATTCCTTTAAAACATCATAAATATTAAAATATAACAGGGCAAGCAATATCGACTAAAATTCATAAAACTAAGCATTACTAAACATGAGTATTGTAAAAATAAGTAATAGAAAAAATTCTTTCTTTAAAAAGAGATCAATTTAAGCAATTCACGTTTTTCAAATGTACCTATGGTTTGTGGGATAGAAAGGTTAGGAAATGAGATTTTTCAGCTGTCTCTAATATTTATAACTTCTAACAGTGAGAAGTCAGTTTAACTTCAGGAAGAGTGACAGAACCTTTTGCAGCCTCACTGTTTGAGTGTCCACTTTGTATTTTTTAATTTTGTAACTTGAAAAACTATATCCAAGAAGACAATATGTAATATATCAAATAGTGATTTCTTACTGTTTATTTTTTTTTGAAATTTTGTATTGTTTCTACCCTTTTTTCTGTTTTGCTTCCCCCTGTCTTTAAATAAAAAAAAAAAAAAAGAGTGACCTAGCAGATTAGTAAATTCTGGGTGTGTCTGTGAATGATTGACAAGAGGGCCAGCTACTGAGGGAGAAAGATTTGCCCTGAATGTGGGTGAAACTAACCAACAGGCTTGCAGACCAGACAGAATAAAAAGGGAAAGAAGAAGAAAGCGTTCAGTGTTTAGAGGAGTTTCTGGTCTTCAGTCTTCCCATTGCCTGTGCCCTTTGGGGCCCAGTTTCTTCGGCCTTTCAACACAAGCTCTTTCCTCTTCCAACAGAGGCTGCTTCCAGCAGCAGAGGATGCTGCCAGGCCTTCAGCCTTTAACCTTCAGCCTTCAGCCTGGACCCTCTGGCTTTCCAGGGCATTGGTTACCATTTTATATCCTTTACCTCTGATCCTGACTGTTGAAATCACTGTGTTTTAAGTAGCCTTAAATCAGAAACCTCATAAAAGTTTTATTCTGGCGTATCTCGATTAATGTATAATGACGCCGAGGTCTGGAAAGAGTTGTCCTGGGATAACCCTGAGACTCCTCCACTTCTGTTCCTATAAACCTACCTAGTAAATCCCTTTTATCATGCATGCATTTTATAGAATCTGGTGAATCCAGATAGAGTTGGAAGACTTTGAACACTCCTCATACATTAATAGCTAATATATTACACACTAGTTATAGTATTTGAAAAGTGGCTTTTAACTTATATTAACTCTTTCTACCTCTCAGCATCATTATACATTAATTGAGATAAACCAGGGTAAAACCTTTATGAGGTTTCTGATTTAAGGTTACTTAAAGTGCAGTGGTTTCACTGGTCAGGTATTGAAATAAAGTAGACAGATACCATTAACCTTTCAATGACAGCTTCATGGAGGAATATAAAAGCAGCTGTGGGTTATTTTCCTACATAAAAACTCTCTCATTTTATTTGAATTCATAAGAAATGAGCAGCAAAATTTCAATACAACATTAATGTCAAAGTATTTGGAACAACATATTTTGCCTGTGTTTTATAGCTCTTTACTGCATTTTATCACCAAAGTTCTCAAGTTTCTCTTCAACTTTCTATAAAGCCACTGAAATTCTTTTATGTTAAGATTAATGTATTGAAGACCATTCTATTAAATTGTTTTACATATGAAATAGCTTCAATCTTTGCTCGGGAGGACAAGATACCCACAAGATGGTTATGTGACATTTAACAGCTGCATTTTCTAGTGGTGAAGTTTCTATTTGCAGCTTGTGCCAATAATTTTAAATTTCTAATCAGTGCAAATATCACTTAAAAGTTGAACAGTCAAACACATATTTACAAATAAAACAGTCTTCTTTAACATTTTGAATGATTTTGTGAATAATAGACAACCTCATGCTACAACTGGGGAGCATACATGTGTATTATGCACATATATAATGTCTACATGAGGATGCGCAGGTAGCTGGGCATGAGGGGGCATCTGTGTGTATGTCTGTATGTTACACACACAGTGCTTATTTTTCAGTCAGTTAAATCTGGATTCAATTTGTATTATTTTTCTAATTTTTAAAAACACGTTGATTTGGGGTTTTCTAAAAATAGCTAAAGTAAGCATTCATATTTACTACAGAGATAGGTCCTCCTAAAAAAATGGTGAAAAAAAGAGGGGTGAAAGTGTTTCATTTTATGTTCTCAAGCAACAATTAATGTTATACTGCTATTAAATGAGACTATATAAGCCACACTAAAATGCATGTAAGTTGAAATTCTCATGAACACTCCACATGTGACCCGTGAATTCAGTGGCACAGCCCCGCTGCTAGCCACCTGCAGCCCTGATTCGCTAGGTTACTCTACCGAAGCCAGAAGGAATAAAGTTCCCTAAGAATGTACAGAGACGCTCCAACATTGTTAAATGGCAGGACTGAAATCAGGAGACCTCCTCTCTGCTCGCTGCTCATTCATGTGACCCTATCCAATTCCAAAGGAGATTCAGAAAAGAGAAAAGAAGGAAACAGACTGAAAAATGCAGTGAAGGTAGGGAGCTGTGTGGCCTGCTGCATTCCTGTTAATATAGCAGAGTACTCCTGCACTGTTGGAGAAAAATCCAGCTAAAGTCAGTAAGTAAAGACCAGTGCACGGGGTTAAGAGAAATGCAAAGAAGGATGAGAAAATCGAAAGACAAAAGGACACTTGTGTCCCAGAATATCATTCTATGTGGTGGCTTTAGGTCAATCCTGAACTAATTCGATTAATTTGCTTAAATCATCTTTCAAATTATACTTTTTTTAATCAGCAAATCAGTGGTTTAAGTCACCCTAATGTTCCTCAAACTTTAGTAAGCAAAAGAATAAGTGTGCGTGTGTGTGTGCGTGTGCGTGTGTGTGTGTGTATGTTGGAAGCATACAGATTCCAATAAATTTATTTAGGGAAAAGATAAAAATGTATATTTTTAACAGAATCCCTAAATGATTCTCATGCATGTGAACCAAACACGATAATTGCATGCATAGTATTTTATAAAATAATTTTTGAATTTATATTTCCCTAAGGCTGAAAACATGGTACATGAAGCACATAGATTTTGTAAACATTGAAGATTTGTGGTGTATGAAAAATGAAATGAAATGTGTGATTGAGTCAAGCAAATATCATACAGATCCCTAAAATAGATAATTTGCCTTCCAGAAATGATTACTAAAAAGAAGTTAAAATATTTTTAAATCTGTCTATGGCAAACTTTAGAATGATGTTTACTGAAACACAAAATAAATAGTGAAAGACATATCTAGCAACGTATCCAACGTCTGAACTAAGGCTCTAACCCTTGAGATCCATAGATGGATAGTTAATGACATGCAATAGATGGATGGAATGTGAAGAGGTGAATTTTAAAAACATGGATAATCAAATTGAAAAGGAGCAGAATGTCTACCCTTGACACTTAAACAAAACCTTTTGTGTACAATACTGCACAGTGACTTTTCTCCACTTTGAAAAAGTTTTCATATAGCTACACCATTATCTCCTTTTCTTCATTTTCTATGATTTCAAAGTGGCCAAGAAAACTAAAAAAAAAAAAAAAAAAATAGTTTTTTTTTTTGGCTTTACCAGTACTCATGAAAAGGCAAATTAAAGTCAAGATAGTGAAGTTAATACACATGTACAAGTTTTAAAATACTAAATATTGGCAAGGATTTAAATAATAGAATACTGGGCCAGGGATTTAGTTCAGTGACCTAAGTGCCTGCCTGGCAAGTGTAAGGTTGTGAGTTTGATTCCTGGTACCAAATTTAAAAAAAAAAAAGAATAAACTACTTTATACACTATTTTTGGCAGTATAATAATTGTGAAATAAAATAGATATTTGGAATTATACAAAAAAAGTGAAGATTTGTAATGAATACCACTGAGTCATGTACCCTAGATAAAGACTTGCATATTTACTCTGTAGAACAGGCACTGCATCCCATGATGCCTTGTTCATGGGCTTCACTTGTTTTATGATTCTGAGGAAAGCGGCCCTCTTCCTGCTCCGTGAGAAAGATGGCAGAGTCGTATTTGTCACCTGGTGCAGAGCTGTCTAACAAAAACAAAATTTCACCAAAGCTTGTATTTTTTAAGCAAATTGTTCGCAAATGATTGTTTATTATTGATTTCATTTAAGAATATGGTCTCAAGGTACATCCATTTACCTAGAAACATCTCAAGTTTATGCTTCTTTATGGTAAAGCGGTACTCATTGTGTAAAGCACGTGTGCGCACACACACACACTCATACACACTCACACACACACACCCCTTATTTATCTATTCTTCAGCTGATGGAAATTTGGGCTGTTTCCAAGATTTCACCATCATAAACTTTACTGCTATAAACATGGGTGTTCAAACACTATTTTGATATGATGCTTTGAATTCTTTCAGGAAGATATCAAGAATGAGAATATCTAGCTCAAACTGAACTGCTAGCTTCAGATTATCTCAGAAATCTCCAACTGATTCTCACAGTGGTTGAACCAGTCTACACTCTCCCCAACAGTGGAGAAGGGTTCCTTTTTCCTCACAGTCCTGCCAGCATTTGGTATTGGTTGATTTCTTGATGATAATCTATCTTTCTGGAGTGAAGTGGAATCTCAGTGTTGTTTTAATTTTCATCTCTTGAATGACCAGAGATGTTGAAATTTTTTTCAAATGTTTATTTGCCATTTCTGCTTCTTCATATGAGAAGTATCTATTAATTTCAGACATCCAATTTTGGATCTAGTCTTTAAATTTGGAGGGTCTGAATTTTTTCTTTTTAGTTCTTTATATAGTTTAGATGTCCTGTAAGACGTTTAAATATTGCATTTTTTCCTCTTGTGTGGGAAACTGAATGGTATATAAGAATGAAAATGTAGGATAGATATTGTGAAATAGGAAAAAATGTTCAATTAGGGAAACTAGGAAGGAAAGGAGAAAGGAAAAGAAACAAAAGAGAATAGAAGGAAAAATGGAAACAAAGCTTTGCCAATAAGGAGAGGAAGAGGGGTTGAAGGGAGGGAAGGGGAACTGGAAAAAAGAAAACTCAAGATCTATCATGTACTGGTGCAAAACCCCTCTGATGAATGTTATTATTATGTATATCTAAAATACACCAGTAAAATTACTTTTAAAAAGTCTTTGTGAGTAAGATACCATGCATTTTCATGTAAGTCTGAATCAGGATAATTGAGTTTCCCCCAAAGTCTTCAACACATCTACATCAGACCTCAGACATTAATAAATATGTAATGCATGTCATTATAAATATATTTTGGTGGATACAATAACACAGGAAAATGAGAGTTGAAAAAATTTTCTATGTGATTTATATGACTTGAAATCATAAGAACCTTAATTAACAGCAAAAAAGCTAATTTAGCATATTGAGATGCTGAATATATTATATGATTTAGTATAGTCTTTAGTTTTACATATTTAATATAAAAATTCTTAAGGTTTTTTTACTACATGAGCAGTATAAGCCAAGAATGTACTATGATGTTGTTATTGGGAAAAATGATTAATTAAATTTCATATAAATTATCTTGCACTTAAAAAATATCATATTATTTCCAAGAAATAAATTGTATAAAATCTTCTTTGTAGATAAATTGCTTGTTTTTTTAAAAGTGTATGATTAGGGTATATTCAAAAGAAATGTTACTTTTTAAAGTGTAAAAAAGGAAATAATTATGTTTGCCATTGTTGATTTGTACTACGGTTCCCAAATCACAAGGACTAAAAGTTTGCTAAGTTCTTAAATTGAATCCAAGTTTCCCGACCCAAGTTCAGCACCTACGTGCTTTCATTTCCTGTCTATTGAGGACTACAGGGTGTTAGATATGCTGTTCCCTTTAAGTGGAAAGTACAGAAACACTCCTCCAAGTTTTAATTTTGAAATTTCACTTGCTGTTTTGCTGGCAGTTAAAGCAATCGCTAAGGCTTTCTCCCAGGTGATGCAAACTGTGTGCTTTGCAATAACTGTGCCTGAATGTTCTTAATGAGACGTAAGTGGAGTCTTTAGCTGTGTTCTTTCTAAACATGATAAAATTGCAATTGAGCATTATTGAATTGAAATTTAGAATGATGTTCTTAACTATGTTATGATCTTATTCATCTCTGTGTATTTAAGGACTGATTTTAATCTATGTGTAAATTCTATTTTATTAACGGGGATGTATCCTTTATGTGATTAGCCCAAAGAAACAATCTTGGGGAAAAAAAGCAGGACAGCATTGAATCAGGCTAATTTCTTTTTTCAAATTTCAATATCTTTTTAAATATATGCTCAAATGCATAAAAACTTTTGATATATAATAACTCAAAGCAAGTTTCAGTGGTGAGAATTCATTCAAGAAGTTTGCATGTATTTGCTCAGTTAAACTTTTGAAAAACTCTCAAATACATCTTTTGGTAGCCTATTTTAAGATTTTATGGAAGTAAGCATCACATATTAAACTGTGGTTATGGATTCTGGTTTGTTCTGGTGGTAAAGTCATTTCCAAGTTTCAGGCACCTCAAATCCATGGAGGCAGAAATAGAGGGGCATAGAATAAGCACCTTTGCCACTAATTGCTCCCTCTACAGTGGCAAACGTTCTCTGCATCTGTAATTTCTTGGAGGCCATGGAGAGAAGGAGAAAGAATTTGGATAAATTGTAGATTCAATATAAAAAAAATTAGGAGAGATTTTGTCACTGTAGTGCCTTTAATATTCCAGGCACAAACATGTACACAGTTTACCTTTGATTGTAGATCAGCTTTATGCTCTGAAAAAGGGACCAGTCTATTCCACACCACCAGGGTCAAGAGAGGTTAAGAAAGAATGAAGCTGCAGAGGTGTGAGGGCCTGAACAATGCCCAAGAATGGGGCTCCAAGTAAACTAATTTACACATTTGTCAAAATAACAGTGAAAGGTCAGTTAAAAATCACATTTTAACCTGCAAAATAAAACACTGGTTGAGTTCTAAGACAGGATTCTCACTTGAGACCATTTCCTTTCAGCCTGTTTATTGGACATTCTGCTACCAATGAAGCAAGAGTTACAGGTAAACTGTGAAGGCCCATGTGTGCTGCCACATATCAGGAGCTGGAGAGGAAAATACTCAGCCCGACCTCCGGGCCTTTGTGGTATTGGAGCTTTTCCTGCCATTTTACATTTGCCTAATTCAATCCCATGTTAATTTAGAAAGCATAAAACCCGATAGTTTTATCAAACTTTATTTCTCCTTCCATGGGTCTCTATGTTAATTCATGGCATGGTAGTTTCATATAGGCACCCAGGGCTCTCACACTGCACCCCAATGATTGCACCAATTAGCGTGTACCACTGAAGTAGGGGTACATCATCTAATTTCCTCACACCCTCTTTTCTTTCCTTGTATAATCAGCACACAGTACCGCTGTTTTCCAGGTAAGTAATACAAAGCAGTCGTTTTCAGTAGTGCTTTGCCTTTATGTAGGTTGTAAATGACCCAGGTCTTCTGCCTAATTGGAAGAGCTGGATTTGAGGAGGGGACTGGCAGAGGAAGGGAAAAATCCTTCCGTCTTAACTGCTCCATTTTTGGCCTAAGACGAGTGATTTACAGGTAACCTCCAGGACACTTTTCTTCGCTAATAAATGTGTGGGTTTTGTGAAACCTGGCCATTTGCAGGCAGTTCGAGTCTTTTCAGTCATCCTCTCAGGACATTAATGTCTCCTCTGTAATTCATTTCTTATTTTAAGTCCCTGAATAGTTTAGGGTCTATGTTACATCTACATCTCCCCAAAAGTGAATGTGGCACAGTCACTTCCTTTTCCACTCGTGCTCTTTGAGAAATAACTAGCAAAGGCTACCATATTTCTCTTCAATCTTGGCGATGTCTACTCTTTCTAAGTATAATCTATTTGTAATGAGTATAATAATATCCGCATGCCTTGCAGAACTCTTTCTTAGTGATATAGCCTAGGAATTTATATATTCTTAATTAGTTCTTCTTCATAAACATGCTACCCTTTCCATTTTAGTTTATAAAAATAGCATGTGAAAGTTTTTGAGTCTGAGGGATATTTTGTGCCACCCCAAAACCACAGGCCTCCTCTGTTACCAGTGACTCCAAGTTGTCAGCTGTGTGATTTACCAGTGAGCAGGACACCTCAGAGCTCAAATTTGTGCCTCCCTTATTCCATATACCACCTAAATTCTAACCTTCTAGAAGACTCCCTGCAGTTTTTTGCACAGAGATTAAATCTCCTGATAAAATCTAATGAAATATTTATTTCAACCTCAGTGATAAAGCTCCTTAATTATGTTGGTTCTTTTAGGCACATACACCACTCCAACGAGGTACAAAGATCAATAAATTCCTCTTTAGAAGTAATCAGATTATAAGGTTGTATAAGGGAAATCTAGCTAATTTGAAATGACTGAGGTACCTGCCAATCTGCAATCTCTTCTTTTTGTTCACTGTTGGTCCTTCTGGAAAGTTTTAAACCTTGAGAATATCTTTGGAATTTTTGCCATCTAGATGGGGTAACAGTGGTGGTGAACCTAGGACTCGTGAGAGCAGTGGGAATGGTTGTAGTCACTGGAAGCTCTAAAAGATGTACTGTCACTGGACTCACTGTTAAAACACACTTTTAGACATTTAAAAGCATTGGTCTGTTCACTTAAAGGACTATAATTGGGATTTACATTGGCTTCCTTCTGAGTAATAAGCTATGATACAGCTGGTGTCAGTGACAAAAAACTACATACAAACAAATGTGAATGAGTATAGACAACATGGCATGTTTCTGAAAATAAAAACTAATAATATTAATATATATTCTCTTTTAAGAATTAAAGAATGTAAAAAAGAATGAAAAATAATTATTAAGAAGACTAGATTCAAGTTTTGCTTCTTACAAAGAAAACTGCCGAAGATTTGAGATGAGGAAAGATTACATAGAGATTTTTGCTCCTAATTTCTCCTATTGCTTATGAATTTATATTTTTTAAAAATTTCTAGCATGTACGAATATTATTATGTATGCATTTTAACTTATGTAAAATAAATAAAGAGTGCTTTATATGTCACTGTGTGTGTCACATGGCAAAAATAAACATTAACTTATTTATATTTTAGTTCTTAAAAGAAAAATCAATTCATAAATGCAGGATTTGTGGTTGAAGTCTAGCTCAGCTATATGCTAGCTTGGAACAAATTAGTCAGTATTTTGGACCCTAATTTACCTCAATCATATTTTATGTGTTGAGCAAAACTGCTATCTCTCCAGAGACTGGTATGGATTAAAAGATACAATTATCTTGCTTCTTGTTTAGATTAACATTGCTTACATTTTTTCTTTTACAATTTTTAAGCTGCTCAGTTGGGAAATAAATTACCTAAATGATTTATACGGCTGAATTTTCAAAGTATTAAAATGGTCCA
The DNA here is from genome assembly GCA_004027455.1 of Hydrochoerus hydrochaeris. Lineage (NCBI taxonomy): Eukaryota > Metazoa > Chordata > Mammalia > Rodentia > Hydrochaeridae > Hydrochoerus > Hydrochoerus hydrochaeris. The sequence goes on along the minus strand of PVLA01003564.1, from coordinate 42,363 downwards.
ACAATTTGGCCCATTATGAGCCAATGACTGCTGTTCTTACAATAATTTTCCTGCACAAATACATAACATTATAAGAAAGCATGAAAATAATTTACCATTTAAAATAAATAGGTGCAAAATTCTAGATGATAAAAAGTTAAAAGAAAATTTTACTCTTTGTTTTGTGATCCTCAGTCCTTTTGAATGCCATGTAACTTCGTGACTAATATTTTTGTGACTAAGTATGCTTACTTATGCTAAATTCCAAATTGATCTACTTTTCCTGAGAAGATATTTCTATCAGCAGTATACTAACATGAATTACTTAGGAAATGTACTTCATAATGCCAAATGAAACAAAATATTTCTACCTTACATCTGTATGTATTTAGAAGTTTGGGGGAAAAAGGAAGAAATGTATTCATCCCAAAGTGCGTAAGTATCTTTACGTTTTACTTTCTTGGGGAAAAAATTATGTTTCAACAACAGAGGTTTGTAGGGCAGGTAGTGTATTAACGTGGGAGCAAGGGTATCAGCCTATCACAGAAAATAAGTGTGCATATATTTTGGCCAGAAATATTTTTCAAATTATCCCTAATAATTAATCATTGTTTGTCATGGAGAGTATTTTTTCCCATAACTTTATTTAACATTTTTTTGAGCACTATTCTAGGAAACATTCTTACTGTAAACAAAATATAAGAAATGTAACTAAAACATACAAGCAATCAATACTAAGTGAAGATATGGCATTAAAAGTCACCTAAGCTTCAGAATCCACATGTTACCTTGGAAAGCCTGTAAAATAACCCTGACACATTAATTAGAATAAAGAGGTCCCATGTAAGGTGGGGCTGTGACAGAGTGCTAGGGCTCATAGACAGGGGACAGTCTCATTTGTTCCTAGCCTTTCTGATCCAGAAAAATGAAAACTGCTATTACAAATGCCGTGTGCCCTACTGGAGCCACAACTGAATCTCAGGACAGTTTTAATGTGGTAAGAATCAGAATTTTAATGAATTTTTCTACAGTTTTTATAAGGGAAGTCATTAACTTTGATATCAAAGTTGTTTGTAACCAACAGCCAGCTGGCCCCAGAGGGCAGCTGCGGTTATGGAGGGAAAAGTTGTGAGTCAAGTATGTCACACTGAAGTGTGACAGAGCACGTTCCCCACCTGGCTCAGATTGCTGCTGCTCTGTTTCCATGTATTTTATAGGGAGCAACACGTTTCGTTTTTTGAAAGTCTATGAAATTGCTACTATTATTTCCCCTACCTGTCACAGATAATATAATTAAGGCACAGTTGAAACGTTCTTCCCAAGGTCACAGAGTAAACCAGCAGCTGGGATTTAAACTCTCCTGCCCAGGTCTAATCTCTTGATTTGTATCGCTGTGGTGTCTACTCACTTCTGCTTCTCCTATGGTGCAGACGATGGTGTGGTGTGTGAAGAATTATAAACGAATCCTTCTGACACGCAGAGTTCTAGAATTCTAGTGGAGGCCTGGGAGGTGGCGGATATGGAATTGGCTGCTTTGTAGGACAGCTTGGTTTCAATATTCAAGGCCTCAAAAATAAATACAGTGGATGGATGGACAGATGGAGAGAGGGACGGACAAATGGAAAGATAGATGGATGAGTGGACAAGTCAGTGTTTTGGGACAATGGTTTTATGGTGTTTTAAGACATTATTTCCTGAAATGTTTCATGTGAGTAAAATAGGCTATAGATAAAATGCAAAAATAGTTATAAAAATTACCCATGACAGGTTAATCATGAATGACCAGCTATTCTTCATTCAGAATATTCATTCATTGAAAAAATTTATTAAATACTGACTGTCTACAAAGCCCTTTAGAACATTAGTATGTGGTACTGGAGACACAACGGTTTTATATAAAATAAGTGATCCGACCATGTGAACCAACGGTAGGAAAGTCAGCAGTGTCAGCCTACAGTACGAACAGTCGTTCAACAAGTAGCAGAGGTTACCGGATTCCAGGGAAAGCGGGAGGAAGAGAAGATACTCTTAGTAAAACATTCTCTGCACTCAGCCACGTTTCACTTTTTCTCCTTCCTGGAAATGGCATCGCAGGTTCTCGGTGTGCCTGTAGTTAGGCGGAGCAAGCAGGTAAAACCTGCATTAGTACTCCACGCAGCAGTGACTCACCTGCCATCCAGCCCCATGGTCGGGAGCCTGACTTGTGCCCCGCCTGGTCCGCACCCTCACGCGGAGGGACTGGCTCGACATGCTGCTGCAGGGCCAGGCAGGAGCCTGGCAGCTGGTAGCGGGTCAGTGCCCTGAGAGTGACCCCAGGTACCATAAACGCGGCAGAAAGACACTCGTGAGACAAGTCATGGAAATGTGAGGGTGGTTTCTGTTTTGTCACATGGTCTTTTGGAAAATTAGGCCTGAACAGAGAATGAAAAATTAAAAAACACGAATGATGAGAACGCGGGAAACATGTACCCGGAGCCTGGTCTCCATTTCCCAGCAGTGATTTGCATGTATTTGGGTAAATGCTGGTGTTCAAGTGGTCACCTCGGCAATTACGAAATTTTTATTAGTAATGCTGTGTCATCTGATAGCTCATGATTATATAAAATGTAATATTTGATGACTGCTTGATAGAGGCATTTTAGGAGAATGGAAATGTACTTTTTCCCCTCTCAAGAGAGGAAAGAATATAAAAAGAATTACCTGATTTTGATGACTAATAAACTTGGACAAAAGGAGGGTTTGTCTCCAGTAGGCCTGGTGCCGTTTCAAAGACATGCTCAATATTTGATTTGAAGTGTACATTTTTTAAGCTTATAGAATTTTTTTATCTTAAGCTGAATTAAACATACTGAATTACTGCTAGTCAAAGTATTTGGCAATATATACATTTGTTAAAAATATAAAGTAGTATATTACTCTGTTCTAGCCAAGCTTTATTATAACATTATGTATAACTTAAAATTTATTAAGATAAGTATTTTTGCTTATTAAATTTTATTAAATAATGGATAGAAATTTTAAAATGACACTGAGTCATCAAAATATTTTACATACTTTTTTCACAAATTACTGTTCTCATTACTTTGTAAGTATAATAAACACAGTAAACGTCAAATAAAATACATTTCTCTAAATGAACTCATCAAATTATTTTCTTACTTGAGAAAAGAATAAACCTCGCATTTATCTAGTTATTTAAAATGTCCCAATATTCTGTCATTTCTTCAAAAAGCTATGAGGGCTACAGTCATGGGACCAAGTTGCAGTGTGACAGGGTTAGTTGGGGTCAAAAATATGGAAACACAGAAGTAAAATTGTGTAGAACCTTAATATCCGTTCAACTGACAGCAGCAATCAGCAAAAAAAACCAACCAAACAAAACCGCTTCTTCCACAGTGTCTCCAGATTATAACTATAAATAAATCAACCCAGTTCATTTATTAGATGCTTCCTTTGCCCTAAGAGGTAGTAAAGTGCCCTGCTAGGTTTTTCCACATGTAGCCTTGAAGCAAATTAGTTCCTTTACAGAGGCACCGAGTTTAGCCAAAAATTCTGCTGCCAAGTCTAGAAATGAGAACCTGCAGTTTGTAAAAAAATTTTCAAAAGTTTAGAATAAGAAAGGAAATATTTTGTTCATTACTTGGAGCTGTCAGTAACTATTGTTTCCACGTCACTTCTTTTTGATTTTCCATTTGACCATCAGTGACAAATAGTATGAATTGCATGGCTGTGTTCTCCACCTGCTCTTCAAAGTCCACATTTAAAGATCTTGCTCTCTAAGCTCTTCAGGTCGGGAAAGTAGGACAGATGAGGAGACCTGGCCCGACAGGATTTCTCTTCCCTGAAACAGACATCCCCGTCTCCTTGACCTTGCCCTGGGGGAGAGCTGGTTGCAGCTGAATCACTTTTCTGTCTTTCAGAAAACTGGGGAAGGGAAGAAATTGGCTCTGCTCACATTTTACATCACCCGGAAGACTGCAAGGCACACAAGAACTGTGCCTCTGTTTTTATCCTCTCACAAAGTCAGTCTGAGAGCAAAACTGATGATCGATGATGGGAAATAAGGAGCGAGTTCTTTTGCAAAGCTAAAGGGGATGGAAATGCGCTGTGTATATGGCCAGCTCACCGCAATGGATGGAATCATTACACCCTGTAAACACACACTAACGGAAAATTCAGAAAACAAAGCAGACACGAGCAATGGAATGGCTAAATGCTGCCTAGGCTGCAAAAGCACAAAGAAAACATGTAAGAAAACCTTATGAGACACTGGCATGTTTAGAAAATGGGCACCAGTGCTTTTCCTCTGCCTTATATGGATTTGTCATTGTAACAACAAGAAGGGCAAATAACTAGAAGGGCAAAGCACAGTGTTTAGGAAAAACATCCCTCATGTGAAGGCCGAAGGTTTGACTCTGTAGGACACATTTAAAGATTGCCTGTAAACATCCACGGTTAGAAAGCTAGGTCTAACTGGAAAGCGCACTATGATTTCCAGAGAAATTTAAAGAAGGTTAATAGAAACATGCGCTTTATTAGATGTTAGCTGTTTTATTTTGCTAGCAGTTCCTTCGTAGTACTTTACATTCACTTTCTACGCTTGAGGGATATAAAGCTGGTGAGGAGCATCATGCCAACATGGATAGATTTCAAAATGTGTGAGTATCATTCTGCTACAGCGCCTCATCTAAACAACAAAGCTGTTAACACTTTTGCTTTTTCACTGAGTGGACGACATTTCCAACAAAACCTTTTGGGTTGGTTTTTTGAAGCGTTTATAAATCTAGTATGAAAATCACTAGAAATATTAATTCCTAAACATTTTACGAGTAGGTTTACTTCTGCTCTGATTTCGTTGTCTGTGGTGTGCTGAGCCTGAGTGACAGGAACAGCTACGGGAGCAGAGAATTCATGAAGGTTGGAGGGGAAGGGGTGGGGACCAACTGGAACCATGGTTTTTGTTTCCTGAACAAATGCAAAATAGATTGGACTATGTAATATGTGTTAGGAGCCAAAGGGATTCAAGCTCCTCCTATTATCACGGTCTCCAGGCCAGAGAAGAGAGTGCAGTTCAGCATATTCTCAAAGAATATAATGCGTTGCATTTTGTACTCTTTGTCTCTCATGCTTTGTACACTTCCTGCATTTTTTTGTATAGACTGACAAAATGTCACTGCCACATGCATCTCTCATTGTGCCCCACCACCAGGCAGGAGCAATGATGTAACTGCCCTCTGGCTGAAAGAGCCCTGATACAAGGATGGGCACTGAAGGGTGCAGAAGAGGAGGCTGTGGATGCAGCAGGAGATGTGTTGAGAGCTTTGAAATTGTTTGGAGAGAACACTGTCCAAAGGTGGTAAAAAGCAGAAACATGGGGGAGTAGAAGAGTCCTCTTCCAAGATGTTTAGCATTGCAGAGTGGCAAATTCTTTAACCCACAATGGCTCAAATCTCTATCTTTTTTTTGTAATCTTTATTTTAAAGAGAATAAAACCAAACCAAACAAAACAGAACAAAACCCATCAAGACAAAATAGTGTAAGTGATACAGGACTTCAAAACAAGATAATAGGAAATCAACAATGGCTACCATAATGCCTCTTGTTGTCTTCAAAATAGCTGCAGATACCTTCAAACATAGTAAAAAATCAAACAAAACAGTATAGAATAGAACCAATAAAAACAAAACAATGAATGCAATAAAGACTTCAAAACAAGGTAATAATAAATCCAAAATGACTGCCAAAATATATCTTGTTGTCTTTGAAATAGCTGCTCCTGCCATTGGGTATAACAAAAGCAAACAAGATGGAACAGAATAAAACCCAGCCCAACAAAAGAATGAAAATGATACAGGACTTCAGAACAAGATGATAGGGAATCAATGATGGTCACCACCTTCAGCAGGAGATTCCTCATAGATGCTACATTGCATATTGTTATCCTCTGAAAAGATGATCAGACTACCAGCTTTAGACCTGCAAAGTCAGTGAAACACTAAACACTACAAGCATTAAATTGTATTTTACCTCAACAGCTCTCATCACAGCCTGTGTTTCTCTGGATTAATCAGTCGCTTATGGTGGCTGGGGGTGGTGGTGGCATTGACTCTTCTTCTCTCCCAACCCATGCACCAGAAGGGGCTGACATCTGGTTCTCCTTGCAGTGGCCCCTTTAAATCTCTATCCTAGAGCAGTTAGAATAGCACAGATCTAAGAACTAGAAATCTTTAATTAACAAAACTAGGTATATAATTTCAAATAGTATGGAACAATCCACTCCTCTGCTGCACAGTCAATTTCAAAATTAGGTGGAGCAGAATTTTGAACACAACTACATAAACTGACTTTCAAAGCAGTTTACATGTTTTTGTGTAATCCTGAGAAACAAATTTAAAAGTTTTACAATAAAATGCCCCTACTTTTTTAAACATTCTAGTTTGCTAGCAGAGGAAAGAAATAAATACAAAATATTATAAACTGTATTCCTCATTAAATGAAAGATACTCTCTCCCTTTTATGGAGGTTAAATATAGTCTCCTGAACAAAAAAATTTGCTAATACTTGAGATATTTTCCACAGAATTTTAGATGTCGCAACTTATTCTCTGACAGTGTTAACAGCTTTATTTTTGGACTCGTGGGGAACCACAAATTCACAATTTCTAATTTTGCATATTTCCCTAATTGATAGACAGAGACTTGGGATTATTGGTATCCCAATTTGGAGATTTCCCATTGTCTCAGGGAGGTGTCTTCCATCTACTATGACTATGACTAAAATCTCTAAGGCTAGGACTAAGAATACTAAGACTACAGATGTTCTGAGACTAGATCCTAGAGCACCATCACCCTTTGAGTCACCTAACAATCCCTTCTTCTAATCCCCTCCTCAATCAATAAACACCAAATTGCTAGCTGCCATGTGGCCTTTTTCCCCCATGGACAACTGGTCAACCTGGACCCTAATGGTCTGCTTTCATGTCTTGCTCTTTCTCTGTCTCTCATTGTGACCATAACACCTGGCAGGAGATTGGGACTCTTGCAGAACTCTCCAACCAACTCATTTGTACTTTAATAATTATTTAATTTTAAAGGCATTTATTGATATTTTATCCCACAGACACACTTTCTTCTTCATTACTCCATGCTGAATTTTTAAAATTGGATACCATGAACCTTTTCTTAAGTTTCAGAATTGAATGCACTTGTAAATTAGAGTTGGATGTTGCAGAAGCTCAAATGGATTTTGGCTCCAGTGGTATATAAACAATAAGGGTGAGGCTCTTATGTGTAAATCACAAAGTCGATAGAAAAATTAATTTAGTCTGTTGATGGAACTTACTAATGCAATAAAAGTAGGATCATATTCATGTATGTAAAACAGAACTCGGAGAGAAACCTAGAATTTCTCTCTGTGTAAAATCTTCCTCCTAGAGCAAGCGCAAGCACCTCCTTGGGCAGCCCCTCCCTCAGGACTACAGACTGGTGCTTCCTCACCAGGTCCTGGGCTTTTCTACCAATAAGGAAGACAGGGACAGCAGTTCCCTCATGAGCCTCTCCTCCCTTAGCGGGGCAATACTGGGTAGCATCACCGATAAAACTAATAAATGGGGTTCTAAACAAGCTTCACGGCATCCTAACATCCTCAGATACAGGATGCCTCTTGTTTTCTTGTTTTCTCTTCAAGGATAAGATAGAATTAGCAGCGAGGATGTCTAAGTGCCTTTATTTCACTTCTGTATTTGTACTTGTTTCATTTCTGAAATTTGTAAAAGAGGACCTGTCCTTGGTTGGGGCCCAGCTTGGTTTTCAGCATTTCTAGTAGCTGATCACTGCAGTTTCTTGGAAATTCCACAACACATGCAAGTACACTGACTTACCTAACTTTAGTTAAGTTCTGAAAATTTGTTGTAATATCCAGAGTATTGTAAGATGATTTCAGGAAAAGTTGCATACGAAATTACTTGCGTGTTTTAGGAAGATATATTGAATTCTAATGTAAATTTGCTCTATGAAATAATTTCCTGGCCCAAGTCCTCTGAGAAATACTATATTGTCCCTTTAGATATAAAGATGACTCAATGAGATGTGCTGTTCAGTGTAGACAAGTGACAGATATCACTTGAAATATAAAGGGAAATACCAGGCATCACAGTTCCAAAATGATAAAAGGTCCATAGGAAATTTGTTCTTTACAATCTCACTCCAAAAGCAACTAAACTTTTACTTAAAAGTACTTAATTCTGTGACTCATTGATAAAAAACAGCAGCACAATAGCTTCTTTCCTGGTAAACAAATGCAACATTTTAGAAAGAGATTATTCATAAAAGGAGACCTAATATCTTTAAATTTTACATTATTCAATCAATTTAAGCTTTATAGAAGTAACAGTACTGAATACATCCTCGTTTAGAATTTTGCTTTTGTTTGTCCAGACCTAGTTAAATAGTGCTTAGGTTTTCTTTCATAACCTGACAAACCACCACACCCTTGGGAGCGTTAAACAATGTAAATTTGCTATTTACAGTTTTATGGGGCTGGAATTTAAGCATAGTTTAACTGGTCTTCAGATTAGTGTCTCACTAGCCTGATAAGGTCCTGCGACTGAGCAGAAAGTTCTCATGTGCTTCCCAGGGCAGTTGTTTGTCAGCTCAATGCATTTCCTCTCAATCCTGTAAGTTAAACTGAAATTTTTCTCTAATGATCACACCTGACCTCATCCAGTAATGATGCTTAGATACGTGTTCCTTTATGCAAAATCCTCTACGTAGAATATAAACTGCCCTCTTTCAGTTCTTTGCCTAACATCACCGCCGTCACGCAGCAGCTGGAGGAGGGGCAATTAGAATATCCACGTCTCTGCCTTCTCAAAGCTTTGCTTACATTCTACTTTCTTGATCCAACTTTTCACTCCATAGAATCATTGATCTTTCTTCCCTCTCATCCACAGTCTTTCCTACTTTTTGCAATTCTTTCACACTAGTTTGAGCGCCCAGGATTGCACTATGTGTCACAAGTAACCTGTAAATTAGGTGGCTTATACAAATAAACTCTGATTTGTTTTGCATAAGAAAAATAAATTCTCTGTGCATTGGTTGTTTACTGCTGACATTGTGGGTCTTCAGCGGTCAAGGAAGGATCCAGGCTCCTTCAGTACGCATGCTTTGCTGTTGCCAGAGCTCACCTTGCCCCTTAGCTGAGTCAGGGTTTGGAACTAGATGGTGGAGTTGAGAGCACAACTGCGCATAAAATCTAAGGACTGCTGAATACACAGTGGTGTGAATGAGCGGGCAGAAAGCTGAACGGTTACTTAGCGAGCATGACCATCAAGTGGCCTCACCACGGGCACATACTTAATTTAAAACAAACTAGCCTTAAACCTTGAATGAATACACTGGAAATATAAAACAGGCAGTGCAGGCTGAAAGAAAATAGTACTCGGGTTTGCTCAGCTTGTAGTTATAGTTCCAAGGTAATGATCAGCCAGAGATTTGCATTCCTCAAGGTTCTGATGAATATATCAATGTAAAATAAAAGCATCTTCCTTAGAAATAGATGAGTGAATGCAAATTATAATTCTCTTATTATTAGCTGCAGTCTTTTCTAATTCTAATTTGGAATTACCACCATTATTCATGGCAGTCGTATGTGGAAGACCCTGATTTATAAGCCTTTATTTTTTAGTTTAAATTTTACACTAATACTTCACATTTTATAAACAAAAAAAGAAAGAAAGAAAGAAAGAAAAGAAAAGAAAAGAAAAGAAAAGAAAAGAAAAGAAAAATTCTAGTGTTGAAAACTTTATAGTTTAATTTGGTCCTTTAAATTTTTAAGAATTTTGACTGACACACACATACCTAAATTACATGCATGCTACTGGGTTCCATGTACTGTTTGATAAAATGTGTAATGTGTAAATCAGGTTAGGCTGATTAATTGCCTCAAGCATCTGCTTTTTTTGATGAACCCAGGGCTGCTGTACTGAGCTACATCTACAAACCCCTTTTCTTTGGTTCTTTTCTTTTCCTTTCCTTTGTTTCTCCTTTTTTTCTCATTTCATATGTTGTTTCATTTCATTTTGTTTATTTTCTTTCTATTATTTATTTGAGATAAATTCTTACTAGGTCATTATATTGTCCAGGGTGGGCTTGAATTTGTGACCCTCTACAGTACTCAGATCACAGGTGTGTGCCACCAAGCCTGATTTTAAAATGTCATTATTTTAAAGAAATTTTTAAAACTTTCAAATCAGATGATTTTTATCTGAACTTAAACTTGCTTAACCATATTTATAAAATATTTATAAAGAATGCTTCAAAAATACCATAAATTTTGTAGAAGTAATATAAGTCATTTAGAAGGGTAGAAAAGCCAATGAGACTTATTCCATTGTTAGAATCACTTCAGGGAGTGTACATGCACATTTTGAGAATCCGTGCCTATCTTTGAGTTTCATGTCTCTATTTTCTAATATGAAGTTCATAAATACGATATTCACAGGAAAACAAAGACAAGAGAGAAACACAGCAAGAGATGGTGCTTAAAAAGTTCTCCCTTCAAAAAACAAAGAAAAAGACAAAAAAGAAAAGGAACTGAGTATGCATATATAGTTATTGTCTATATCTTTTATCTGAAATTTTTTCTGGCTTTAAACATACACATATTTAGAAAGTCTTTATCGAAATTATAAAAAAAGATTAATTTATTTAAAAAGTAGGCATTTCTCTAGTAAGTAATAAACTTTACCTTACTGCTTCCTTCTAAAGTATGAAAAGGGTATACAAGAGCTAAACAATCTCAAGTATGACACATGACCAGTATTGTGTACTATGGGAGACAAAATTTGTGAAGCTGACCTTTAAGGCCATCTTTTGGCCATTATATCAACTAATTGCATATGTTAAACAGCTTTGTAAAATGAAAATTTACTTGAAAATTTGAAATTTATTTATCAGAATCTAACAAATGGAAATTAGTTTTATTTTAGGATGCAATTTTATTGCATAAAATATATTACTTTCCCAAATTTGTTGAAAGTTGAAAACATAAAGTATTAAATTTCCTGAAAACATAAGATTTAAATGGAAAATTCTTGAGAAAATCTCACTATTTCAAGTACTAGAAAGTCATCAAAATCACTGTGGTTAAATGTGATCTGAGAAACACAAGTTTCTATCAGATGAAACCCTTCAGGGTTCACTCTCTCCAATCTGCTTTGTAATGCCTTGCTGCCGAATTTTATTTCTACAGCTAAATGCTTCTAATTGAAAGCTGTCCTTAGCTCATCATTTTAGCCTCCGGGTTAATTCAGTTTGTTATGAATCTAAACAGAGCTGTCCTATTCATAATCCTTTCTATTCCGAACTTTGATTTATGATGTGAAGGAGAATTTGAAAGGAGAGAACCTTTCCCACACATTCAGTGTCTGAACATGATCGGAATAGTTTAGAACTCACACTTGCAAAATAGTCATCAAAATGCCAATTATTCCATTCAATAAATAACAAGCAGAGACAGGAAGATTATTCATATGAGAAGCAAGTCTGATGAAAGCCAATTTACAGAATAGAACAATAAAATGTCTGCAATAGACTTTTATATAAAATTCTCAGGAGATTAGCATATTCTGTTGATCACACAAATATGAATTCTTCAATATTCAGAAGCCACTTTGAAAACAAAACCAATCATGCCTCTGAAGGTTATTTATTCTCCTTAGCAGCTTCCAGATACTTGTGTTTCCACCCAGCTGTTTTCATTCTCCTCCTGCATTCTGTAGATGATTACTTTCCTTAATGCTACCTGGAATCCTCTCTCCTTCCTCTGGCCATCTCTTGGCAACACATTTGTCACACTTAGGCATGGCATTCATCGTTTATTATTTATTGTGTGCACCACGGTGTACTTTGTACACAATACAGAGACTGTGCAAGTTTGTTAATGCATAATTTCAAGCAAGTGACTGTCCTTTGGATATGATGATATTTTGGCCATAACCCAAAATCTTCATGTATTTAGTAACATCATGTCTCTACCACATGCATCTTAATTTCTATTCATATTAGGCAGAAATTTCATAATCTGTGGTAAAATTCAGGTAATTTTGGAACAAAGAGCACTCATCTAGCTGTTAACTAATAGAGAATTTACTGGAAGTCTCTTTCTAGAAAGTCTCATTTTGCTCAGTGCATAGGTATGGTAGGTCCTTGCCAAGACCATTCTAATCAGTACACATGAACATGTTCACTCCAATCCAACGAGTGTTTGCTAATTTCTTCTGCTGCATGAACTGGAGTTTTGTTCGTTTGCTCATTCACTTTATTTTGTCCACATCCTTATGCACAGAAGAGTAACTTCTGGGCAGCTTGTGCCTGTTGTACAAAGGCACCATCCCACTTTACTTCCAAACCCCCACCTACTTTTCAACCAATTTACGCCAAATCCTCAAATCTTATTAAAGCCAAGAAAATATTGAAAATATCATTGCTACCAACATGTATAAGCTGAAACTGCAATCGGTGTTTTGCCAAATTATCCTAGATTGTGCCACCAGTTTCGGAAACCATGTAACACTAATACTCCTAGCTCTGTCTCTAACTCTTATTGATTCAGATCGAATTGTGGCATGCTAATACCGAGCAACACTTAATCCTGTCTGATGAAAAAGAGCAATCCCTAAATCTTACCTTTGTTCTTCTGCCTTGTAACAATTAGGATTCATATTTGCTAGCAATAAAGGCTGAATGGGTGATTAAGCATTAAAATAAAAGGAAATGAGAGTAGCTCACAGATTTGTTGAGAGGCCTAGTGAATCAGACTGGAAGCCACATTTCCAGAAAAATTCCAAAAAGTGCTTCATGTTGATCTTTGAGAAAAACGGGTCCTGCTGCTATGGAGTAGAACAAGATGTGAGAGTTTTTCATTGCTTCTATTCACGTAGATGCAATGAGGCCTCTGCTAATTATTGTGAGTCCTAACAGACTAGAGAGGGAGAGTAAAGTTGGGGAGACTTTGTAGTCCTGTCAGTCTGGTGTGGAGGGGTCTAATTAACAAAGCTCAGCTGCAATGGAAGCCAAGAAAATAAGCTCACAGCACTGGTTAGCTCGGGTAGGTGCACCTGATTGCTCCTACATCATCGGCATGCATCAGTTTAGAAGCGCTCCAGTATTTAACACAGTTCAGGAGAAATAGCAAGTAGCATAAAAAATAAATGTGAGATCCCTGGTCTGTGGGACTCCTGTACATGCCAGTGCTTCCCAGAGCGAGCATGTGACATGGTTTTTTCCACCTAGACCTGGGCAGGGTTTCCTGTGTGCATGGTGAGAAGGTGGTCAGAGCTGTCGAGTTAAGTGGTGTTGAGGTGAAGCAATTTCATACGTCTGCATGAGCTTATCTTCTTTACATCGACTGTGAGGAGGCACAGCCTGAGCACCTGTGACTCAGGCCAAAGAGCAGATCACAGTCAGGACATTTAGCCTTGCTGCGGACAGGAACCTCCATCAGTCCACCCAGGTATGTGACTCTCTAGCTCACTGTTTTTCAAAACTGCCTTGTTTGTCTTAGTCTTAGGCAGCAAAGAACAGCAGTTTTGACAAAATGGAAGCAATTTAAAAGGTTCTGGATGTAGCTTCCTCTTCTTGGACATGTCTGGCTTATCCTAACCTTCCAGCAAGGTGAATTCTTCTCGCTGATGAGGCCTATTTACTAGCTGCTGAGCATCCCTTATCCCAGGTGAGAGGTAGAAACTGCGAGAATTATGCATCAGGACTAGAAGTAGAGGGAGACTGTTGACTGGAGCGAGTCTTTCCTGCAGATGAGAGAACGCTTGCTGGAGAAAGGCAAAGCGTCTCATAGTAATGTTAAGGAAAACCCCAAAACTAGGAAATAGTCCAGTGACAGCTAACAAAGCAATGCAGCACAAGCTCTGTCTTCTCTTGGCCCTTGAAGAAAGGTTGGACTTCTGATAATGTAATACTCGTTATCACTCATGGGAAGAAACTTTGAGGTCCCAATAAAGACCATCAGAGGCCAGTCAGTTAACTCTGATGGTCATCTGAAGACAGACGTATCTGGCTTGTAACACTGGGCTGGGGGTGATATCGAGACGCCTTGCTGGCAAAGGATCTGGGCAGAGGGATGAGCAGGACACTCAGTGGAACCTGCTTTACAGTTATTCCACCTCATATGGGTGGACATGACATTTGTAATTGTCTTCACCTAATAGGTAGATTACACAGAGCAAACTCTTCTCCTCCTAGGCCCTGCGGTTGGTCCTGTGGTCTTTTCACATGTCAGCAAACTCTAGACTACAAACCAAATCTGACCTGCCATTCCATTTGGTAAGTAAATTTATTGAAAATTACCCCACTGAAATTTTATTTGCTCTCTACGTTTGCTTTGACACTACCATGACAGAGTTAAGTAGTAATGACAACCACTGTCTGCCTGCAAATGTAAGATTGTCACTGGATACTTTAGCAACATTTCATCCACCTAAACCATGCTGGCCACATTCTCTTGCAAATGATTTGTTCAGGTATGGTACAGGATGAAATTCTAGCCAATGAGACCGGAGGAAATGTAATTAATGATACTCTTCTGTTTTAAAGCAAAAGGAGGATCCAATTGGAAAAAACCTGCTTCCTTGTATATTTGCATACCATCATTTTTGATGCTTATACGTAGTGCTTATAAAACATCTTGAAAACAGGACAGTAGCTAAATTCTTTCTTTATAGAATCTATTAAAATAAGAATAAAGCACAAATACCATGAAAATCTGAGCAAAAACTTGGCCATGTATCTTTATACAAAATGTTGCATAAAATAATATGTTTCTTTATAGTTTAATGGTGCTGACTTGAAGTCTCCTATTTCAGTCCAAAGCATCCTAGCACATGAAACACACGATCAACCTCACAAACCAAGAAACTTTATTTTGCTGCCTTAGGTCAGTGAAAGACACTCACCTTTGCTACATGAGACAAGAGAGTGAACCAAATGAGATAACATGTCACCTTGCGTTGATCAACCTAGAAGGAATAAAATGATTTGTAGGAGAAAGTACATCCTTTAAATAAGGTAGAAGATCACTCCTGAGGGTGTGTTCGAGTTTGAACCCTGGTAAAGGGCCTCTCTAGGATGAGGTGTTGCCCACGGTAGATATGATCAGGAAATTTCAACTTCCATACACTTTCTTGGAAAAATTAAGCGGTTATATGTTTGTGTGTGTGTGTGTGTGTGTGTGTGTGTGTGTAGATACTTACATTGACTTGAGAATTTGAGAATTCTTAGGTCTAATTTTTCATAGGTGTCATAATTTTCAGGTCTGTGCAACACTACAAATAGAGGTACCAAGTCATACGTTTAAAAACTTTAAAGTAAGGACAATGCAATCAGAATTCAAGTGTAATTTCCTGGGCTGTGGGGATTCCTCCCCAGGACAAAGCATCTGCCCATCTGCCTGCGTCTCTCTCTTGCCCATCGGCTGCTCCCCGTCCTTTTCTGAGGCACCTGCAGGGTGCCCAGGCTTGAGGAGGACAGTCCAGGTCCCCTCTGCAAGGTGCATTTGGCTGAAGCCCTACGAGGTTTTCCAAAGTGTGAGACCGAGGGCCTCCTGGGAGCGTGTTGCTGACTTGATGCTGACAGGACACAGTTGTTCTGTGACTGTATTTGACTTGGATGCTAAAAACAGTAGAGCAAACAGAATGTCTGTGATACTAGGATAAAAAGGCACAGATAAAGTAAGATCAACATGTGTCACTCACATGTCATCACCAAGAGCTTGCAGGAACCGTGGAGAGGGTACAGAGTACCAAGGGGAACCAGTGCTACAAGGGGGCACTGTGATAACGGGAGATGCCACAGGAAGCGCCATCCATTGGAGATGAGCCGGGCATTAAAATGAGTTTTTAAAAGTGTGACAGTTATATCAACATAAGAAAACCTACCCAGCATAGAAAATCAGCTTGTTGAGAAAATCTATTTTGCCTTCCGGGTGTTCCCTGCATGGAAACCATTCAGCATTTTCCAGACCAGGTATCATTCGATTGCGGTAAGTGTAGGGCAGAAAATCTTGGCTTCCAAAAACAAACTATCATTTTTCTTTCATTTCTACATTCATTCTATTGTCAAAAGTGTTTTTACTCCATAGTTATATATAATTCTCAGAATTAAAAGTTCTGTAAATCTATCAACAAACTAATAATCAAAGCACTGTAGACCTTTACGGACACAAGAAAAAAAAAAGCTGTGTGCAAAAATTGGTAATAAAAAACAGCATCATGGGAGGACTACAGATTTCAAAAGTATGACAAGTAATACTTTGGTTGAGGTCTTGATATTAAAATAATACAAATAAAATAGATATAATATATATTGACATATAGATATGATGATATAGATTACATAGATTGACAAATTATTCTCAATGCAATAGTGCAGATAATAAACTGAATTTTAATTTTAAATGATTATGAAAGCAATTCTTTTGGCAACTTCTAGACTTGGGAGTTTCATAATTTATCCATTTTGTTATTTCTTTACAACAAATTAAGGAAGCAGTTAGTTAAATTACGGCCCTCTATTGTAGTGTTTTCAGAGTAAACTTTTCAATAGCACAAAGCAACTTTAAAATTTTAAATATC
The DNA here is from genome assembly GCA_004027455.1 of Hydrochoerus hydrochaeris. Classification (NCBI taxonomy): domain Eukaryota; kingdom Metazoa; phylum Chordata; class Mammalia; order Rodentia; family Hydrochaeridae; genus Hydrochoerus; species Hydrochoerus hydrochaeris. The sequence goes on along the minus strand of PVLA01003564.1, from coordinate 25,739 downwards.
TCACAAATACTGATATGTTAGAGAAAACTGAGTACTAGTATAAAAAATGTTGTAAAAGAAGCTACATCTAATGCCAAATTTGATGTGACATTGTGCACATGCAGAATATGATTGCTGAGTGCTTCCCTTTCTGAGACAAACTAAGGAAAAAAAATCAATGCCTTTTCTTTCAAAATATGTTATGTAAATATAATTAGTTTACCTCCTAGAAGGAAAAGAAAAAAAAATCTTGTATTGCCAGATTCCAAACTCAGGTTTTCTAATGTATGATCTGTCTTACCTCTTATAGCAAAGGAATTACACAGTCTCTTCACAAACATTTTGTCTTACAAGATACTGGTGGATTTAACATCATTCTATCACAGTTGCAAATCATGGAAGTCCATGGAGCTATTGAATAGCACTCCTAGGCTCCTGTCAATATATTTGGGAAGGTGTGAGCTTGACCACAGTTAGAATATGTGACCTACAGTTGCCCAGCCTTAAGTTATAAAGACCAGTTTAAAAAGCAACAGTAAGATCTTCCTTTTTTCAGTCACTACTGTGCAGCATGTTCAAGGAACAGAACAGTAAATCTTTATCACTGATTTTTATTTACTGTGTACACACTCATGACATTTGAAAAAGCATCAGACAATGGGATAAAGCCCATGTACTTTTTCATGTCCATGAATTTGAGGGACTTTCAAGCTTTTCATAATGGTAGTATTTTGAGCTTTTCTCTTTAATTTCTTACTCATTTTCTACCATAAAATGGCAAAAAAACCCCAATCTCCCATGTCAATAATCATGAATGTTAATTAAGTTGACCTACTGAGTTACAAAGAATAAAAAGCTAAACACAAGAGCTAATCCCATGATCAGTTTCTTGACTGTGACTCCCTATTCTTACCTTGTGATATAAAGATGTAAAAGGAGCTTCGTCTGCATCCTTAGCATATTTTTGGATTTGCTTCAGCTTGTGAGTTTCAGAACAATTTCAGAGGAGATGTTAGGTCAAGCAGCGAGGAGAAGTGAAAGCTGGTTGCCTTTGGGAGGACTCTACTCAGCAGAGAGAGTAGTGCAGTTTAACACTCGGTGAGCCCTACAAGACCAAGTGCGTGTAAGTCCCACGTTCTGAAATAGGTCGCATCTCATATCATGAGAGATTCTCCATCATCCTGCAGGTTCTTCATCCCAGCCCTTACTGTTTATCAGAGAAAACTAGAAAAGAACCTTAAGACAAGGATATCGGGAGAGATAGTGGGAAACAGACAAGCTGATGTCTTAAATGCATTTTACATTTCCTGGTAAGAAAAGTGGTGAAGAATATTGCTTAAAAGTAGGTAAATATATAACCATCTGTCCACCTTTATTTATTTCTTTATTTATTTAGCTCACATCTTGCTATGACTTGGATACATCTGAAAGTGTTCCTGATTCAGTAAGGTTTTTTAGGAAAAAACATTTCAGGATGCTACAATCCCAGGAAAATCACACCTATTACAATGAAGTTACCTCCCAGAGCAGCCAGTGCCAAGCCACTTAACCAGCATAGCTTCCCCTGAAACACCCCAGTGCGGTGTGTGCTCTGATGTGCATTGTCCCCGTATGTCCTCTTGTTATCTTCAGTGGGCAAATTCAGAGGTAATAGTGGGAAGAATGAAATTGGCCAGGTGATAGACCTACTGTGCAGTAGCTTTATGCCTTATAGTATAGTACATGTAAATTAAAAGTTTCTTGTTTTGATTATATCTGACAGTGCAGTGTTGATTATAGTAGAATTTCCTCAAATGAATCTGATAGAAATTATATTAATTAGTGGCATAATAGTAAATTATAGCCCATGTACTTATTAATTTAATATGATGAATGTAAGACTTACATTAGAGTAATTTCTTAGCTGTAATATTCACTTTGAAATGATCACACTAATGAAAGCTCTGAGATACAAGATTCATATCCATTTTAAGCATTTTGATTTTTTATTCATAATGCTTTTGGTGTGTTTCAAGCTCAAAATTTTTTGTATGTTAAAAATTTAATCATTACATTGGTTAGTAAAAGTTAGCTGAATTTTACATAGAAAAAAATCAAAGAAGTCAAGTAATTTGCAGCTATGATTATAATTTTATAATTGCTTGGATCAGGATCTACCATCTATTCATTTCTCTGTAACACTAAAAAACTTTCTCCTATAGTTGTGGGCTATCAACCCTAGAGGCACTCTAAGAGGTTTCTGGCTCCATATCATGATCGGACAGTGAAGTTGGAGCACTGAGATCCTCTCATCACACATTTAAAAATTGAATTTAAAATTTCAATTGAGAGTGTCAGTACCAAGACAATTAAATTTCTGCAATGAAGTAAATAGATGTAACACACTTGGAGAAAAGTAGCATTACACTGCTGAGTGAGACAGTTACCCTGCTTTCTAATAATACTGATGAGTGGAAAATGTTTTGACACTAACTAATAGCTCCAAACATCCACAGATTGAAACAAATGGAAATTATTATATTTTATTTTCATTGGAGAGGAGTTGGGTTGTTTTGAGGAAAAGATGCATGGAATACGTATTCAAGTAAAGATAACAAACTGATAAGAAAATTTCTAAGGCCTCTGATATAATCAGAGAACAATCCATACCATACTGATTCACCTATGCAAATTGAATCCAAACATCAACCCAAAGAATACATTCATCAACAGGGTATTCAGGAAAACCTCAGAAACAGAGCTTAATTTCTCCAGGAAATTAAGCTTGCCTGGCTTTAGTCTCTTACACACATTACAGAGAAAGGCTCAAATATGGCAGTTGCCTTTGAATTATAGCTTAGAACAGAAGAAAAACAAGTGACAGAGAAGAAAGAGTACTTTATATAAGCACAATGAGTAGTTAACATTGAGTTACCTACATAAAACATCAGCAAATGTAAAGAAGAATGATGCTAAAAATGTATCATCACAAGATATATTTAGTCTAGAAGTACATATAAATTCAAATAAATTGATAGCTAAGAAACAAATACAATTGTACCCATATCAAAGAGCTAAATAGATCCCAAAAGATGAAAGCTATCAACCGTGTGCTCTGTAACTCCATGTAGTCTGTAGTAATGAGAGAAATGCTCAGAAGGGATTTAAGATATACTTTTTATTCCTGTTCCTAATACTTTAAAACTAATTTTTATTAACGTACCACTGTATGTCTCTCAGCTCAGTTTAATGAATAATAATATTTTGCCTGTAGAAGTAAATACACTATCAGCAGGACTAGTTATCTTATGCTGTTTTATTAAAACTATTAGATAAATCGGTTAAGCAACAGCTACATTCTCATCTGATAATTTTTGTCAATAATTACATTTGCTATACTCCTGGTATTTTATCACAGTGAGATGTTCACTATACTATCAGTTTGTCTTAAAGCATGAACTCAGGTGATGGCAAAAATATTCTGGGGAAAAGCAAACAATACAGTTATCTCTCTATCAAAATTCAGTTTTAACTAGGATTTGCTGCTATAATGTACTAGCTGTTATAAAAGTTATGTCATGAAAGAAAAAACAACTATTATTAAATTAATAAATGGTTATGTACCTAAAGCCATTTTGCTATTTTCATTAATTCTATAAACATATGTCTTTCTGTTTGTTTGTTGGTTTTGTCTTTTTGAGACGTGGTCTCACTATGCAGTGCAGACTGGCCTTGAGCTCACTTTGTAACCAAGGCTGGTCTTGAATTTACAACAATCCTCCTGCCTCAGCCTCCCAAGTGCTGGGATTATAGGTATGTTCCACTATGCCTGGCTAAACAAATATTTTTTAAAGTCTGTTATTTGAAGCACATGGCAATGTGACAAGATTTCTCTGGAATTAAAGAATTCAAAAGTGTTTCTAATTAACTAGATGTTTTGAATTTCAGGGTCTTTGAAGAGAATTTCAGATATGTGGCACAAGCATAAATAAAAATATATAATTTTAATGTTTTAAAATTGTATAAGCTGGACATGTTAGTACACTCCTGTAATTCCAGCACTTAGGAGACTGAGGCAGGAGGATCACTGCAAGTTTTTTTTTTTTTTAGAAAAAAGAGAGAAACAGAAAGAGTATAGAAATAATACAAAATTTCAAAAAAACAAAAACAAAAGCCAGTAAGAAATCACTAGTTGATAAGTACATATTTTCCCTTTAGAAGTAGTTGTTCAAGTTACAAAAGTAAAGCATACAAAGTAGACATTTAAACAGTGAGACTGCAATCAGTTCTGTTCATCTATCCAACAGAAACCTAGTAATGTGGTCATCAATCCTAAACACTTAAACACACAAGCAGTTATATCCTTTAGAATACTTTATTTTCCTCTTTTTTTTTACAATAACTATAATCCATTCTCATAAACTGTTTAGAAGTTCTACATATGTATAAGTCTCTACATGTATACCTAGCCTTTCTGTATTAGAGGGAAAAATGAATTAAAATAAGTCAACAATGCAAATTCCTACAGAAACATGAAATGATAAGGACATGTAAAACCACAATACTAGGTGATCTACAGGAGTTACTATGATGTCTCTTGTTATTTTCAATAAAGTTGTCTATATTGTCAGGCATAGCATAATTAAACTTAGTAGTACATAGTACTATTAATAAAAACCAAACATTGGAGACATTATAGGACTTCGAAGGCAGTTAATAATCAAACCAGAATGGCTATCCTATTGAATCTTGTCATCTTCAGAGTAGTTGCCTCTACTCTCAGACTTGATACTCTCAAGCATACCAGATTCGAATAAAATCAGTCAAGACAAAGCAGGAATATAGACAATCTTCTCTGCCTCATCTCTGCTATGCTATTTTTCTGTCATTGTTGTTTACTTTTCTCCTTCATCCCACTGTCTGCCCCTTTTTTTGAGGCCTTTCTGCCATTGTCCCTGGAATCCTGGTGATTCTCTTCTCTCTCTTTAGCATGTCCTTCAATATTCTTTGCAGGGTTGGATTGGTGGTCACGAACTCCCCCAGTTCTTCTTTGTCGTGGAAATATCTTGTCTCTCCATTAATTTTGAAACACAGTTTTGCAGGGTACATCAATCTGGGTTGGAGGTTATTTTCTTTCAGGGCTTGGAATATTTCACTCCAAGCTCTTCTTGATCTGATAGTTTGCATCGAGAAGTCTGTTGTGATTTTGATGAGTTTTCCTTTATAGGTAATCTGTTTCTTTACTCTGACTGCTTTTAATATTCTGCTCTTATGATGGATTTCTGGTATCCTGATTATTATATGTCTGGGTGTAGATCTGTTTTGGTTGTAGCTGGCTGGAGTTCTGTATGCCTCATGTATCTGAAAATCACTTGGAAGTTTTCCTTAATTATTTCTGTGAATAGCCTTTTATTTCATTTGCATTTGTCCCTGCTTCTTGGTTCACATTTTTTATTGTTAAGTTATCAATCCTCTTGTCATCTTCTAGCCTTTGTATCATTGCTTCCTGGTTCCTTGTTATTTTTAAGAGATCCTTCCTTTCACAATCATACATTGCAAATCTATCTTCAAGTTTTGAAAGTCTGTCTTTAATTTCTATCAAGAAATTTTGCCAGCTTTCAATGGAGTTTTTAATTTCCTGATATTCTCCTTGGATGTTTCATGTATTTTAGATTTTGTTTATATTCTTCATCAAAAGCTTCTCTCCTTTCTCTGGGTTCCTCCATTCTTCCATTTGTGTCTTCTTGAGGAGTACCCAGAATTTCTTTTTATTAATCTTTTTATATCTTGCTTCACCTGAGTTAGAATTTCATATTTAAATTCATCAATGAGGTCACAGAAGTATTTCTTTATTTACAATGAGGCCGTGTCTGATATTGCATGTTTGCTGTTCTCAATCTCCTCTGTATTTACCTCTCCTAGACTTATTTTTCCTGGTTCAGCAGTTGGAGGCTTTAGGTTGTTTCTCTATCTTGTCTGTTTCTGCTTTCTTTCAGACAGGTGAATGGTGGAAGTCTCAGGACCTTTTCGTATTGCTTATGGTTTTTCTGCAGCATATTGGCTAGTGGAGTGCTGCCCTCTCCAGTTTGCTGTTGATCTGTGAGGTGCATGCAGGGGTGAAGTGAGCCGGCCCCTCCCCTCTAAGACAGTAAACCAGTGAGTATCTTTAGTACATTTGTGTGTGCCCTGCAGATGTCACAAGTTTGGGACAGCCTCATCCCTGGCTATTGGGTCTTGACCAGGGGCCTGGCCCAGCCCAAGCAGATACCACCAACTGATGCCACCTCAGTTGTCAATTCAAGCTTGTTCTGCCCAAGTCCAGTATATTGTCTAGCCCTTCATCCCACTCTGGGAACCCAGTTCCCAGCACTCACCAAAGTCCATGCAGCTCGGTTTGCCATTCCCACCCCCTATTGCAGTGCCTCCTCCTGCCAAGGGTCCCAAGCTCATCCCCCCCACTCTCGGCGGGGATGCGACCTCAGCTCGATGGTGAGTCACTGGACTCTAAGACACACCCAGTACAGTGGCAGGAGCATGCCCAGCTCCCACCCTCCATCCATGCTTCTTCTTTTTAATTTTTTTTTCTTTTTCCTCAGTTTCTTCCTGGGTTGTGATAATTCCTCTCCTTTCGTCTGGTCTTCTCCATGGTGTTAGATTCTAGCATCTGAGTTGTTTTTCTCGGAGAGGCTCTCTATTGTGCTACCTATTGATTGGCCATCTTGGATCTCTATTCTGATCACTGCAAGTTTGAGGCCACCTTGGGCTCTACAGTGAGTTCAAGGCCAGTTTAATAGCAAGGCCTTATCTCAACAAAATAATAAGTAAGTGAAGGATTGTAGAAGCATATATTATTTCATCTAACAGATATATGCAGAACAGACTAGAGTAAGTATAAGCAAATATAATTTTCATGCCATAATGTTTTAAAATAATATTTAAACTATGCCTCTGTATGTAGACAAGATAAAGGATATAAGACTATATGTACAATAAAAAGTAAACATAAGTCATGTGTCGCAGATTTCACATATTCCAATCTTGGACCAAGACTATGTATATAAAGTCCAAAGTGGAAAAATATTTAAACAATGAACCTATATAACAGCTATCGAAAGGAATAGTATATCATCATTACATTTCCAAGTTAAGCAGTGCATCTATATAATTCTAGTAAATTTCTACCTGTACTCCTTAAAAGATCTGAGCAGTACATTCTGAAACTAATTTTGGAAATAGATGAATTGCTCATTAAATCTGTAAAAGAAAAGCAAAACCTGGGATTAGTGACAGAAATATTCACCTTAACAAAGAATAAGGCAGAGTTAAAAAACATGGCAATGAAAATGCTATAAAATAAGCTCTAATTTCATATAAGAAATTGCTGAGCATAAATATAGCGTCACATAAATGAGCTGATGTTTTAGAGCCATGGAAAAACTGGCTTCACACTTTGATAAAATTGTAAACCTCTTCAAAACAGCACACTAAGGTCAAGTCTATGTGAGTTAACTATCTTATAGAAATAGTGTCCCCATTAATTTAAAAAAATAGAAGAATATGTTTTTTATTAGTTAGATAGGAAAAACAGTTAAATAAAATCTCAAATGAACCAATAATATAGAAAAAGCTAAAAAAAATTTTTCTTCATCAACATTTAGAATTAATGGGTAATAAAGAGAATTTATAGAACAAATCACCTACTAATTGATGTCTAAAGCATTTTCAGATTTTAGGTAAATTAGAATGGAAACTAAAACAACAAAATGTAATAGAAAATTATGTTAATGAAAAGAACAAATACTTAGAAAAAAGTCTATAATTATAAAATAGATGTTAACAGAAACAACTATATACTTAGCATATTTGTAGAAGTTTGTGCTCTAAAATATTAATGTATTTTTCAGTGGCCATGTGATTTTACTAGTGGAAAGATCATTTAGAGGAAAGTACCGGAAGGACAGTTGCTAGGGTTACTGCTTCTGCCTTCCACCACATCCCCACATCTGTCCAAACCTGGCAGTCAGCAGTGGGCAGAGTATTCTACTACAATCAGTTTTCGTAACTTTAAATCATTATTCTTTCTGAGTGAATGTTTTTCTGTTTTAATAGTTCTTTGGTAAAAGTCTTTATTCTTGTCTTTGCAAATTTTTAGGATCCCTAACTTTATCCTCAGCACATTCAAACTGTCTCTGCTCTCCCAGCACGTGTGATATTTTAGTTTCATATCTTTGACATTCTGGTTTTGATCATTTCTCTATTTCCTGAAACTCTGCTGAAAATATAAAAAGATATTCTTCATTTTATCACCTATCCTTTCTTAGGAATTTATTATTCTGTCACTAAGTATTTTAATTTTTCATGGGTAGTTTTATTTTTTATTTATTTATATTGAATGTTCACTTCTGTTAACAGGCAGCATAGACTTTACCCTGAAGTAAATATCCTCCTCCTCCAATATCAAAGTGAGAAATAGTAAAATTCTAAACATCCCCACAAGTATGCTGTCCCACATCTTTAAAGACATTGGTTGGGTTTTATCTGTTGGAGAGAATGGCAGCCTGTGCATGACTCTGTAGCAGAAGGTGGAAGATAAAGTAAGGATTTGTGCAATTAATTTCCATTTTTCACGTTGCAGTTATCACTGTGGAATATTGTCCTTGCCAACTTGAGTGTGCAACAATTCTAGCTTTGTCCTGGAAAACTGGCTTTCGGTGAAGCAGGCTGTTCCTCTCCCAGAAACTCTTGCTATAATTTCCTTTGTTCCTTCTCACCATCTATATCCCTTCCTAAATCTTAAAAATGTCAAATTTGCATTTCCCAAAGAACTCTTTCTGCTATGTTCTTTTCATTGTTTTAGAGACATCTCTGATTCCCCAACAGACACTAAATTTAAGTTTTATTTTACTAAATTTGCACATGTGACAAACCTAGTAAAAAGTCAAAGTAAAAAAAAATACAGACACGTGCTATGTGAGTGCATGTGCACAAACTCCACACAAATTCGATTTATTCTGTATTGTTTTGTAGAACCCTATTCTAGAATACAGTACCAACTATTACAATGCAGCTGCATCCTTTAGTATCAGTAATAAAGTGTCTGTAAGTTAATTGTATTCTTTGGGTTCATATAATTCCAAATAATACCCATTGGATTTAGATCATGAATACCCTTCCAATGATGCAGCATCAAAATCATCCCGTGAAACAATGGCATTTCCTTCTTTAAAGTAGTTATGAGCATAAGTGTAAGTATGTGTATTTGGCTTGAGTTTCTTTGAAACTCTTCCTCAAAATGCAGATTGCATTGTTTTATCTTATTTAACCAACTCTAATTATCTAATAGGGAATTGAATATGGCCTCACACTGAGCCTCTTTGAGGTAAATTTGCTGAATTGGTACCCAGAATTCATACACTGAATCTCTACATTCTACTACAGTACCTCAATGTATGATTCTTAGTGAAAATCTGGCTTGTAATGTGGTCATGAAGATAAAATTAAGACATTGCTCTAAGTGGGTTTTATCCAGTCTGATGAGTGCCTATAAATGAAGAGAACTTTAAGACATTCAAGAAAGAGAAATAAAGGCCGTGGAAAACAAAGGGACCATGTGAAGAAGCAAGGCAGTGACAGGGTATACTTTAAAATGAAGAACATTGCCGAAACCAAACCTGCAAAATCTTGGTCCTGCACTTTTAGCCTTTACAATCATGAGGGTATACATTTCTTTGTGTAAACCAAAAATTTCTGCCTTTTTATTTTAAAAGACCTCAAAAACTGATATGGTTTCCAGTAAACAAATTATCCACAAGGAATTCACAGAAAACAAGTAACTAAATTGATAACTTGTTAAAAAAAGTTTCCACCATTCAATCCAGCTATCCCCCTCCTGGGTATTTTCCCTAAAGAACTGAAAAGTTCATATCACAGTGATATATGGGCATCCATGTTCATAGCTGCACAATTTGTGATAGCTAAATCCTGGAAACAACCAAGATGCCCATCAACTGCAGAGTGGATGAAAAAGATGTGGTATTTTTACACAATGGAATATTACTCAGCTATAAAAAGGATGATCTTGACACCTTTATAGGCAAATGGAGACAACTGGAGACTATCTTCATTAGTGAAATAAATAAGAATTATATTTATAAATATCATATTGTGTCTCTAGTGTAAAAAGTAAATAACTACAAGTGTAATAAAACCAAAATGTGTAATTTCTATTGTAAAAAAGAGAGGAAAAGTGCTCTAAGGGATATAACTGTATGTATGTTTGAGTGTGTAAAATAGATGACCATATTGCTGAGTCTTTGTGGGATCTTTGAGCAAAACTGTTTGTAGTCTGACTGTTTGAATATTTACTATGTACCCTTTAACTTTATAACTTCAACAACTACATCCAGGATGACAGTACGTAATTTATAACTTACTGATTTCTTAGTGGGGCTTTTTCTCATTCTCCTTTTTCTTTCTTTCTTTTAGAATTCTGTATTGTTGCCACCCTTTTTTCTGTTTTGCTTTATTTTTCTTCTCTTTAAATAAAATTTTAAAAATGTATAATTGCTATTGTAAAAAAAGAGGAAATAGGAAGTGCTATAAAAGATATAGCTGCATGTAAGTTTAGATGTGTGGGATTGATGACCATATTTCTAGGTTCTTGTTGGACTGTTGAACAGATCTGTTTGCACTCTCACTGCTTTAGTGTCCACTTTGTGTACTTTAATTCTGTAACTTGAATAATTATTTCTAAAAGAACAATATGTAATGTATCAACTAGTGATTTCTTACTATTTATCTTTTCTTGAAATTCTGTAATATTTCTACCTTTTTCCTGTTTTTTTCTCTCTTTAAATAAAATGTATAATTGCTATTGTAAAAAAGAGAAAATAGGAAGTGCTATAAAAGATATAACTGCATGTACATTTATGTGTGCAGGATTGTTACCCATATTTCTTAGTTCTTGTTTGATTGTTGAACAGACCTGTTTGCAGTCTCACTGCTTGAGTGTCCATTTTGTATGCTTTAATTTTGTAACTTGAACAACTATTTCTAAAAGATCAATATGTAATTTATCAGCTATTGATTTCTTACATAATCATAAGCTTAATCATAATCAAAATCATTGTTTTTTTGAAATTCTGTACTATTTCTCTCCTTTTTCTGTTTTATCCCTTTAAATAAAAAATTAAAACAATTCTAATAAAGATGGAACTATGACAGCCAAAATAGAATGCAAGAAAATAAAAGAAAAGTTCCCAAGACATTTTGAAAAAAAAATGCAATAACCCATGTTCTCAATTGTTATTAGGTTAATAGACAAATTTGACAATAGTCCCTTGAAACAATTTCATATATTTTAGAAAGTTAAGAATTTTGATTAAGGTCACAGAGCCAATAAATATGAGTCTCAATGGTAAAAATATAAAAAATAAATAATATATCAAAAATCTTTGTAATTTTTTTCTAAATCGCCACCCAATGCAACCTGTGTAATAAACATGAAGTCGTGATGACAGCACGCAGCTAAGTATGATTTTGGTCAACTCAGCTGGGAATCAGGAACTGAGGAAGCTCTGCTTTCTTGCAGGTAGAAATTCCGGGCTTTGAGTGTCAGTGGTTCTGAGCCTCGGGGTTTCAGACTTCTCAGCTCTTAGTGGTACAGTGCGTAGCGGTACAGGTCTTGGTGGCTCCGGCCACCCTGTCAGCTCCTTGGCCACCAAGGCTTGTGACCTGCGTGATGGCTTCCGGAGCTATCCAGGACCTTCCACTGCTTCCCTTCCAGGTCTCTGCAGATCTGCACAAGCCTCCATGGGTCTCTGCACTGATGTCTCAAGCAGGGCACCCGGTGCTCCTCAGAGAGCCCTGCAGCAGAGAGGCTGGGCCAAAGCCCGCCCAGGAGGGCACGTGGCTCCCTGCTGCACCTGGAATCCCATCCAGGAGGCAGAGAAGGCGACTGGGGGCAACTGCAGAGGTGATCACAAGACGCCAGGGCCGGAAGCCCGGCACCACCCCTGGGGAGGAAAGGGAGGGACATTCCAGCCCTCTTCTATCTCCACCTCGGCCTCAACCGGAAAGGGAAGGGCGACGCCTCGTTCTGTTTTCTTAATATTCTAAAATTTCAGAGGAAAGAGATATCCCAGGTTTATTAAGGTACACTTACAGGACCGTGAGCTTTGCTTTGCTTCTTTTCTTTTTCTCTTCTTTTTTTCTTTTCTTTTCTTTTTAAAATTTTTAGACATTTATTATATGTGTTTGCAGTTGGCAATGATTGACTGTGTCGTGGGCCTTTGATACATCTGCACTACACATCTCAGCTTAGCTCGGTTCCTTTCCCAGCCTCTACCCTTCCATCTCCTTACCCCCTTCTAATGTGCAAAAGACCTCTCTCCCTGTTTCCTAAGAACTAGATTTTTACTCTAGGTTATTTGTACTTTGGGTTTCTCATGTAAGAGAAATGGTTCTACATGTAACCTGTGTATCTGACCTATTTGATTAGCACTGTGGTCTGAAGATCCATCCATCTTCCTGTAAATGGCTCAGTTTTACCATTCTTTATCACAGATTAATTCTCCATGGCATGTAAATACCACGTTTTTAGTCCATTCATCTGTTGAGGACATGCAGGCCACCTCTAAGATTTAGCTATTATGAGTTATGTGGCTGTAAACATGTTCATGCGTGTATATTTTTATTATTGCTTTGTTTTGTTTTGGTACCTGAGATCAAACTCATGACCTCGTGCTTGCCAGGAAGGTGCTTATGCTGCTGAGCTAAATCCCCAGGCCCATGCATATATTATTGCAATACGATAACTGTAAATTCCTCAGGAAGAAACCTATGAGGTGAACAGCTGAATCGAATGGAATTTTCATACTTACATTTTTTGGGGAATCTCAGTACAAATGTCCATAGAATTTGTACTTGTTTACTTTACCATCAAAGATGAAGAATTCTTTTGTGCCCCACAGCCTCCTGAGCTTATTTATTATTTCGATGACCATCTTTTCTGAAGTAAAGTGCATGCTTGCTTATTGTTTTATTTAATTTCCATTTCTCTACTGTACAGAAATGTTAAACAGTTTTGCATGGGTGTATTGGTCATCTGGTTTTTTACTGAGAAGTATCTATTTATTTCAGTTGCCTGTGTTTTGACTGGATCATAATTTTGAGGAGTTTGATATATGTAGTCTTTTATGCATTGGAGATATTAGACTTCTGTCCAAGGAGGAGATGACACAATGTTTTCTCACATTCTGTGGGCTGTCTCTTAAAGCTTCACTGTCTCCTTTGCTGTTCAGAAGTTTTTTAATCTGATTCCAACTGTTGATTCTTAGTGTTACTTGCTTTCCCAGTGGGGTTCTTTTCAGAAAACCTTATCTGTGACTAAATATTTAAGAGTTTTACCCAATTTATCTTCCTGAAGCTTGGTTCAATTTTAATATTTAGGTATTTAGTCTATTTTTATTTTATTTTTGTACATGGTGAGAGAGGTAGGTCTAAGTACTATCTTTTGCTTATGGAAGCCAGTTTTCCCAGCTCCATTTATTAAAGATATGATTTTTCCTCCCAAGTATATTTTTGGTTCCTTTGTCAAAGATCTGAATGTGCCTAAATCTTCTATTCTGTTCTGCTGGTCTGCATATCTGCTTTTGGGCCAATACCATGCTGGTTTTAGCATAGTAGCTTAGTAATATAACTTGAAATTTAGGACTGTGATGCCTCCTGTTTGCTTCCCTTGCCCAGAATAGCTTTTGCTTTTAAATAGAGAAGCATTGAACAAACACACAAACAAGAAAGATTTATTTTTACTTTGAACAAAGATTGAGAATGAGTGGCACAGAGATTCCTTGGAGGGAGGCAACTTATCTATTATGTTTAAAACTGTAATATATTTATTGTACATATATATATACACATATGTAATAGAATATTCATTTATATAATTTAAATATTACATATTAAATGTTTATTATGTAATATGAAATACAGACATGTATTTCGTTGTATATATTTTATGTGTATATTACATATTTATTTATATAATTTTAGAATAATCACAAGGTAGAAAAAATTAAAACCTGGTCATGAAAGAATTGTATGTTTTTCTAGACTTTTGAGTCATTTACTAGGCAATAGAAATCCAATGGAGTTTGCATTAGTTAAAGATATTTTAGTCATAAAAGCATATACTGAATTCACCTTATGTAGGAAAGGCAAGGCAAAAATGTGTGTAAGACACAATAAGAAGTTTCAAGTTCCAGTATACTATGACATACCAATGTGACACATGAAAAGCATCAACTGAAAGAAGCTGATACACTATAAAACTTAAGATTTGGCACATCACCAATATCTTTTATATTAATCTGTTAATTCCTGTGTTAAAATTAGATTTTGCATGGGTGTTGAATTGGAAAATAAAATTATATTGCTTTGATTGGGTCAAGAATTGCATTTTCTAAAATTTTCCAATTATCTTAAAAACAGAATCTCTGGATAGATACATGTTTTCACAGATGACAAGATGGCATTATTTTTACAGTGAAAACGATGGATCTATATATAGATAGATAGTCTGTCTTTTAATTTCTGGGTTATTATGTGTAGTGCTTCAGTGGTTATTAAAGTCCAGGTTATCACTTCAATATATCTACTATACTACTTTTGAATGTATGCCCCAGAGTGGGATTGTCTGGCCATATAATAGCTCCATTCCCCCCGCCTTTTTGAGCAACATTATTTCTATTTTCCAGAATGACTGTACAAATGTACATTCTCACTGACAGTATGCAAGGATTCTCCTCACGCTGCCTCCTCCACAGGACTTTTCATCTTTCATTTTCACAGAGTAGCCGTTGGTCCTGGAGGGAGCTGATGTGTCACAGGCACTGTGATTTGCATTCCCCGATGAGCAACAAAGTTGAACTTTTGTCATGCATCTGTGCGTCCCTTGTGTTTTGTTTTTCAGAAGTGTCTGGTTAGGTTTACGCCCATTTTAATAGAGTTACGTTTTATTGGTTGAGTTCTTAGAATTCTTTATATGTTCTGGACATAGACCCCTTGACAGAAGTATGGTTTGTATTCCTTTCTCATTTGCTATATTATCTTGTCACTCAGATGGTCACTTGCTGGGCAGAAGGTATTTAGTTTGATGTATACCCACTGGCCTGATTTAGCTTCTTTGTTTTTGGCGTCTGACTCAAAAAATTCTTCCCCAACTGAAATGTCTTGAGTTTTTTCCTGAGTTTTCTTTTAGAAAGTTCATTACTGTGGACCTGATATTTAAGTTTTGAATACATTTCTTGTTGGTTTTTGTAACTGATGAGAGATAGAACCCATTTCGTTCATCTTCAGTCTTACATTTTTCAGACTAGGTAAAATTCTTTATATCACACAATAAAATCGACCTCCTAAAATATGTTATTCATTAGTAAGTACATTGCTGTCTATATATTGATACTTACTGTTTGCAAGATAGATATCAAATATTTTATTCTTACTTTTGATTCTGGTATTGATCTATTTTCTAGTCTACTCCTTCTACTATTCCCATCCTTTATTCCTGCTGTATTAATTATTGATTTGCCTTGTCTTATCTTTCTGTTAAGGGACACTTTCCTGAGGAGAGCACAGTTTTCTCTTTTATCTTCTCTGCTCTCCTCCAGGATTCAGTCTATGATGTACTTCACTGGCGTTTTCCTTCTTCACTCCATTTTCAAATGTTTTCTCTTGCAATTCAATGCGTTTCATTAAAACATTTGCATGTTTTTACAAATGTGCACCAAGACATAGAACAATTCTGACTGGTTCATATATTTTCGCTAACTTCATACCCTCACTGGTTAGAAATTTAAATGCATACATAGAATGTACTATTACTTTATTTTAAGAAAAAACTTGATCTCCTGGTCTTTCAAATTTCTAAGATTTATCACTACATTTCTCATGGGACAAGGCCTACCTTTACTTGTAAACATACCTGGTTCCTAATGTTGACAATAAAATAGTTATTCTTTGCTTAATTTTCTGACCTGATGCAAATTATAGTGTTTAAACTAAACTCTATTATAGGATGAGCAATAATCAGCCAACTATAGACATTAAATATAGCAAGATTAGCCAAATAGAAGAAAAAATGTTTCCATGTATACTGCAAATGTTTTAGCTCAATGCAATTTAAAATGCTTTTAAAAAAAAAGTATAGAACAGCATAGAGTTTGAGAGATAAATGTTTATCCCTGAGTTCTTATCTGGCAGGAACAGATATTCAATTTATATGGAGGGAAGGTTAGTGCTCTAAAATTTGAGTATAACTTGTTTGACATTAGGTGCTACTAGGGTTATCTCCACTGCTTTCTAGAGTTGTTGATTATTTTTGTAACTTATAATTCTCACGAATAGAGTTCACTCTAAAAAGCCCAAATCAGTTAACTAAAAGGAGATATAAAATGAAATAAAATGTTCAACAGTGAAGTAAGATTAGCTTGGTGGGAGAAGACTGATAAGCTGCTATTTGTTGCTGTTTGTGGAGTGAGGGTAAAAAAATCTGGGGCATCATTGTCTCCCTAAACCCAGTTTCTTTCTTCGGGATAGTGAATGAGTTTAATCAGAATCACGAGATCAGTAAGCAAAACGGATGGAAATTGCAGTGCTGATCTGATTGTTGTTCTGCTGTCACAATGGTGGGTAATTACATATGTTTTAAAGGTTAGGATTCAGTGTTCTGGTAGTGAAAAATTTCTGAAAGAAGCTGATTATACCTATTTGAATGCTTGATCGGTACCGTGGTATTTCTCCTGTCTTCCTTCTTAGATTATAAAATCAAGGTAGCAAGCTACGGTGAATTCAGAATAAATAAGCAGTGCGTGTAGCATCAATAAACGAGATCAAGGGTGCAGAAAATGGTGATTTCTTGGCATATAGCCAGGTACATATTGCTTTTCTGTCTTTTGGCTAAAATTAAGTGTAGGTACAGAGGCAGAAATATTTAAAGGGCTTCTAGAGAGGTTGATGTAACTCTCAACATTAAACATGATTTATCCATTTATATTATTCATCTTTTAAGTTAGTCGTCATTATTACATTTAGAAAACCACGAACACTGAGGAAAACACAGCATTGACTAAACTGTTGACCCATCTTTTCCTCCTCCGACAACTGTAACTTTCCATGTGCTTGTAATACAACTACAACATCTGATTAGTATCTCATATATTCTGAGTAGAGATAAAGGCTGCACTACTTGACCTTTTCAATATTCTATATTTTAATTGGCTGCCCATGCTGTATCTTCCACAGAGGTTAGTGGAACAGAAAGTAGGTAAAAAATGCTGTAAGTAGCCAATCAACTCACAGAACACTGAAAAGGTCAAAGCTATATAGTAGAATCCTGTAAGTGACAGCACCTAGGAGACATTAAAGTTCCACCAGCTCATTCTTCTGACAAAGACTATCATGAAACAGAAAATGACACTACATCTATCTATCGGTATTGTAGTCGTTCTGAGAACTGACTTCATAATTTAACGTGTTCTAATTTTGGTTTTAAAACTGTATTACTCTGATATCCCACAGACTATGTGGTATAGTTTAATTATGTGTAATAAGGACACATAGTTGTCTAACAGTAGGTATTCAGTCTTAACCCAGAGTGCTATTTTTAATTAAATAGGCTATATATAAACCTAGAGAGATGTCGTTAGCATGAATATTTTTTTAATTTAGTAAGCAATAAGCTTACATGAAGAATTTTTAGAAACTATTTTTCAGTGTTATTTAAAGAGAAGTCTCATAAATTTTTACAGAAGCTAGTGTCAGTTGACTTAAATAGGAAACAAACACAAAGTAAAAAAGAGTTAGAGTCTGTAAGATAAAGCTGTACAGCCCTGGGATGAGAAAAGGAAAATAAATCTGGAATCGGGTTGTTATGTTACCATGGAGGAAGACAGGGTTAGTCAGAGAACTGGCCTAGAAGCCACCCTTGAGTCACATCTTAGACTTAGACTATGATTCCCTTGACCACAACCTCTAAGACAGATCAGTTAGAATGGGCTGAAAAAGGGGAAGCAAAGCAACTTTGCAGAAAGTTCAGTAAATGACACTGTGATGAATCACAGCCTGAGAGTCAACACAAAGTTGGAGGAATATTTAGAACATGTGAGATTTTTATGGCTGTAGTTTTAATCACATTTCTGAAAGGCATGGTTCCAAGCATGCAGTCACTCTGCTACACAGTGAAGTCTGTGCATTTACAATTCACTTTTCAGCTGCTGTTTTCTTTCTTGGTAAGGTGAGAGAAACAAGGTCTATAAAAAATAGCAAAGTACAAGGGGAAATGTCTCAGTGATAACTTTGTACTATGCATGTGAAGAATTCTAGAACTGCTGCCCTACTTTTAGAAAATAGGACAGGTTGCCTCCAAATTTTGTTTCCCCCAAATAATAATGCCAGAAATTGTATTTAGTTGTATGAAAATTCTTTCACTTTAATTCATTATAAAAATGCATAAAATTTTGGTAAATTTAGACATGAACATCACTGGGAATGAGCAAACAGGTGTGATGTAACATTAAAGATTCCAGTGGTAAATACTCTTTATAAAAGTGGAGAATAGAAAACATATAGTTAACAGGTGGGAGGAAGTAGACAGGAGAAGGGATAAGAGAAGCCGAGCGGTGTGCACTGAGGTCCGGTTAAACAGAAAAGGACTGCTGCTCAGTTTGGTGGCTATGGAAATTGACCACATGCGAAGGCTTCAAAAGCTGGCCAAAAGCTATTTGCACAGTTTGTACTGCAAAGAACTTATAGAGCAGGATGTGGTGACCTACACCCTCGGAGGCTAAGGCAGGAGAAGCAAAAGTTTGAGCCCAGTCTGAGAAATTTAGGGAGACTCTCTCTCATTGTAACAAGTTACAGAGGATCGAAAACATAGCTGAATGGAAGGCACTGGGTTCAATCTCCAGTGCCCAGAACAAAACAAAGCAAAACAAGAATGGAATTTGACAGTGCTTCAAAAATAAACTAAAAAAGAAATATTTGCAAAGACTCTTTGAGGCACTATTCAACAGGTGCTATAAAATAAATGCTAAAGAATGTTCCTACAAGAAGACAGAATTTAAGAAAGTCTTCCCAAAGTACAAAGATGACCATTACATAAAAATTTGAATGCATTTTATCTGGAATTCTACCAAATTGAGTTGATTGATAAATGCAAAACTTCCAGCAATGCATTGAGATAAAACGTAACTACATGTATGAATTAGAAGGCATTTTAATTGTAAAGCCTTGAGAGGAAAATAGGGTGATGTAAGGGGAAGGCATAAACAGACCAAACAAGTACAAAAGTACAGAAATATATGTGTACCCATGTTATAGAAGCACATTTTGTTATGCCTAAATCTTAAAAACAGCCAAATAGACAAAAAAGATGTGGCATTTGTATGCAATGGAGTACTACTCAGCTATAAAGAAGGATATACTTGAGATATCTATAGGAAAACGAATGCAACTAGTATATGTAAATATCATACTGTCTCCCTAGTACAACAAGCTGACACTGTAAATAAAATCCATGGTGTGTGATAGATACTGTAAAATGGGAAGGAACTTCCCAAAAGGAAAGAGAAACTGGGAGGGGAGAAAGGAGAGAAAAAGGAAGGGAAAAAGAAAAAAATACATCTATATTTATCTATATATAAAATAGTTGAGATAACTGCTATTAGTTCATTGAGAA
This sequence comes from Hydrochoerus hydrochaeris, assembly GCA_004027455.1. Lineage (NCBI taxonomy): Eukaryota > Metazoa > Chordata > Mammalia > Rodentia > Hydrochaeridae > Hydrochoerus > Hydrochoerus hydrochaeris. The sequence goes on along the minus strand of PVLA01003564.1, from coordinate 6,046 downwards.
GAAAGTTTCCTGCTTGTGTTGTTTAATTTTTCATGCTTACATTTTGTAATCTGAGCAACTACTTTGAAAATAACAATATGTAATGTACTAACCATAGTTACTCTCCTGAAATCTTGTCTTGAAATTTTGTAGCATCGTTTTTTTAAATGATAAATAAATAAAAATATGATAATATAAAAATATCATGATAAAGAAAACTTGTAAAGTTATATGTTACATGTTCTCACCTGCTGTATACCCAGTTTTTCTTATTGCCAGAAATGTAGGAGAATATGCCAGAAAAGACTGTTTGCAAGAGAAGAAGTAGGAATTGCTTCTTATCCCACTCTGTAAATCAAAGCAGACAAAGAAAAATTAAGGAGACCAGCTCTAAAGACTGACTGAGACTCAGACATTTACAAGGATTAAGGGAAGCTTAGCCTTCAAATCTTAAAGAAATCATAACAGAACAATGTATTTGAGAACAAAGATCCAACTTATCCTGTGACACCTAATTTATTTTTTCAGTTATTTAAAAGGTCAAGGAAAAAGAATGTGTGTTGGAACCATCAAAGCCCAATAAATTCAGTTAAATTACATTCAAGTGAGAAAATGAGAGACAGAAACAGAGAGAGGCAGGGACAGAGGCAGAGAGCCAGGTGGAGGCAGAGAGGGATGGGTGAGAGGGAAAGAACCAAAGAGACAAAGCAAATGTGAGGATTCTTCAGGGAAGAAAATTATGTTTTCTCTTATCATATACAAGTAACTGAAATTTAACAAAGCAAAGTCAACAAAATTTGAGAGTTCTTAAATCTTGATGTCAAAAAAAGACACATGACACATTTCATGTCAATCACCAAGATTAGATTTTTCTTACATTTTTTCTTTAGCATTTTTCTTTTTAACTAAATTTTAAAACATTTTTACTGACATAAAATTTGCACTGTGCAGCATGACATTTTGGAACATTTCACAGAGACTAAATCTAGGTGACTAACTTAGGAGTCACACCGCTCCACTCCTGGGAGAAAAATTTAAGTCCACTTTTGTGGCATCTTTCAAAAATAGAATAGGTTACTATTTTTTGGAATATATCACTTGATTTTTTCATCCTAAGTAGGATTTAGTATCCTACTCCTAGGTTACTGTCACTTGACTTTATTTCTAAGGGATCAAGGTTTTGATGTCCTTATAAAAGTGAGAATGTGCTGTATATGTCTTCCCGCGTTTGCCATTTTACTTAACATAATTTCCTGCAGAGCTGTTACCATTGGCCATTGAGTCCTCTCTCTACCAAAAGAGAATTGCAAGGCCTAAGTCAAGCAAAGGACTGAGCAACTTAATTCCTGTACAGCGACAGCAGAAGGCAGCACTGATTGTAAAGTGGAAGCAAAATCCCCCTGCCAAGCACACCTAGGAGGGAACCAGAATGGACTGCCCGAGGGACTCCTGTTCTAGGTTTGATTTGTGTTTCCCAGATGACTACTGATGCTGGCAGTCTGCACACACACCGTCAGCAAACGTCTGTTCGTGTCTTTTGCCCCCTTTTCGTAGATTTACCCGTTTCCTAGCTGTTATATCTATTTCTTCATGCATGTTGGAAATTACCTTTTGTCAGTTCTCACTTTGGAAATGTTTTCTCCCATGCCCTGACTTGGCTGTTTCACTGCATCTTCAGTAATTTCTACTGTGTGTTTTCAATCTTTCTAGTTCCCTGATGAGAAGGATTTTTACTTGTGAAACTACTGCCCCTACTTTACTACTTGCTATTGGGTAAAGGCAGCACAGATGACGTTTATCTTTAGTAAACAGAGCTCTAGGGTCACAAGGAAGCCTGCTGAGGAGACTCACTGTTACCACTGGGTGAGGAAACTCATCAGAAAAGCTTACCGCTCTGAAAGGTGGAGTTTTGAGCCTGAGGCCACTGCTGAGTATGACAAAGGTAAAGTGTTCTCACTCCTGGGACTATGAAAGGGTGATCCTGACACATCCCGAGACTGTGCACCCCGACACCTTAGAAAGACAGTGCAGCTGCTGGGCTAGATGGGTCAGTATGACGTGAACAAGATCTATTGCTAACACTTCCTGTTGAAGTATTAAGATCCACTCATTTCCCTCTCCCAGCCTTAGTCACAGTGAGTCAACGCTTATGTAGACTAAGTATCTATTACCTTAGATTCCTAAGTGACTATGATCTGAGGTGCTCAAAGAATGTTAGATAAAATGTTTAAGGTCACCGAATCTGTCACAAAAGATGCAAAAATAAGAACAGGCTCTTAGAGTAAATTTGCATGTTCTTAAGAATATTAGATGAAAGAATTTGAATTCACAGAAGGATAAGTACAGGTTCGGGGTGTAGCTCAGTGGCACAAGTGCCTGCCTGGCAAGTGTGAGGTCACGAGTTCAATCCCCAATGTCAAATAAAGAAATAAATACAATCATCCAAAATATTCTTTTATATTAATCAAAATTAATATTCATAAAAATAGCAACTTGAGTATGTTATCTATTATGTTGGTTAAGATATGCATGTTGACACACATCAAAATACAAAATTGGAAATAATTCAGAGAAATAGACTATCAGGCACATTGTATGGCAGTATATATTCTTTCTGGTGAATAATTTGGCAAAAGCTATTAAATTGAATGCATTCCCTCACATCCTGCAATGACATTCAATAAGCCATTGTACCAGACAATTTGACAAACACAGAAAATTTAATATTTATTGGTATATAAAGTACATTGTCACTTTTAGTGATATTTATTGACCAATGAAAGTTATATGGCCATGTCAAAATTCACACAGATACAGAATATAATACCATCAAATGCTTAGAAGAAAGATACTTAGAATGTGTCTAAATGTCTACCAAGGGTTGATCACTTACCACCAAATATTCAGAAGATGCTTGTGCAAAGTATATTTTCCCTCTTGCAAAATGTGTCTGACTCACGTGTTGTTTACTGTGTGCATAAAACTCAAAGATAACTTACACTATAGCTTCCATGTTAGCTTCAAAATCAATCTTGTCTCTACCTTCAATGGGATACTCTCTTCCCTGTTACCCACTTTTGTCACCTGTGAAGTGTGTTTCAGATAAAAAAAAAATATTTATTGTGCTAAAAAGTGGCAAGGTTCTCAGCACATATTGCCTCTAAGAAAATCTTTCATTTTTGTTCATTTTCATATGTAAGTCTTTCACCCAGAGTACTGAGTTACAAGCTCAGTTCTTTTATTCTATTTTAAATTTTTATTTTATTATTTTTTGAGACAGTGCCACTAACTTGCCCAGGCTGGCTTGTCACGTTGGGTCTTCTGTTTCACCCTCCCAAGTAGCTCAGATAATAGGTCTGTGCACTATGCCTGGATTTGTTGAGCAACACAAATCTGTGAGACATTTGGGACACTCGTACTCTAATTTTTCTTATCTTCATTCATATTCCCACTTAACATTTTGTGAGTTTTGATTTTTACATTTTTTTTTTGATATTTTTCTCTTTGGTTCTGATACTTTATCTCTTTAGATTAGCTTAGATAAGCTATTAATTTATCAAAACCTTTCAATCTAGTTTCTTTTTTAATCATTTGATATGATCAATTGAAATATTTTATTCAATGCCCACATCCTCATTCACTTTTAATTCACTTTTTAAGAACAGATAAAATATTTTTATTCTATATTTGATCTTGCATTGGGATTTGGTGAATCAAAGAATTCCTTAAATTTATCTCTAAATAAATGGGTGTGAAACGCCTAGATTTTTGAACAATTCAAGACCATTACTATCTATAATCAGTCTAATTCATTGTATTTCTGCTTACCAAGTAGGTGATCCTTTTCTGAAAATGTTTATTTTAATTTCTAACATATTTAATCACCAACATTATATTTTCTAACATCTTCTAAGTATACTGAGTTGTTTTACCTTCAAAGTGATTATGTGAGGCATTACCTAAATCAGGACACTTTTGAGAATAAAGAAGATATGACTAATATTAATAATAGGACCATCCATATAAGCTAGGGCTATAGTAAACAAATTGGGTGGAAGTTCATACTAATCACCTTATATTCACATCAAGATTGGGAGCTCTGAAAAATACTTCACCAGTGTATCTGGAAGATCCTCATTTTTCCAGATTCCAGATGAGGCTTTTTTTCACTCTGAAAACACTAGTAATCCAAAGGCACAAGTTTCAGATTTCTGATTCAACAGCATCAAACTTTCACATAATATGCTCTATGTGAGGCAACAATGACCTAGTTTATGTCTCTCTTGAACCCTAAAAGAATAATAGTATTTTACTAACTTTAAATGTTATACCATCGGTATTTTGTACATACTATAGAAACTGTTCCCTCAACTGAGGAGCTAGGAAGGTGAAGATTAAGATTATTTTTCAGTTACATTGATGGTTAATTCTTGAAGAAAGTGAGCATTTTGTAACTTCCTTTGGTGTCTCACAATGCTCAAAAACACTTGTTGCATGTGTAAAATTATTAATAGATGGGCCTTTTGTGTTTGCTACCTTGCAGATAGTACTTTAAGGCTGATAATTTTAGTACCTAACTCTGGGCCAGCCCTTGAGAACAGGAAACAAATCTTATTGAGGTTGTAGATGTCTCGACTTTCTCTTTGCATCAAAGCCTATGTCGATGGTGTGTTACAAGGTTTTCATTTAGTGTACCCTCACCATATATGTTAAATTGGTTAAATAAGGCTTGCTTTGAAGACTGCATTCTTAATTTGTTGACAAAACATAAAGCAATGATTTTATAATAATCTTGGAATTAGCTGCCATAAATTCAGCTTCTCCTTAATTTTCCAGGGTTCCATCCTTTATTTAAACTCAGAACTTTGAGATACTCTTCCCTAATCGTAGTCATGCTTTTGTCCTGCAGTGGTGAACAGTGTCATGCATACAGCAGGCAAGATTGTAGAATGTAGGCATTTCCTCGTCTCCACGCAGGGGCTGTCTGTAAGCAGGTGCCTGCTCTAGCAATAAGGTGGAAAGAGCTCTTTAAATTTTAGAGGAACAGTTACAGGATCAGGTGTGCCATGCCCTGCTATTTTTCCTGATATAAATACTTGCACCATGGCTACATCAAGGTCCTGTGTTAGCAGCAGGGGTGGAATGTGTCTAACAGACTCTACGAAGTGTCACTGGTTCAGCAAACCCCTTTCTCCTTCATCTCCACGGCACACTGCCTAGGATTTACATGGTGGGGACGTCCTCTGGGAGTGAAATATTGTGTTCCAGAATCCTTAATTCAAATCAGATTATCATTCCCACAAATACATATCAGGTGTCTACTACTTTAGTTATTAATACAATATCTGTGGGTCAGAAAAACTCACACATATATAAATCATTAGATATAAATTCCATTGAGGAAACATATAATAGTCATAAAATATATTTGGAAAATAGATAAGTCCCCCTACCAAAGTTTTACGTAAATTACAAGGATTAAAAGGCATGGGATCTTGTATTAATTTGGCAAGTTTTGACACATTCATATCCATGTATACTCATATATCCCATAAACATGATGATATAGATGGTTTCTGTATTTCCATGAAATCTCCATTGAGTCTTCACTGCAATCCTGGTCACTCCCAAGAGGAATTCATTGTTTTGTTCAGAGAAGCACTAAGAGATCTTCTGCCTCTAACTTCTAAAAAAACAAAAACAAACAAACAAACAAAAACTTTTGAAGTTTGGCCATATTGTAGAGTATATTTGTACTTCATTTGTACTTTACAATGGTATTGAATAATATTTAAATTTTTTAAAAAGTCTATCTTTTGTCAAAGATACCTAGTAGGTTTTCAGCTTTGGCAACCAAGAATAAAAAACTTCTATGATCATTCACATACAAATGTATTTGTTGACATATGTTGTTATTCTAGATTAATTGGAATAGAATTACTAGGAAATGAAGTTGGCATCTGTACAAATTTATTAGAAATTGTTAGGCCAGGCAAAACTGAATTTGTGTAATTTTTAGGCATCAATTAGATTTTTTCTGTATCACTAGCAAAAGCTAATGTTGCTG
>PVLA01003563.1:0-207785 GCA_004027455.1 Hydrochoerus hydrochaeris | reverse complement strand
GGTTAATTGACACCTATTGCTTGGGATTGTCCCTGCCTGGCCCTAAGCCTGGGGTGCTTCCTGCTTGGAGTTGAGGTTAATTAAAACCTATTGTTTAGGATTGTCCCTGCCTGGCCCTAAGCCTGGGGCGCTTCCTGCTTGGGGCTGGGGGTTGCTGCCAAAGGTTAGCAAATATATACTCCAGCTTCTAAAAAATAAAAGCGGATTCAGATTCACTCACAGACTGGTGTGCAGTGTCTTCTGTCTCTCACTCGCCGACTCACTGTCCACCTTTGGGAAACCCTAGCCCTGCCACAGCTGGACTTCGGCAACAAAACACCAAAGAATCCAATCAGTCCAATTTATACTGTAGTCAGAATTTTAGTGGTGTGTTTCTTCCCTTGCAATCAAAAATAAAATTAATTTTACTTGTATTACTTGTGGAGGGCTGTGCACTTTCCTCTCCAGTTGAGTCCACGAACTTCAAAGTCTCTACTGGTGGTTGAGCTGTTTCCTCTTCTATGATGTATTCTCTTGTCTGCCAGTAAGTTAAGCATCCCCTCCTAAGATATATTCCTGTGTTTGCCAGTAAGTTAAACATCGTGGGGATCTGGATGGATTACTGTGCCTGCCTGTTTTTCTCTCTGCAACCAATGCCCTGATTGAGTTCAGTTACAGTCCTGGCAATGACTAACCAGAGGAATTTAGCGTCTGTCCTATGATCAGATATCTCCAGTTGTTTTGGGGGTAGTGTGGGAAAGGCTAAAAAAATCCAGCCTTTCGCTGATTTCTGAAGTTTTTATCATCATCGCCTTTTTCTGTGATGATCCCTACAGTTATTTACATCTGCTTTTTCTATAGCACTATGAGTAAGTGCACTTTGCAAACTTTTCTGATCACTTTATTACATTCTGGCTGCTGGTTATTGCTAAAATCTCTTTAGAATACCCACAAAGAGCATTTGTGTAGTGTGCACTCAGTGGTGTATGCAGCTTGCAGAACTCAGCAGCTTTTGACTGGCAGTATGAGAGTTCATGCATAGGCAGCAAGTTCTGGAGTGTGTGTGTGTCGCAGGTGGGAGATACTGAGGGCATTGAGCTTGGTATGGAGAGATTGATGGAAACTTGGTACCACTCTATGGTCTTTCACTGTCCTCCAAATTATACCAGTTGCAACTGATGGCTACCCTTTGGACTCACTGAGGTAAAGTGCTTTTAGTGTCTGGTTCCAGGTTATGCAGGAACATGTCCTCTCCTCTCCTCTCCTCTCCTCTCCTCTCCTCTCCTCTCCTCTCCTCTCCTCTCCTCTTCTCTTTCCTATCTTCTTTCTCTTCTCTTTCTTTCTCTTTTTTCTCTTCTCTCTTTCTGTCTCTGCCTCTCTCTCTCTGTCTCTCTCTCTCTCTTTCTCTCTTCCAATACCATTCCAATCCTAACTCAGTCACAGACCTCTTAATGATTCTCTTGCATTCAACTTCTCTGGTGCCTTCATTTGTATTATCTTCCTCATGGCATGAGGAAGATGAGAAAATAGGACAGAAAGCACTTGATGGTAGCTAAGCTGCATGCTGATTTTCGCACCCAAGTCACTTCTCTGAGGGTGTAAAATCTTTTCCCAAAATGCCATGTTCTCCACACTCTGCTTATAACCCGTGGCAGAATAAAAGAATATCCCTCTTTCTTTTGCTAAATATTAGAGCTAATCTGGTAGGCTTCTCTTCCAAATGGCCTTGTATTGCTTGCCTTCTTTTTCTATCCAGGGCTATTTTGCTTTTATACTATGATCACATATCTTCAATTATGTTGATGATGGTGTCCTTGTGCTTCTGAAACATCTTTTTTTGTACATCTTGCAAACACCCCTGTATCTAGTCAAATGTAATTCAATTCTCCTTTTTTGTGTGTGAAACTTGACCCATATCCTTTCTTTATTGTCTATTTTGAGACTTACTAAGTCATTAACTTCCTAGGCAGGAATCAGACTTGTGATCCTATTGCCTCAGCCTTCAGCAGTTCTAGGATTACAGGCATGCATCACTGGGCATATCAAAAAAATTTCTCCATCTTTTCTCTCTTTCTCTATGATGATTCAGGAATTTTTTTATTCATGATGATATCCTACAAGTGTCTTAACCTGTCTTTATTTACGCATTCTTTTTTTTTGTATTCATCAGGCTAGTTTCAATTGACATGTCTTCAAGTGTATTTTTTTCTTCCTTCTGCCTTGCCAAACATGATGTTACACTGTTTAGTGAATTTTTAATTTTAGTCATTGTAGTTTACTACACTAAAATTTCTTTGTCTTCATTTAGTACTTACTACAATTTTGTTTTTCCTAAGACATCATTCTTATATTTTTTGTTCTCTAAACAGAGCAAAACTATATTCAACATGACTGGCTATATTTTCACCCACTAAGTTCAATATCTCAGCATCCTCAAAGACTAAGGAATAAATTTATTCCTTTAAATTCATGGATGGGTAATTTTTCTTGGCTCTTTGCATATAATATACTATTTGAAAATTGGATGTTTCCAATAACAATGTAGCAATTCTGGATAGCAAATTCTTCCTATGTTTTGGGTTTGTTATTTTTTTCTATTAGCTCTTGGTTATATGTTTTTTGTGTGTAAATTTTCTAAATAAATTCTTTGAAGTCTTTTTTCTTTGTTTTCTGTGGACACTGAAGTATTTTCTCTTTTAGATTGGCAGTCAACTATTTTAGAATTGTTCATTAAGTGTCTGAGCTATGTGTTTCTCAGATTTTGCCAAGCAGTTCTGGATGTTTTTGTGATGTATATCTTCAGCATTCATCCAGTAATTTGAAAACACTACCTTAGTCTTTATTTCTGCTTCTGGAAAACCATGGGATTTTCTTGAGCATATACAACCCACTAAAAATTAACATAGCACACACATATTGATTTCTGGCCCTGTAAAATTATGTCGTAAATAGTAACTATGTTCATTTCATTCAAAAACTATTCATTTAACTTTTTTAGCTACTCTAAATTTTGCACCCAACTGGTATCTTCTGTTTTAAGTAGTCACACTGTTAATAACTTCCTGTAACTTTTTTCACAATTCTCCTAAGTAAGTAGATTTAGCAAATGTTAAATTTCTAAAATGAAGACATGTCTGTGTATAGTATCATTAAAAAGAGAAACAAGTGAAATAATGGTAATTTTTGGAGTTGAGGTTTAGAAGATTCTCCATCTCCATACTAACTAATCAAACACATGACAAATGACTGATTCTCCCAATGATTGTAGAGTGTTTTCTATACAGTTTTCTGATAGAGTTAGACTGTAACAGAGTAAATCAATGTATAGTACTGAAAACCTTGCTTTTCTTACTGAGATTTAGCTGCTTCTCTTGAAAATTATCCCCTTGGAATTGATGCAATTCTGTGATCAATTTCCAGCACTTTAAAAAGGATTTGACAATATTTGGTCAATGTACTCATTCCTTTATGGTAGGATGATAGTTTTGAGGTTTTTATTCTGATTTTAACTAATGTCATATTCTGCATACTTTTCCCTTGTAGGTCTCTAAGTATATGTAACTAACTTAACTAGAAATATATCCTATATGTTTAATGGCTTTTTAAAATTTAGTAATACTCATGCAATCTGCATTTAAAATATAGAGTTGTTAATAGGCTATGATTGACTGTTTTTATAATAAATAATCATTTGTATATTTGGTCTTTGAGAGTAACAATAGAATAATGACATATAATGACATATAAATAAGACGAAATTGTGTAATTTTTATTACCGTAACTTCTAATATATGACTAGGTCTTCATATTCCTAACTTGAATTTTATTTTATTTTATTTGATGTATTTTCTGTGGACACTGAAGTATTTTTGAGACAGAGTCTTGCTATGCAGTTCAGGCTTGCCTTGAACTCACTATGTAGTCCTGGCTGGTCTTAACCTGATGTTGATGTTTCTGCCTCAGTCTACTGAATGCTGGGATTACAGACGTGCACCACCAAGCATGGACTCATAACTTAAAATTTAAATGCTTATAACAAGAATTTCATGTAACTGATTGAGAGAATATTATGGTCTAGTTACCACAAAGTGATTTTTTCAGAAGTCATGGTACATAAATATAGTATCTGTAAATCAACAGATAGTGGATTTGATAAAGTACATTCTTTACATAATCTTAAAAGAATGGAATTGTGACTTTTTTATATGAGAACACAAAAGAATTTTGGTATCTTTTTGTACTTCTAATTCCATTGAATGATTTTCTGAGCCATAATTAAAAAATTAAATATTATATTGTATTTTGGTGATATTAAAAATGAACTTGAATGTGAAGAAATCATTTCACTGTTGTGGATGTAGATACTATTGCCTCTCTTGTAAAGATTAAAAGTATCATAACCAAATGTCTAAAATTTTAAAATGAAAAATCAGGCTTAAGACTTCTTCCTTTAATGATCACAGTAAAACTAAGATATGTCTGTCCAGTGAAAGTGATACTTAAGCTACCTAGACAGCTTCTTATGAATAGACCATTATTGTTTACCAAAAGTCCTATTATTAAAAATGAATGAAGCCTTAACAAACAAGTGGCCATATGTCTTATCTATCTGAAGACGTAAAGAAAGCTTACTATCGATATGTTTTTCCTGTTGTAATACCACACATTTCAGTGTTACAAATAGGAGTAAAGTATCCTGTATTGATTACTTGTTTTCATAATGGATATTTAATGAATGATATAGAGCTTACCCATTCTTTCCATTGTGTTTGTGGAAATAAATAAAGTGAACATGATTTATAAAAGTAATATATATATATATATATGTATATATGATCAAATACATGTCAGATGTGATAGTTATTTATATAGTACAGTAAGGATTTTATTGGTATTAAAAGAAAACTTGCAATTACTAGAAAAATCTATTTACATTTATCCTTAAACAATTAACAATGGGACATGAAATGAATTCAGTATAATCTTTCCTTTTGTGGACCAACCTTCTTGTTGGAAAATTCACTCTGTTTTAGCACACTAGGCATTCTTTCCAGTTTTTAAATTTGATTACTGGTGTTTTCCTGTCATAAAAATAATAGGTGATTATTGTTACCACTAAGTTGTTGAGAAATTATACATTTTCTCTTCATTTGGTTTATTTTAAGAAAATGAAGAAAAACTTAAATGCAGTCATTGGACTTTAAAATGAGTAATATTTTATAGTGTCAGCATTAATGTGAAAAACAAAAATATTTATGCAATGTCATCATAAATATGATAAACCCAAGCATACTTGCAAAAGCATAATTGATTTTTTAATTGACAGTATATTTTACTTAGAAGTATAATTTGTAAACTGTTGTTTGTATGCTTGAACATCTCAGAAGAAGCAGTTTTCCAGAGATTTTTCCAGCTGTTATTATAAATTTCAACCTTTTAACATTTGTTTTACTAAGGTATAATTTCCTTACAGAAAATTCTATTCCCTTACTTGTACACTTTAATGAGGTTGAGTAACAACCATAGTTTTTGGTCATGTATATGACAATCATCATGTACTCATCTTTGAAATTAAATAATAAAATAATTTATTATTTAAATCATTCTAAAAATTCTTCTCATTTCTCCATTTTAACTCATCACTTTACCTACCTTTGGCCTCAGATCTGAGTTCTCTCTATATAATTTTATGTCTTGAAAATATCAGCTAAACAAAATGGTTTTCCTGGTATGTGTAACTTCTCTTTTTCTGACTTCTCTCATAGGCATAATGTTTGTGAGAGTAATGATTAGTGTTGTCCAAATCTATAGCTTGATTTTGCTAAGAGGTAGTATTGAATCATATCGATGTATCCTAGTTTGTTCATTCACTCACCAACTGAACAACAGTGCATTACTCGCTACTTTTAAGAAACATAAACATTCAGAATAGGTCTTAGTGTAGGCAAGGAGATAAAACTTAGGACAGAAATTATTAAGGAGCATGGGGATTTTATCTATTTTGGACTTCAGAATAATTTTTTAATATTTTCCAAAATGAGTTTACCATTATGGAATTATTCCAAGAATATGACACAATACCAGTCTCTTGCACATTCTCACCATCAGTTGATATTTTTGTTTTTCAAGATACTATTTCAGCCATTTCAAAAGGAATGTGCTAATATCTTCTTGTGGTTTGATTCTGGATTTTTCTAATCTGTATTGTTAAACCTATTTTCATATGCAGTTTTTACTCTAATATTTACTCAATGATGCATATATTCACGTATTAGCCAAGCTTTGTTTTCCTATTTTTAATGAACTTTGCTATAATTCCGTAAAAAATACTTGAGAATATTTTCCCCAGTATGTGCCTTTAACATTTTATTTTTAGTATCATATTTTGAAGAGCAGAAATTTAAAACACAAGAAATGTTTCTTTTTTCATGTGTCTTTTGCATAGATTGTCTGAAAAAGCTTTGCTTTGTTTATGATCATGCAATTTTTCTATACATTTGAGAGTCATGTAGTTTTAATATTTAGCTTTACCATTCATCTTGAGTAAATGTTTATAGATGATGCAGCATAAGGGTTGTAGGTTTTGGTTTCTAATATGAATGAATGTTCAATTTTTGTAGCATAATTTGTTGATAACTCATCTATTGTCCATTGAATACATTGTTAATTTTGTTGACTAGCAAGTTAACACTTATGTGCACATTTGTTTGTATTCCATTGTTTATTGTATTTATTCTTAGGTCAACAGCACACCATATTGATGAATACCTATACAGTAAATTTTAAAAGCAATTACTAGGAGCCCACTAAATTTGTTCTCCTTTAACATTTCTTATGCTGGTATATTTAGTGTCATTATTTTTTCATAAAAATTTTAGAATCAGTGTTTTCATTTGTATTGAGAAAAAAGACTGAATTTTTGGGGGATATCATTGAGTATGTAGAAAATTTGGGGGAAAAGACAACTTAAGTATTCTGAGTTTTATAATATATTAACATGGTAGGCCTCATAATTTAAACAAACATTTAAATGTCCCATGTTTCATAACTTCCAACACCAGATATGTCACATGTTTTCTAAAGTGCATCTTTTTTAAAACATCTCACATAAAATATAAAATATACCACAGTCTTGGTATATCTGTAATGGAATCTTTTTTACATAAATTCTTACTACCTGTTGTCTATCATTGTATATGTATATACAGTAAATTTTTGTATATTTGTCCTGTGTCTTGTGTCATTAATCAACTAATTATTTGGTGTAGTTTCTTTTATGTAGACTATTTGGACTTTTCTATCCATGTGGTCAATTCTCATCAAATAAAGATATATTTTCCTTTTTAGTTTTTAATTCTTATTAGTATATATTTGCTGTACACGATGATTATATTCTTTGTGTGGAGTTTGTACACTTACATAACACATCTTAATTCTTCTTTTAATCCATTTTCCTTCTCTTTTCCCTCCATCCCGTAGACCTGTACATATTTTTAAAGTATCTATCACCATAGTTTATATTTTTCATTCTTTCTTTTGTTCTTTCTATATATTTGGGATTTCTCATATTTTAAAAAAATGTGATTTTTTTTTTGTACAGGGGATTGAACTCATGACCTTGCACTTGTGAGGCAGGCACTTATGCCACTGAGCTAAACCCCTGGCCCACCATGTAACATTTAAACTCAAGTGTCTGCTCTATTTCACTTGCTATTTTTGTGCCAAGATGCATCCATTTTCCTACAAATGACTCAGTTTAGTCCTTCTTTTAGCAGAGTAGTACTCTATTGTGCATAAATGCCATACTATCTTTCACATTTCTCTGCTGATGGGCATATAGGTTGCTTCTACAACTTGGCTACTGTGAATGGTGCTGCCATAAATATGAATCTGCTTGTATTTATATAATATGATGTCTTTATCTCTTTTAGGAAAATACTTAAAAGGGAAATAGCTGGGTCTAATGAGATTTCTAGTTTTTGGTTTTGAGGAATCTCCATGTTGATTTCGCTAGTGGCTGCTCCAGTTTACATCCCCTTCAACAAATGTATATATAGGGTTTTTCTTTTATCTCAGCCTTGCTAGGTTTTATTATTGTTTTTTTTAATTTCTTAACGTTCATTCATTCTGAAGTATGATTGAATCTTAGTGATGTTCTGAGTTGCATTTTTTCTAATGGTCAGAGATATAAAATATTTTTTCATGCATTTACTGACAATTTTTATTTTCTTGTCTGAAATGATATTTTATTCATTTCACTTGCCATTTTTTCCACTGGGTTATTTATATTGATGAATCTAATTTTTTGTGTTCTTAATATATTATAAATATATCTTATTTGTCTGAGAAATAACTCACAAATTTGTTTTCCATTCTGCACATTGTCATTTTACCATATTAATCATTTCCTTTGCTATGCAGAAGATTTTTAATTTGATATGTTCTTGGTATTGCTCTTACGCAGTTGGAGCACTTTTCAGAAAGCCTTGTTTATACCTATGTTTTGATAAGTTTCACCAAATTTATATTCCAGCAGATTGAGTGCTTATGTTTTGTACTGAAATCTTTTATCTGTTTTGATTTTAGTTCAGTATATCATGAAAGACAGAGGATTTTGATAATTTCAGCCTTTGTGCTGTTGCCCAGGATTTTTCTAGATATTTTACATCTCGTTTGATTTCATGTGAAACTTGTGATTGTTTCCTCTAGTTCTGTGAGGAACACTTTTTATTTTGATTGATACTGTATTAAATCTGTGTATCAGTTTGTTTAAATATGGCTATTTTGATGATATTTATTTTAACTATCTAAGAGAAAGGGGCATATTTTCATTTTTGATGTCCTTTTTGATTTCTTTTTTCAAAATATTGCAATTTGACTGAATAAATCTTTTACTTTATGGGCTAGGCTAATTCCTAAATATTAACTTTTTGTTGGTGATATTGCAAATGGTATTGATTTCTTAATTTCTTTCTCAATGAGTTTATTATTGGTGTGCAGAACAGCTATTCATCTTGCGTTGATATTGTATCCAGGAAAGCTAATCATTTTTGTGTTGATATTGTGTTATTTGACATTGCTGAATTTGGTTATTAAACTTAGGGTCTTTTGGTAGAATTTCTGGGCCTTCTATGTGGATTATCATGCCTTCTGCATATAATGATAGCTTAACTCCGTTTATTCTTATGCACATCTCTTTTCTTTCTCTTACCTTGGTACTTGGTTAATGTTTCAAGAACCATGTTGAGCAAGACTGGTGACAGCAGGCATCTTTTTCTTATTCCTGATTTTGATGATTTACTGCTTCTCTTTGCTGGTATTTTGTTGAATATTTTTGCCTCTGTGATGATTAAAGGGCTTGTTTTGTAGTAAGCTCTTATGCTCATGTCCTTTTCTGGTTTTGGAAACCTGATAATACCAGGTAAAAGGAATGAATATTGCCATACTCTTTACCTTTTAATATCGTTAAAAATTTGGTGAGTATTAGCATTAGATTTTCATGAAAGACCTTGTAGAATGAATCTGTGAATCTGCTGAAGCTTGGCCTTCTTAGTTGATTGTTTCTCATTCCTTATTCAGGTTTATTGCCCATTATTGTAGTCCATGCATGTCTTCTGAATTCTCCAATGCATTTGAGTATAATTTCCCAATTGTCTATTAATAATATGTATTTTGGTACTGTCTGTTTTCATTTCACGCTTTCCATTTCTTTTTTTTTAATTTTAAAGAGAATAAAACAAAAAAGGACAGGTCTAAGAAGATCAAAACAAAACAATGTAAGCAACACAGCACTTCACAACAAGCCAATTGGATATTAACAGTAGCTATCATAATGTCTCTTTCTTTGAAATAGTTGAGCTTAGCTTTACACAAAATAATGTCAAACATAACAGAATAGAATAAAACCACTCAAGATAATGAAAATATTGCAAGGTATTCTGAACCAAATAACCAAAGATGAACAATGGCTACTATATTATCTAATTTTCCACAAAAAATTTGTTTATACTATCATACATATTAAAATCCAATAAGACACAACATGATAGAACCAATGGTAATAGAAAAACAAAACCATGGTAGGACTTCAGAGCAAAATGATATTAAATCAACAATTGCTGCCATATTGTCTTTTCTTCAAAGTAGCTGTTCATACCATCACACATAATAAGGTCAAACAAAACAGAATAAAACCATTGCCAACCAATGAATGACAACATAAGACTTCAAAGCAATATAATGGTGAACATTGATTACCATAGAATTTTATGTACTCTTACCATTTTTTACACCAGGGGAGACTATATGGTATTTATACGTGTGAGTTTGATTTATTTCACTTATGAGTATGGATTCAAGTCACATCCATTTATTTATAAATATCTCAATGGGGTCATTCTTTATAGCTGAGTAGTAATACCTTGTATAAAATACCACATTTTTTAAAATTCATTCCTCAGTTAATGGGTACTTAGGTTGTTTCCAAGATCTGACTATTAAAAATTGTGCTATAAACATGGATGCACATATATCACTGTGGTAAGATATTTTCAAATCTTCTGGGAATATGTCTAAGAGTGGAATAACTGGGTCAAGTGGGACTTCCAATCCCAGCTTTTTGAGGAATCTCCAGACTGACCTCCACAGTGGTTGCACCAGTCTACACTCCTACAACAGTGCAGAAGAGTTCCTTTTTCCCCACAGCCTCTCCAGCATTTGTTGTTGGTAGTTTTCTTGATCCTGGCCATTCTTTTTGGAGTGAGATGGAATCTCAGTGTGGTTTTAATTTGCATTTCTCTAATGACCAATGATAATGAACATTTTTTCATGTATTTATTTGCAATTCTTATTTCTTCATCTGAGAACTGTATGTTCATCTTGGATGCCCATTTTTGGATTGGGTCTTTGAATTTCAGGGGTCTGATTTTTTTTTAATTCTTTATAAGTTCTAGACTTTAGAATTCCTTTGTCTGAGGGATAGTTCATTAAGATATTTTCCCAGTTTGGGGGTTTTCTTTTCACTCTTCTGGAGATTTCTTTCAACATGAAGAAACTCTTTAATAAGTTGTGATCCCAGTGATTGATTCTGGGAAGTGTTTCTCATGCAGTTTGGTTCTTCTTCATGAATTCTCTACCTACCCCTATGTCTTCAAGATTTTTACCTACTTTGTCTTCCAACAGATTTAGTGTTTCTGTTTTTATATTTAGATCTTTGATCCATTTACACTTTAGTTTAGTAAATGGTGATAAGCATGAGTCTAGTTTTATTTTTTGGCATATGGATAGCCAGTTTTTCCAGCACCATTTATTAAAGAGACTATCTTTCTTCCATTGAACATGCTTGGTCCCTTTATCCAAGATAATGTGGTTGTGTTCATAGTTGTATCTTCTAGTCTATTCCATTGACCTTCAGGTCTATCTTTATTGCAGTACCATGTTGATTTTATTATGGTAGCTTTGTAGTATAACTTTAAGTCAGGAATTGTGATGCCTGCTGCCTTGACTTTGCTGCTTAGAATTGCCTTTGCTATTCTAGGTCTCTTCTGGTTTCAGATGAATTTTAGGAGTGATTTCTCTAGATCTATGAGGTATGTTAGTGGTACTTTCATTGGGATTGCATTGAATCTGTATAACAATTTTGGGAGAATGGCCATTTTCACAATGTTTATTCTTCCTATCCATGAACAAGGGATGCCTTTCCATTTTCTGAGGCCTTCTTCATTTTCTTTTTCAGGGTATCATAATTTTCCCTGTACAACTCTTTTACATCTTTCATTACATTAATTTGTAAGTATTTCATTTTTTTGGATGCTAGTATAAAGGGTGTGGCTTCCTTTATTTCCCTCTTGGTAATTTTGTTGTTAGTGTATAAGAATGCTATTGATTTTTGACTTTGTATCCAGCATATAGCAAATGCTATTTGCTATTGACTTTGTATCCAGCTACATTGCTGAATTTATGTATTATATCTAGGAGTCTTTGAATGGAGTTTTGGGTGTCTTCTATGTAGAGTATCATGTCATCTGTAAATAATGATAATTTAACTTCTTCTTTTCCTATATTTACTCCTTTTATTTCTCTCTCTTGTATAATTGCTCTGGCTAGTATTTCCCGTGCTATGTTGATTAGGAGCAGTGATAAGAGACCTCCTTGTCATGTGCCTGATTTCAAGGTAAAGGCTTTAAGTTTTTGGCCATTTGATATGACACTGACTGTTGTTTTTTCATAGATGGTCTTTATCAGACTGATGTACCCTGCAAAACTGTCCTTCAAAATGGATGGAGAAATAATATACTTCAGTGACAAAGAACAGCTGAAGAACTTCATGATCACCAAACTAACCCTACAAAGAATACTGAAAGACATTCTAGATACACATAGAAAAAATCCACTAAGCAAGACAGATAATTAAACAGAATGGAAAGGTAAAGATACAACATCTGAAAGATAACATGTCCACAATAAGCCAATATATGACAGTTATAACTATTAATGTAAATGGCCTCAATTCACTAATTAAAAGAAACAGACTGGCAGAATGGATCAAGAAACAACATCCAACCATATACTGTCTAAAAGAAACCCATCTAACCCAAAAGGTAACACTTAGACTGAAAGTCAAAAGATGGAAAACAATACTCCCTGCAATAGGAACTAAAAAAAAAGCTGGGGTAGCTATTCTTTTTGCAGGCCATGTTAACTTCAAACCAAGAATGGTCTGAAGAGAAAAAGAAGGTCACTACATACTAGTTAGGGGAAAACTGCAAGAGGACGAGATGACAATCTTAAATATATATGCACCAAATTCCAGAGCACCCAGTTACACAAAGCAAGTATTAAATGAAATGAAAAATCAAATATGCTATAACACAGTTATAACAGGAGACCTTAACATGCCATTGACACAAAGGAATCAATCAACTAGACAGAAAATCAGCAAAGAAATAGCAGAACTGAATCACACCTGTGAACAAATGGATTTGATAGATATATATAGTGTGTTCCATCCAACAACATCAGAATATGCATTCTTCTCAGCAGCACATGGGACATTCTCTAAAATAGACCATATACTAACCCATATAACATATTTAAATAAATGCAAAAGAATTGAAATTATCCCATTCATGTTATCAGATCATAGCACCATGAAACTAGAAATTAATGATAACAGTAACCGCAAAATCCCCACAAAAACATGAAATTGAATAATACACTCTTGATCAATGAGTGGGTCACAGAGGAAATCAAAGAAGAAATTAATATCTACAACCAAACAAAAATTCAAATACAACTTACTGGAACCTGTGGGATGCAATGAAAGTGTTCCTCAGCAGAAAATTTATTGCACTGAGTTCCCACATTAGGAAAACAGAATGAACACAAATAAGCAACCTGATATTACACCTCAAACATCTAGAAAAAGAAAAGCAAGCCAAGCCCAAAGCCAAAAGAAGGGAGGAAATTATAAAGATCAGAGCAGAAAGTAATGCAATAGAGACTAAGAAAACAATACAAAGAATCAATGAATCAAAGAATTGGTTCTTTGAAAGAATAAATAAAATTGATAAACCCCTAGCCAACCTAATTTAAAAAAGAAAAGACTCAAATTCATGTAATGCAGAATGAAAAAGGTGAAATCACTACTGACTCTGTTGAAATACAGAAGATCATCAACACCTATTTCAAAAACCTCTATTCTCATAGGTTCGATAACACGGAAGAAATGGCCAGATTTCTAGAAACATAAGAACCACCAAAGTTGGATCAAGAAGATGTAAAACTGCTGAATAACCCAATTTCTATTAATGAAATTGAAAATGTAAGTAAGTCCCTACAAACAAAGTAGAGCCCAGGCCCAGACGGATTCACTGCAGAATTCTACAAGAAATACAAAGAAGACTTAATGCTGACACTCCTCAAACTCATCAATGAAATTTAATGGAAAGAAATTCTCCCTAAGTCATTCCTTGATGCAAATATGACTCTAGTACCAAAACCTGAGAAAGACCCAACTAAAAAAGAGAACTACAGGCCAATCTCCCTAATGAACATAGATGCAAAAATTCTCAAGAAAATATTGGCAAACAGGATGCAGCAAATCATCAAGAAGATTATATACCATGACCAAGTGGGATTCATCCCAGGCATGCAGGGATGGTTCATCATATTTAAATCAATAAATGTAATCCACCATATCAATAGAGCCAAAAGTAAGAATCACATGATCATTTCTATACATGCAGAAAAAGCTTTCGATAAGATCCAACACCAATTCATGATAAAAACCTTACAGAGAATTGGAATAGACTGTCACCTTTCCATTTCAAACTGCATTATTTTGAATATTGTCTTAGTTACTTTCATGTTCCTGTGACAAAATACATAACAGCCAGAAGTTAAAGTTGGTTAGCTTTATTTTATCTCACAATGTGTAGAACTTTCAGTCTATAGTCAGTTGGCTCCAAGCAGGGTGACATGCTGAGGGGGACTGCAGAAGAAAAAATTCCAGGTCTGGGCAGAGAGGAATTAGTGAAGCAGCAGCCTCCCTTTCCTTTTTAGTACATTCAGGCTACAGGCCTTTTGGGTGGTGCCACCCATACTCAGGATGGGCCTTCCCATTATCAACACCCAAAACTATGCTAAAGCAGTCAATGGAATAATTTAGTTTTCACACTCTCAATCTGTTTTCACATACACTAACCAGCCACCCCTTAAAAGCTCCACCTATGAGCATATAAGGATTTGTGAAGACATTTTGATATAAGCCATAATAGGTCTTTTGTTTCTCATTTTTAAAGAAAGTTTTAGTAGTATTTGATAGTTTTTTTTTATTTTGTGTATTCTTTCAAAGAACCAATATTTCAGTTTTTGTCTCTGTCTTTTTTAGTGTTGATTTTATAAATTTCTGCTCTAGTCTTCATAATTCAATTTCATTTACTAACTTTGTATTTGTATTGTTCTTTTTTTTAAAAAAACTTTACCCTCGTCATTAAGTTATTTACCTGGACACACTAGGTTTTTATGGTGAATTTGCAGAAATAAACTTCACTTTTATTATTCCTTTTATTGAGTCTATAGATTCAGTTATGTTTTACTGGCATTTTCACTTGGTTCTAGGAACTAGAATTTCTTCCCTTATTTCTTCTGAGACACAGAGATTATTCAAGAGGGCATTGATTATTTTCCATGTGCTTGAATAATTTCCAATAGTTTCTTTTTCCATTGATTTCTGGATTCATTGAGTAATGATCTAATAATATGCAAAATTTTGATTCATTTGCATTTACTTAAGGATGTTTTCCTACAAAACATGTGGTCTATTTTGGAGAAAGTTCCATGTTGAGAAAGTTCTCCTGCTGAGATAAAAATGTAGTACATTATTCTTGGGCAGAAATCTCTATAGATGCCTATTAAATTTATTTATTTGAAGAATATATTCAATCTTGACATGTGTTTATTGACCTTTCTGTCTAGTGCTTTTGTCTATTTTGAGAGTGTGGTATTGAGTTCACCCAACATTTACAGTGTTGGTATTTATTTTATTTTATTTTTTATGTTCAATAGTGTTTGTTTTATGAAGTTGAGTGTACCCCAGATTGGTGCATATGTTTATATTTGTTTCTCTTTCTGTTCAGTTGTTCCCTTTACTAAAATGTAGTGACTTTCTTTGATTCTTCTGATCAGTTTTGGCTTGAAGTTTAATTTTCTGAGATTAACATTGCTATTGTTCCTTTTGGGGGAGGATTTGGTTTCCTAGAGTATTTGCTCCAATTTTTTTTTGTTTTGTTTTTAATATGAGAATTTATTCTTCATTTGATGTGTTTCTTTACAGTATATCATTGTATTTCATTTCTTCTTATATTCTTCCAAACTGTGTTCTTTGATTGTGGAATTGAGAACATTCATAATGAGTTGTCCTTGAAAAAACGATATTGACTTATTCGTGTTATTGCATTGCTTTCTTCTAGTTTTCTTTTTGCTTAGCTGGTAAATCACGTCTGGTGTATTTCTCCTAACTGAGTTTTGTCATTGTTTGCTTCCTTTCTCTTTCTAGTATATACTTCAGAATCTGTTACAGTGCTGGATTTATGGTAACAAATTTCTTGAGATGCTCTTTGTAATGGAAATATTTTATTTCTGCATCAATTTTGAAAAATAGACTCATATCCTCCTTTTCAGTCTATATTTTCCTTGCTTATTGCTCTCAGAATCCACACAAGATATTGAATAAGAATATTGAACATGATACTCTGCTTTCTATTCCACATTGGAGGGAGGTTGTTTCATTTCTCACAATGAAGAATGGCTTTAATACTTTAAAAGTTGAGTAATACCCATATCATATATGATTATATCTATTCTCCACATAATTCACCCAGGAAAGTTCTATTTATTTTTAAGTTATAATTAAGAAGCTATACAAGGAAAACTTATTAAAGTATCTCCTTAGTTCTATCAGAAATATTTTATTGAGATACATAAATTAATTTTATTTCATTTTTATTGAGTAATTGTAGTTTCTACTTCTTAAAATCACTTGGAATTTATTTAAGTAGAAAATATAAGCAATTCTTCATACCTATTCTGTAAATACTAATTACCTTTAGCAAGTTTTGGGGAAACTGTAGCATGTTACAAATCTGTGTTCCTTCTAGTTTTATGTCTCATGATGTAATATTTAAAAATATTTTAGTTGATTAAAACATCAAAATAATACTTTTGACATGAAAAAAATTATATGAAGTTCAAATTTCTGTGTTCATTACTAAAGTGGAAATTTCATAAATCTATAATCTGAGCTACTACCTGAATAAAATGATAAATTTATAGCAAATTGATTATTGAAACCCACATAAAGTGAAAAAAAATAAGAAGAGCAGAAATTAGTGCAGTTGAAAACAGAACAGCAAAATAAATTAATGAAATAGACGTTTGTTACATGAAGAAAACAGGATACAAGAAGCACATTGAACTCAAAAAGGAACTCACAAGCTGAAAGCCAAAGGATGTAAGACATTACTCCATGCAACAGGAATCCAGAAGACAGCAGGAGCAGCTATTCTCTTTGTGGACAATGTGAATTTCAATCCAAAAATGGTCAAAATATGTAAAGAAGTTTTCTACATACCTTTGAGGGGAAAAATCCAGAGGAAGAGATAAAAATCATAAAAATTTATATGGACCAAATATAAGAGTATCTAACTATATAAGACAAATACTAACAGGCATGAAAAACCAGATATGCAATAAGACAATTTTAAAGTGACACCTTACTATCCCATTGTCACAAGGAGATAGATCAACTAGGCAAAAGTCAGCAAAGAAATAATAGAACTTAATCATACCTGTGAGCTAATGGACTTAGTAGATGTATACAGAATGATCTACCCAAAAACTTCAGAATGCATGCTCTTAGCTGCAATGGATATTCTCTAAAATACATCATATACTAGCCCATAGATCATGCTTAAGTAAGTACAAAGGAATTGAAATTATCCTATGAAAATTATCTGACAATAGTGCACTAAAATAAGAAATTAATGGCAAAAGAAACTGCAAAAAGTGCATAAAAACATGGAAATTAAATAACACCTTCTTGAACAACCAATGGTTCACAGATGAAATTAAAGAAGAAATCAAACAATATCTGCAGTCAAATAAAAATGCAGTTACAACACACTGGAGCCCGTGAGATACAATGAAAGCAGGCCTAAGAGGGAAATATACAGCAGAGAATTATCATATAATAAAAACAGAACAAGTACAAATAAACTACATAAAGATGTACCTCAAACTTCTAGAAAAACAAAAGCAAGTCATGACCAAAGCTAATAGAAGGAAGAAAATTACAAAAATCAGAGCATAAATCAATGCAATTGAGACCAAGAAGGCAGTACAAAGAATTAATGAAACAAATTGATTTTTCAAAAGAATAAGCAAAATTGAAAAACCCTCTAGGCAACCTTATCTAAAAAAGGAAAGAAAAAACTCTAATTCATCCAATGAGCAATAAAAAGAGTTAAATCACTAGGTATCCTGTGGAAATTCAGAACATCATCAGTACCTAGGTTTAAAACATTTACTAGCATATGCTGGAAAACACAGAAGAAATGGATAGATTCCTAGCAGTGCATAAATTACCAAACTGAATCAAGAAGATATAAAACTTTTCAATAACTTAATGTTAATTACTGAAATACAAAATGTAATGAAAACCTTGGAAACAAAGAAAAGCCCAAGTCTTGATGGATTTACTGCAGAATTCTGCAAGAAATTTAGAGAAGAGTTAAAGACAATACTCCTCAAACACTAAATGAAATTGAAAGGGAAACCATTCTCCCTACTCATTCCCGGAGCCAAGCATTACTCTGATATCAAAATCAGAGAAAGGCCTAACCAGAAAGGAGATCTACAGGCTACATCTCTATAATGATGATAGATGCAAAAGTTCCCAATAAAATACTAGAAAAACACAGCTAGAAAATATTAACATGATAGAATTAATAAAAACTTTAAATATTAATTATAAATATACTAAAGATTTAAGTTAAAGCATCGACCTAATGAAGCAATAAATACACAATATTAAAGAATAGAAAATTTAGTGCCACATGGTTCAAAGAAGAAATGATGAAAATAATGAGAAAATGTTTTAGACTGAATAAAAGTGAAAGCAAATCATATGCAAATTTTCAGTATGTAGCTAAAGTGATTAGAAAAAAATTTACATGTTAAATGCTTATATTAGAAATATGTAAAGGGCAAAATAAAAAGATCATATGCTTCAACCAAAAGTATTATCAATTAAACCCAAAATATGCAAAAGAAAGAAAATAATAAAAAGTAAAAATTTGTAGATGTAGAAAATAAGTAAATAATAGTAATAAATAGTGAAGGAAAATCACATCTTTTTGTATAGACCAAAGAAAATTTCTAAACATTTTACTACATGACCAGGATAAAATTAGATTTAACAGAATATTGATAATGAGAGTGTAATCATTGCAAGTATTGAGAAATTCATAGGAGAACATTACAACTGGTTTTATGCAATAAATTTCACAATTAATTGAAACGAGACATGAGTGGTGTCTGTCTCCTCCAGTGTCACAAGATATCTGTTCTTCTGCACTGCCTCCTTTGAGGGTACAACCTGGTCTGACTGCCTATAATATTTGTAAATAACTCAGCTGACTATTACAATGCCATCACCTATTTCTTCTCTACCATGCCACCTTGCCTTGAAGCCAATTGAGTATGGACTGATAGCTCTACAAACTAGGAAGCTACTAAGGAGGATATTGGACAAGTTTTAGCTTTTCAGGACTGTTATCCTGGTTAGAGGAATATCAGGAAAACAATGACATTGTAATTGAAAGTTACATGTCAGAAGAACAGACCCATGAAAATGAAGTAGCCATTGATCTTACTAAGAAGAACAAAACAATTCAAAATGTGGAAGTATTTTGTTATGCCAGTCAGAATTTTCATGAAGATATTGAAGAAACTGGTGTACTGCAGAAAAGTCATGCTTCTGTGCTATCTGTAAACTCCGCAAAAGCTGCACATCCTAACTCTCTATACACAGGAGATGAGTCATTAAGTCCTCTGAACTGTGAGATGACTGCAGATCAAACCCCAAGCAGTGATACAGAGATTGCCCTAAAAGTAAATAATGCTGAAGTGACAGGGAAGAAAGGAAGCCACAGTGATCATAAAGCTTCAGGGAGGAAACAAGTAAAAATACGTCTACAGCAGAGGACAGTATAGAACAAATAAAGAAAAATAGAATTACTTACTCTCAGATTATTAAAGAACGTAGGTGATTTAATATTGATTTGGTATCAAAGTTACTGTATTCTAGGGGTTTACTGATTTATATTTCAATCAAATGTAATGTTAGTTGTTATGTAGAGCTCAAAAATGTTACCAGAATTATTTCATTTCAAGAAGGAAGAGTGGAACAGGTTCCTTGTTCCAGAGCAGATGTCTTTGATAGCAAACAACTCACTATAATAGAAAAATGAATTCTATGAAATTTTTTACATTTTGTATGGAATATGTGGAACATCCTGATGAATATAAAGCCTATGAGAATATAACATTTTCTGAATTTTTAAAAACTCAAAATTTAACCCTGAACCTCTATTATTTTGTCCTATATTTGATTGCAATGACTTAAGAAACAACCTGCAGTACTATAGATGCCCTCAAAACTACCAAAAACTTCCTTCGTTGTCTTGGATAATATGGAAACACCCCACTTTTGTTTCCTTTGTATGGTCAAGGAGAACTCGTCCAGTGTTTCTGCAGATGTAAAGCAATCATCTATTAGTTTGGTCAGTAAAAAAAATTCCAACCATTTTTTGTGGAAGACTGTTACTTTTTGAGAAGATGTGCTCAATTGTGTAATACAGGCAAATTGTCAGGGCAGTCCTAGTTACAGATATATCTGTATAAAAAACAAATTCAGAGCAACAGATTTCCATTTTGACAGTACCAGGAGAGGAGCCAGCAACTTTTGCTGTTCGGGTCATTGACTTATGTTCCTCAACAATGATATGTATGAAAGGCACCTATTAGTTCATTTGACTTGTACATCTTTTAAAACAACAAGAAAAGATTTAGAACCAGTTGTGCAGAAA
Source organism: Hydrochoerus hydrochaeris (assembly GCA_004027455.1). Lineage (NCBI taxonomy): Eukaryota > Metazoa > Chordata > Mammalia > Rodentia > Hydrochaeridae > Hydrochoerus > Hydrochoerus hydrochaeris. The sequence goes on along the minus strand of PVLA01003563.1, from coordinate 187,158 downwards.
CTGTTTATTGCATGTATAGAAATAGAGATAGAAAATGAAGAAGTTGAGAAGCCAAGAATTCTATGGGCTCTCTACTTCCATATGAGAGAATCTTCAGAAGGCAGCAGGAAATGTTACAGTGATTTACTACCCAATGTTTATGTCTGCTCTGGCCCAGACTGTGTTTTAGGAAGTGATAATTCAAACAGGCTGCAACACTTTTCTAGCAAATCTACTCTAATGAAGATTTCTGTCCATGCCCACCAGGTCCTGAAGATACTGTTCTTGATGAAGACAATTCACAACCAGAAGCTTTAGAATCCAGTGCCATACCACAGTGCAACTCAGAGACTCTCAAAGAGAGCACAAACCATGGAAACTCAGAGGATTCCTCTGAATAATGGATATATACCAAAGTTGATACACTATTTTTGAAATTCTTACTGGCCTCAGAGTATTCTTGGTGCAGACAGTGTTTGAAAAATATTATAAAAGAATAGCTAGTTGACATGTAGAATTATAAGAAGCAACAGATCACAGAATCTAAAGGGGTATTTTCCCTAAACAGGACATTCCCAGAACACAAAATACTTGTAATTGCATTTTAAAATATCAAACCTGACCAGGGCTATAGCTCAGTGGCACAGTACCTGCCTAGCAAGCACAAGGTCCTGAGTTTGATTTCTGGTAGCAAAATAAAATAAAATAAAATAAATAAATAATAGAGTAAAATGCTAAATCTATAAGATTAGGAGATAAAAATTAAGAATACACTGATTTCTAGATATATAGTTGTCGATATGAAAGAGATCCTATGCATTTTTAATAATTCTGTAAGGACAACTTTGTCTGCTACTTTGTATTATTCCTGGAAAACCACATCTTTGAATCAATTCACATATTTCTTTTTATTCATTGAATTTTATTAATATGGGTATGAGTTTTATGACAAAAAGTTAAAAAAGTATATAAATTCAGTGGAGAAAAATAAAATATTATTAAGGCAGGATACTATTAGAGATAAAAGTTCTTTTAATTTGGTTTTCTACATTAAGAAAAATTGAAAATTCTAATTGTGGGATGTTTAGACATTTTAATAGACAAATCATGATTCCATTTCTCAGTAGTGGCTTTGTTAGTTGTGAGATATTTGTATGTGACACATGTGTACTGACCTAATTGTCTAATCAAGTCCTGGCTATGCTATTAATATTATCAGGCAAATTGTTTAATTTCTGAACTTCAGTTTCTTCAGATATAAAGTGAAAATAGTATTCTTCCCTTTGTAGGAGAATGATTAAGTATAGAGTCAACCTTAGAATTTTTTTTTCTGAAAAAAGTTGTTTCAGGATTTTCTCATGGATTAAGGTATGTATATCAAAAAACCTCAGGTGGTAAATAAAAGCTTATTGTCAATTTCCTGACAAAATAAATCAGTGTTTTTTTATTGTAAAAAAAGAGACATTACGTTAAAAATAGAAAATTAAAACCTGAATAAAAAAACACCAAGGTGTTTGTTTCTATTGAAGAAATTAATGCTATAATTAAAAGTACACTACAATAAAAAACAGCAGTCCAAGATGTCTGAAACAATGACTTTCATGAAATATTTAAGAAATCTAGACACTACTCTTACATCAAATCTCTCAAAACATACTGGAGAAAATAATAAATCAGGTAATTTTATGATGCTAGAATTATCTTTATGATGAAATTAAAGATATTTTAATAAAGAAAATTAAGGACTACTATTACTAGTGAATGTAATTACTACTAATGTAAAACTTGTAAAATGAATAAATTTAGTCATTTTGGGGAAATATGATTCAGAAATATGTAAAAATATATATTGGATAAAATAGTTGGCAAATTATTGTGAATGTAATTCCAATTTATATCTGAAAATTTATTCACTTCTCCATAATATAATAATGAAGAAAAATATTTCTAAGCACAGAAAATGAATTCCACAAAATTTGAATACCCATTTCTGATAATAAGTTCCAGCTAACTAAGAATACCATAGGAAGAAACCTCTTTTACATAAAAGATGGTGTCTCCCACTTATCAGTTTTATTTGGCATTTTTCATTGTAATCGAAGAATTTAAAAACATTTAGATTGAAAGAAAGAATAAAAATATACATTCTTCCTTGATTATGATAATGGAAAATTATCATAATCTACTAAAACTCTATTAAAATAAAAAATAAAGAAGAAGAAAACCTGTAGAAGTGATGCTTTCCAACTTTAAGATTTATTATAAAGTTACATTAATCAAAGAATTATGACATTGGTAAAATAATAGCAACACTGATTGATAAAACAGAATGAATTCCAGAAATAGATCTGCATAAGTAGTTAAGTGATCTTTGACAAATTAGCAAAATCAATGTGGTGGAGAAAATATATAGTTTTCACCAAGTAGTATTGGAACATTTTCATCCACAACTAAAATTGAGCCTAACTACAAATATTACATATGTCACAAAAGTTCACTCAAAATGAATCACAGATCTAAACATAAGCCATAAAACATGTAGAAGTAACAAAGGGGAAACATCTAGATGACATTTGTTTGCAGATAACTTTGAAACACAGCACTAATGTCACTATGAAAGTAAGAAATGATAAAGCTGTACTTCATTAAAATTGTATCTTTTGCAAGACAGTTCAAGTAGTTGAAAATGTAAGTACATAGAAAACCTACACAAAATATTTATAGCAATTCTGTTGGTGATGTCTGAAATCTCAGTGAAACTAAGCTTTTCTCAATAGATGCCTGAATAAATAAATTGACAAATTTGGGTAATGCTAATTACAAATCAAATCTGAATGAAGCCATGAAAGTTTGGGAAGAAAACTTAACTGCAAATAACTAAGCAAAATAGGCCAACTCCAAAGACCAGGTAATGTAAATTCAAAGCATATAATGTTCTAGAAAACAAAACTATGACTATTTAAAAAGATCAGTCGTTGCCAAAGATTGGGAAAATAGATAAAGAGACACAACAGTAAGAAATTTTTAGGTCATCAAACTACAATAATGCTGGGCATAGGTCTTTATAACATTGTATTTATGTTAAGAATGTACAAGTAAAATGATATCTGGATATCTAGTACCAATTGGATATACAAAAAAAGTTAGTATAAATTACTGATTCAAAAATTATTTATCACTGTAATCTTATACATTGCAATAAATTTACCACTGTGGTGCTGAAAGTTGGTAAGGAAAGTTTTGTTTTACTTTAGATCAGTAATGTTTGTAAGTAAATCCCTCTTAACAATATTTGCTTAGTGGAGAATTTTGATCTGCAATTCTTCCTTAATAAGACTACTTCTAACTTTATTTTAAACTGCTGCTATAGGTGTATAGGAACAGATCTATAACATGACTAATAATTAATGACAAATTTTTCCCACACATGCAACTTATTTCCCTGGTAACCTACAATTGGCTTTTCGACTTTTCTAGCTAGTCTTGCATCCATTACTACCTATATATTCTCTGCTCACTATCCTCTTGTTGTCATTGCTTTTCTGCACTATCTAAAAGGATGTCTTCACTGCTAAAAATGTGTTACAGAGCAATGTTCTTGTTTAAGTAATATTTTGCCATTTGTCTCAAATTCTGAGTAGATATGCCATAACTTATAATGTGGCCAATTCTTTTATTTTTTTCATCATTTTTTCAGTGATTTTGTCATTAGTTTGAAAAACCACTGAAATAACTCACTACACACTAAGAGAATACTATTATTTTGTCCACAACTGTCAATATAGGAAGAATGAATCCTCCTTGTTTAATTCTGTATGAATATTATATTTTTCAATAAGGATATATTAATACATCATACTGATATACCTAAGTTGCTTGTATTTTACTAGGTAACTAACATGGATCCAAGTAAATGAGATATATTATAGAGACTACTACAAACAACTACAAAATAAAGTATCTGTCTCAGGATAGTGATGCAAGAAATAACTACACAGATCTATAGCAATTAGATTCTTGACAATGTCAAGTATATACTGGAGAAAGCACAGTCTTTTAAACTAATGGTGGACAGAAAACTGGATTTCTGCATGCATACTATTTACATTTGATACCTCCCAACTTATACAGAAATTAACGCAAAGTAGATCAAGATCCTAAATTTAAGACCTAAACTAATAGACTAAAAGGTGATCGAAAGCATCTTGACACTACTATACATAATCATTTTCTGAATAGAGCTCCAAAAACACAGGAAAAAAATAAAAAAAATTGACAGATGTGATTATGCTAACATAATATGCCTTTTCACCCCAAAAGAAGAAATCAATAGAGAAGAAAGAGAACCTACAAGAATGAAAGTATTTGCCAACTATGCATCTGACAGACTGAGTGAGCTTTCTGTAGTGAGACAAATACTTGAGGAAAAAACACTTAAAGGGAGAAAAGTTTATTTTCCTCTCGTGATTTAGTTCATGATTAACTCATTGTATTGTTTCTGTTCGTATAGTGAGGCAGAACATATGACAGGAGGGCACAAGGAAAGGTGCTCATCTCTTGACAGAGAGGATGGAAAGAGGCAGGAAAAGTCAGGGAGCAAGAGGCTAAGAACAGCACATATGCATCACAGTCATGCTTTCTGTGACCTACTTCATTCAACTGGGCTTACTATACTAACAAGATACAAAGATGTGGAGAAAAAGTAACCCATATATTATTGGTAGGAATGCAAATTAGCATCGATTATAAAGAAGACTGCAAAGACTCTTCAAAAAATTAAAAATAGTAATACTACATGATCAATCTTTACAATTTCTAGGTAAATACACAAAAAATGAAATTAGTAAACCAAATGGATATTTGCATGAAGTTTTATTGTGGCAAAATCCACAAGGCCACACATCTGAATTAACCTGTGTGTCTAGTATGACCACTATGGAAATCACTATTCAGAGTCCTCAAAAAATTAAAAATAAAATTTTAATTTTACCCAGTTATTCCCTTTTTAGGTATCATCCCAAAGCAGTTAAAGTTACCATATTTTCGTGCTTATAGTAGCACAATGTAGAATAGCTAAATCTTGGAAATGAACTATATGTCCATCAAAAATATATACTAGGAAGTAGGGAGATCACTTTCAAAGGGAGAAAGGACATGGATGGGAAGTAAAGGGATGAAAATTAAGAATTGAAAAAAAAGTGGAAATAGAACTTTTGCAAATGAGAAGATGATCAAGAGATGGAGCAGAAAAAGACAGGTAGGGTAAGGGATAAGTGAATAAATAAGGTTTGTTAAATATATGTACCAACTCCCCACTGTAAACGTAATCATTATGTACTGGAAAAATGCTGTAATAAAAAACAATGAGGAAACATTTTCAATAAAAAATTGAGGCAAAATATATGGTATGTCATATGTATATGTGCAATGGAGTATTGTTCATCCGTAAGAATGGAATCTTTTTCTTTGCAAAAACATGAATGGAATTGGAAGCATTATGTTAAGTAAAGTAATCCAGATAAAAAAGACAAAAGCTTCATGTTGTCTATGCCATGTGGAAACTAAAAAATCAATGTGAAAGTGGGATGGTAATTTCTAGGGATTTCTCATGGATCAGGATATATATATATATATATCCTGATCCATGAGATATATATATATATATAATATATATATATATATAATATATATTATATATATATATATCATGAACCACACTTAATTGCAATTAATTATTTTTATTTTATGGAAAAAAGGTAAAACAATTTCATAACACAATAATAGGAGAATAACAAGAGTTAATATGTTGCATATTGTCATCTTCAAAGTACAAGTATGGGCTTTAAAAATTTCTCCAGTCAATTTTAGCATGAACTTTCCTTTTCAATAAAGTGAGACACTAATGGTATAGCTGACTTGTATTTTTCTTCCTTTTCCCTTCCTTACTTTTCATTTATCCCAATCCTAGTGCTTTTATCCTTTTAAACAATTTCTTCCTGTTTCACAATATCTATTGTAGGTTTAGACTTTATTTACTTGTTCAACTTTTCACATCATGGAGACAATCTGATGTTTAACATGTGAATCTGATTTATCTCATGATTATGGTCTCAAGTTGCAACCATTAGCCTATAAATATTGCAAGTTTATCCTTCATTATGGCTGAGTAGTACTCCATCGTATTAAGGTGACTCCTCAAAAAGCTAAGATTAGAGTTCCTGTTAGACCCAGCTATTACCTTTCTGAGTATCTTACCAGAAAAATTTAAAAACATCATACCAGAACAGTTCATGTGCACCCATGTTTGTAGCATCACATTTTTAAATAGCTAAATCTTGGAAACAACACAAATGCCCATCAGCTGAGGAAAGGATAAAAGAGATATGGTATTTTTATACAATTAATATGTTTTAGTAACAAAAATATAGTTGTTTCTTATGCTGGCTAGGCAACTTTTGTGATTAAGAAAATATTATGGTATGTTTCTTGGGGTGATTTATAACTATTTTGGTACAGCATTCATCAATGTCTCCTCAGGAAGTTTTCTATTAGCTTCTGTGTTGATTTCAACATTTTAGGCAACTATATCAAAGAAGAATTTGTGAAAATATTAATCTTGAAAATGAAATAGGTTTTCATCACAATCTAAGTTAAATTTAGAGACTATTAAAAAGTCTCTGGATTTAATAAATACTAGTTTACATAAGGCAACATTTAACTCTTAACTAAGCACACATAATAAAGGAATATATTTTTTATGAAAGACATTACATTCAATTTAATTGAGAAAAGCTTTCTACCAAACTGAAATAAAGTGGTAATAATTTGTTTTCTAAACAGACTTTTACAAATTAACTCCTTACCACATAAAGCAGGAAAAAGGCACTACAATTTAAAAGAGAATACATTTTAAAGTAGTACAGTAGTATGCTGATTTTATCTAACTTTACTGCAATTTTATGGGGAGCAAGTGACAGCTGTTTAATTGAAACAGAATGATAAAAGGACTCAAGTAATTTATTTTTTTATTTTGTTGTGATATAATTTTAGTAAAAGCATAACAGAACAAAACCCATCTGTCAGATGAATGTAGACAATAGTGGTATACAATTACAAGCATGCTTATGAAAGAAAATAATAAAAGGTGTAACAAAAGTAAAATTTATTTCAACAGTTGGGAAACTCAAAACACTATGAAGAAAATTTCTGGTAGTAAGTTATAGGTCAAAACTAAAAAAAGAAAGCTTGTGCTTCAAAGAATAGTATCATGAAAAGACAACCTTCAGATAGGGAAAATATATTTGCTAATTATACAACTGGTGAGGCTCTAGTATCCTAAATGTAATTGGAATTCTTAAAACTCAACAATAAGAAAACAACCCAAATTTTAACAAATGCCTAAAGATTTGATGAGATATTTTGTCAAAGAATGACCAAAAGTATGTAAAAAGAAACCCATAGTAACTCTTAGGAAAACCATTATGGAAGTCTAAATTTACCAGAAGATACTGCTTCAAACACAATGAGGAGCTGTGGCATTTAGTGTTGAATATCAACTTGTTTGGCTTTGTGATATCTTCAGTGTGTGTGACACAGCACTTCTGGGTGTTTCTATGTGGGTCACTGATAGTTCATCTTCGGAAGTGTTTAATCCCTTCCTCTGTGCTGCTGTTCCTATGTGATACTTTCTGGTCACCATGAACTACCAAAGTAAAATTTTTAATTCTGTTAATCTTTCTGGTCATCTTTAATCTACCATGACCTTCTGCCATGACATTTATGCCTTGACACTGGCTGATAGTGGGGAAATTTTTGAAATCATGAATCAAATTAAATGTCTCCTCCTTAAATTGTGCATATTGTGTTCCAGTGACAAAAATGTTGAGTAACAAAAAATTTGATACCAGAGATATGAGCTTATTGCTCTGCCAGTACCCATCCATGTGACATAGATGCTGTTACAACTGGGTTGTAGGAGGATATTGGAAAGTTTTGGAGATAAGAGCTAGAGAAGCCTTGTAATTATTTAAGCTGAACCTGATGGTGGTTCTGGTTGGGGCACAGAAGAACAGAATGCTTACTGGAGTGCAAACAGTGAAGACAAGTCTCAGGAGCTTCTGGTTGCAAATTAAGACTGTATTGGCAGTTAGACTAGTTTCCATGAGTGGGTGTTACCCAGCTACCCAAAATGGGCCTACATTTTACCAATATCCCAAAACTTTGCAGGAGACTGAGATTAAGGACAGTAGACCAATTAATCTGGCAGAGGAAATTTAAAGACAGCCAAATATTCAGGCTTTGGCATGGGAACTCCTGGCTATATTTAGGTAGCTTACAGTAGGAATCAGAGCAAAATGCAGGGCATAAAAGTTTAAATTTCAGCCCATAGAGAACTACACTGTAATTAGGGCCAGAAGAAGTGTACATACTGAAGAGATTGGAGCAAATAAATAGAAACCTAGCATTTTGAAAAGGAACAAGGAGTGGATACCTTGAAGTTACCCAAGCTCTAAACAAGAACCAACCCACCATAGGCACAAAGGTGGAAATGTACAAACTGTTCATCTGAAAAGAGAGTTCCTGGGACTCCTGAACACTTCGTAATAAATGTGCTTATTCAGATTGATTTTACTCTGCTTATCATCCACGGACTCAGTGTATGCTGCATCTGTTATCCAAGGGAGCTCAGCTACTGCTTAAACTAGCAACAGATTTTAGGCTGATTTACATGATTCTGAATTTACTAGCATGCAAAGTGCAAGATTTTTGGTGTCAAGATGTCTTTCTCTTACATTTCAAACAAAGTCTTTGGAGCTTAGGCAGAAATCCTTATAGGACAGTAAATGAAGCTATAGGAATGAATTTGACAGTGAGTGGAAAACTCAGAAAATCATAGATGTCAGGAATGTGAATTGTATGCTAAGGAAAAGGTACAGGCCATGTTAACCACTGCTTTGAGGATTGAAGGATATGTTGGACTTGGAATTTTGAAAAATGTTGTGATTAGTGAAATTTGGGGGAAAGAGATTGTTGATTTTTCCCCCTTTCTACAAAGGATATTTATGTAATTCTATATAGAATTATGAACTTGCTATATTATTTGGAGCTGAAATCTCTTTTAAAGAGATATATCTGGTTGTCAAGTTTGCAAGTGCTGAATTATGATTAATAATCATGGGGTCAACTTGATTGGATTAAGAAATGGCTAGCAGATTAAAAAATATAGTTCTAGGTCTATCTTTGGGAGTGTTTCTAGAGATGACTAACATTTAGTTCAATGAAGTGAGTGAGGAAGACCCATTCTGGTGGTGCACAGCAACAACCAGTTGGCTTGTATCTTAGAAAGAAAAAAAGCAAGAAGAAAAGTAATGTCTACTGTTGAAAAGTTCCAGTCAGATTGAGGTGTTGACTCTTGCTGGTGTCATTTTGGGCATCAACCTCAAATATCTTCAACTTTCCAACACAAATTTATACCAGCAAATCTACTGTGTACTTCCAGGCCTTCAACCTTGGGCTGGTGTGTCATTGTGATCCTTCTTGTTCTGTGGATCCCATCTTCTTAGGCTGCACAGCTACTAGATCATCTGATTTTCCTGCTCACAAACAGCCACTGCGAACTCTTCTGGCTCTGATCCTATCAGTTTACAAAATAAATCCCATTGCATAATTACACAGATAATTTATCTTGATTCTGTTCCTCTGGAGAACACTAAATAATCCAAATGGCTGTAATAATAATTTAAAAACATAAGAACAAATGTTTGTGAAGATGTAGAGAAATAAGAACCTCCAGTAATTATTTGTAGGAATTCACAATGATGAATCCACTGTGTAAAATTGTGGAAAGCTGTGTCAGTTAAACACAGAATTACTATATGATCCAAGACTCTTACACATAGGTATATATACTCCAGAGAATAGAAAGAATGTGTCCACAAAATACTTGTATATGCATGTTCTTAAGAGTATAATTCACAGCAGTTAAAATGTGTGAGCAAACCAGATTCCTTTAAATGAGGCATGGACAAACAAAACTAGTATAGTGATACAATTCGTTTAAAGAAACCATATACTAGCAAATAGCTCAATATGAATGAAATGTGAAACAGCATGCTATACGAAGGAATTCACAAACAAACGGGTTGCCTATTATGTAATTCCATTTATAGGACATATTCAAAATATGTAGATCTATATTGTTAGAAATTACACTAGTGATTGCAGAGGACTGAAAATGGAGAGAAAAAGAAAATGATTGTATTACAGATACTTGAGAAACATTTTGAATTAAGATAGAAACACAGTTTGGATTTGTATTTTGGATAAAATTTGATAGTTTGCACTAATCAGATACTTCTGAAATAGTGCTTTTCATGAAGCAGGTTAATTAAATTAGTCATGGAAAATCAGAGTACTGAACATGACTATTAAAACATGTGATTTAAGATAATTGATTTACTTTTTTGCTATTCTGATAGTTTTACATGTTAGGCTCATATAATTATTTATAAGAGTTTTTCTACATTTGAAGTGGACATCATTATTATCAATCAAATATCAAAATGTGAGGAGCTTCAGAAGATAATCCCAGAATATCAACCAAAGTTGTGGAAGATGTACAAAGCATTCTTTTCAAGTTTAGTGAAAGAAGAAGGGTAAATTGAAGAAAAATGATAGAGGATTGTTACACAGAATGTTCTAACTGTTTAAGTCATCTAACAAAACACTTTGAGAGATTATTGAGAATTTCTTTAAAGATTGCTACTGCTGAAATTTTATTTTCTTCATATACTTTTCTGAAAGTCAAATGTTATAATATTTTTGTCCTTTGTCATGTGTTACTTTAATCAAGTTTTTCAGTAGTCTTTTGACCTCATTTAAACAGGAAGGTAAAGATGTTATCACCCCATTAGTAATTAATTTATTTGCATGTGGGCTCAGATATAAAGCAGACATTTTGCACAGCTTCCTCTCTTTTCTCCTTTTTAGAATAATGCTTGAAATTTTCCACTAATGTTGTACAAATGTCCAAAGGTCATTTCTGATATTTGGTGCTTATTGAAGTGTAACTAAATAAATTTCTTCCTTTCTGCTGTTTTCAACAGCAACAACCTCACTTCCTATTTTACAAGTGTGGCATTTTGTACCGAATTTTCATATTGCTTCTGGGTCCAAACCCAAAAATGACTGCATTTTAGTGGAGAGTTAAATGATTAAAGTACACATTCAGGAGACGTGATTCTGTAATCACTTGTCTGACAAAGAATTCCCAAGTTAATAAGAGATGTGCGCATGGACACGTTGCAATTTTTGTCTCATTATGTACTTTGTGAAGTGATTTAGAGTTCTTTGAGATGAAAACAAGTATATAAATTTAAGTTTCTACAACTTTTGTTATGGTATAATTCAAGCAAATGGTTAGAATATTTTAGAAAGATAAGCAATGAATGCTCTGTTAAATAATGAGTAGGAGAAGAAAATAAAATATATTAGTGAAAGGAAATAAAAAATCAGGCTTGTGCAGCATTGTAAAATAAGTTGAACTACATATAAATATGTGTAAATATTTATTAGTAATGTTAATAAAATATTAGTTCTTTTTTTAGGAATTTTTGACATAATTTGAATGGCACTCATTTTAGTCAGATACATTATGTGAAAGAAAAAAGTTATAGAATCTAATCTAAAACAATTCCCTGAGTTATAAAAACTAGTTAAAATGTTTTTCTTGGTCTATACAGCCTACAAGAAAAAGAAAGTCCAATTTTGCTAAGAAAGTCCAATTCCGCTTCAAATTGAATTTCATTTTCAAAGAAAACTCTAGATATTCAGGGACTTTTTCAAAGGATGAGATTTGTTTAAACAAACCAGAAAATATATGAAACATTGTAGGCCAGGTTGCTTTTTGTCTTAGAGAAAGCAAATTTGTAATGTAGCAAAGAAATCCTGTGATTGGAACAGAATGTGTGCAAAGATACAAAGCAAATGTGTAATAATAACTTTTTCAGAAGTAATAACAAAAAAACCCACACAAAACAAAACAAAGCTTTAATTTGAACCAGCATGAAAGGAAAAGCATTGTCCAAAAAAGCAATTTGTAGTTATCTGAAACAATTTTTTTCATTTCCCTTAAATGTTAGTTTTATTATTCTACTTTTCCTTTCTTTGTATAAAGAAACAATATAAACAATGAAATCACTGATAAACAAACATAAAATCATTAGAAAAAAGCACACTCCTTTACTTTAGAAACATTTACCTTTCCATGCACTTCCTATTACAAACATGGCTGCATATGTTAGTAGCACAAATTATTATATACAGAAAAAGTAAACTTACATTTTATTAAAATAACCTTAGAAGGACATAATTTTAGAAATATGTCATTATGAAATGAGATAAAAATTTTCATTGCAAATGATTTCATCCTTATCAAAGTAGGAAAATATTTTTTAATTATCTGTTTCTGCAATCCATCTTGAGGCAATGGTTTTGCTCAAATACAAGCTTATTCAGACTAGATTTTGTTTCTGTCCATTTAACAATTTTAAAAAATGTATTTTCTTAAATCTATAGACCATTTGCTCTTATACTCAGGGTCTCATCTTCCAGCTTTTTGGTATAGAGATTATATCAGTATTTTTGAACATGCTATTAAACCTTTTTGTGTGAAGAGATCCTTTTTGATGTATTAGTAAAGCTTTAGTCCCATAGTTAATTACTATAATGTAAAATATGACTTGTTCTTTCCTTCACAGTCATTGCCTATATGTTGTATTCTGTCTGTAAATGTAGCATTCTCTTCTTCAAATCTAATATGAATAGAAAAAGAAGCACAAACTTAATGTAAAAGGTGGCATAGTTCTTTAAGAGCCACTGTCAAATAAATGGAGGTATGAAAATAAAGTTCATTGAAGTACACATAAAGAGGATAATATTTATCCTTAATTCAATTTGCTACAAGTCATTCCACTTTGAAGACATGATATACAATAAATGTCATATATTAATATCAAGAAAGTTAAGAGAATTATTGCATTAGCTAGGTAAATTACATTTTTCAGAACATTTCACACAACTTATTTAAACTCTTTGGTAATCTTTTTGCTATTTGATTATGGTTTATAGGTTTTCTACTGCTTGGAACAAAACAAAGAAACTACCTTCCACACCAGAGGTATTACAAGAGAATCAGATGTACAGTTAAGGGCTGCAGAAGTAGCACAGTCTATGCTATAGTTATTAGCAGCACTAATGCTGCATTCTCAGCTTTGCATCTACCTAAAAGTGACTTCCTAAGGGTAACAAATATATATATATATTCCACGTTACCATGGTTTAGCCTAAGACTTTAAACAACTGCAGTTTCTGACACTGGCCTTGAAACACAATCTTCTGTCTACTTCTGTCAGAGCAGGTCTATTTGTAATTACAGAATCACAGCCTTTGTTGGATGAAATATTCATGTATGATCCACTGCCAAATAACACTTACGGCATGGTAAACTGCAAACATTGTCATATTAAAAGCAGTCTAGAAACGCTTCATGCCAACTTAATAAAAATGTCATTTTAAATATTGATTAAGAGCACCAGTTTAACAATTTTTACAACAATGCTCAGCCATAATACATTTTTATCTAGAGTATATTTAGAAAATCTAAAATATAACTAAATGGAAAAGTGTAGAAGTCAATCACGTATTTCGCAAGTAAATGCAGAGCATTAATAAAGAATCTCTATATTGCTTTGGTGTCTCATAAAACACTCTAATGCAAAGAGAGCAATTTGGAAATGCATTAATCATAGGCCTCATCCCCAGATCTGGTGTTCCCCAGATAAACTCTATTAGTTTTCTCTGTTTATTTTTTAAATGGCTGAAATCTAAGCACCCATAGGTTTGTGTACAATTTTGTAATCATATGAAACAATTTCTATTGGATTCTACCTCTCTTAGAGTGTCATTATTTCTTCTTGTTGTTGTCCCTTTCTTTCCTTTTACTTCCTTCCCTGTACAGAAGGATCTACTGGGAAATAGGTATTGATATAGGAAAGAATATGTTTCAGGCTATAGTTTGGCTTTTGAATGTGGATGTTTATTACCCCACCAGTTTTCTTTCACCAGAAAGACTTAAAAGAAAATACTATAGTTTGAAAGGTCATGTAATTGGATTGTTTTATTTATGGAAATTGCAATTAGTGATTACTGCTGACTTACTTCATGATGACATACAAGGAAAATAAGATGACTAAAAAACTAACTTTTTGGAACAAAATAAAAATCTGTTTTATGAAAATGTGATAAGGGGTTAGTACCAGATGGTCTTTAATATATGTTAAATTAATATAGAATAGTTTTAAGTCAACTACAACTGTGAGAATTATTGTGCTTCTGTATTGACTCAATAACTTAGAAATCACTTACAGAAACTGCAGTGTTTAATCAATACAGTGAAATATTCTGCCATACAATTTATTATATCTTTCAAGAACAGTCATGCAAACATCTGCCTCACATTGGTAAAAGCAAAAACATGGACTGACCTCCTGCATTTTGGATGTAATAGAAAGATAATATGATAAAAAATGAAATGTCATAATACCAGTTCTAGTAGCATGATAAAAATACAGAAGTATAATAGGTACCTATAACTCTAAACTTTTTAATTAAATATTTTAATATATTATAAAAATATAACATTCATTTGAATGGTTATAAATTTATTTTAAGATAACAGTACAATTATTAGGAATAAAGACAAGTTTCTTATTTATTGCATAGTCATTAACTAAGGCACTTTAGTTACTTCATCTGTCTGGGCTTTAACAACTTCAACTCTGAAACTTGTTAGTTAGATTTGAACATCACTGAGGTCCACTCCACTTTGCTGCATCTCCCAAAGACCTAGTGTGTTACAGGCTTGACCACAGTTTAGTGCTAGTGAGAGTGCTTGGCACTTTAAAAGGTGGGGCTTAGTAGCATGTCTATCATCACTTAGTAGCATGTCTATGGCGTTCCCATAAAGGAAACTGAGGTACCGTGGCCTTGTAATCTTTATCACTCTCATTTCCCCACCATGATGTAAACATTTTTTCTCAAAATTCTCTACCATGATGCACTAACTTGCTATAGGCTAAAAGTAATGGGCCTAGCAGATCATGGACTGAAACCATTAAAATTGTAAACCAAAGTAAACATTGAGTTTTATAAGCTTATTATGACTGGAATTTGCTGTAATAACAGATAGTTAACTAACACATAGTTCTAGCACATTTTTAATTTTATACAAATCACATTAATATTGACAATAATTGAGTAGCTGAGCATTTACTATTTGATAACTAAATATGCAACATCTACATTAGTGTAATTTATACATATGGATTGTAATAATAATTGATTCCTTATTTTTCAAAGAATTTTATACATAAATTTGAGGAAAATAAATATTTAAGTTATTACTAATTGGCATTACAAGTCAGCTGTGGCTGAGTTTTGAACTTTTCAAAATATTGTATTAGAACAGAATTTATTTTAAAAACCAGTAAGTGAGATGTGTTGAGTTTTTATACAAATTGATTTTATCAACAGAAAATGTACTAGTTTTCTATGCTGTAAAACAAAGGAACATGCAAAAAACAAGTCGTTAATTTCTGTGAGTCAGGAATGCAGGTAAAGCCTCTCTCAATCCTCTAAAAGACTATAATCGAGGTGTCATACAGGGCATGATTTTTATTTTAAGGCTCAATGAAGACAGTGTGTGTTTCTAAATTCACTCAGTTTTTGTCAAATAATTTCCATATGACTGTCGGATATAAGTTTTTTCTTCAATATTAGCAAGTAAAACAAGACACTTTAGTCAGTCTGTTAGCAAGAAAAGATGGTTAAGTAAGATAATACAGTCATGGAAGTGAGATCCTATGACCTTTGCAATATTATGTTGTTCAGAAGAAATTCACCAGTCCAACTTTATTCCAAGGGAGAAGATCCTAGAAGTGCATCAGTGCAGAAGACAAGTATCATATAGGCCACCTAACAATGTAATTCAACAGAAATAGAAAATAAAAATAAATAAATGAATAAATAAGATAAAAGAAAGATGGTAGAAAACAAAAGAAAAGAGTTTTTAAAGGCAATAAAGGGGATGAGGAAGGAAATGGGAAGGGTACAGGCAAAAATAGAAATGACAGAGATATGGAAATAATCAAGATATGTTATATATGGGTGCCAATTTCCCCCAAACAATGAAACTATTATGTTCTGTAAACTTACACTAACAAAATGAGTGCTATTTCATTATAATTTCTTTTCCTTTCTCCTCTCTTTTCCTCTCTACTTTGCCCTTCTTTCTATCTCCTTTTATTTTTTCTCCCTTTTCTACTCCCTGTTTTCTATTATTGCCCTTTTTTTCTCCCATCAGTTTCTTTTATAAAAATTGGCTACAGTGATTGAAATGTGCAGATGCTCAGTACAAATGGGTAAAGGCAACAGCTCTCTTGGTGAGGGCACACCATCTCAACTCAAGGTGAATACCTGTAGGACAAACAACTGGCTCTTCTACTTCACCAGCAGCCATGGTACTAAAGAATTACAAGAATATTTGTCAAGTGCCTTTAGTCTGGGCTATGGAATTATGTGGGAAATTCTAAGAAGAAAATCTACCCTTAAACTTCAACTTTATTTAAGGTTTAAATGAGGATAGATTTATCTTGGCAGCTAGTACAAAGAGCTAACATCTATGTCTTCTTTAAATCTTTGTGTTATTGCATTTGTGATATAAAATAAATATATGTAATGCGAGGAGTTGGTGCATTTACCTATTGCATCTTGATGCTATTTACTATTCTTTACTCTTATCTCCCTCCCATGTTCTCCCATTCCCAGATATCACCTTCTCATGTCTGCAAATTCCATCTCTGTCTACCTATGAGTATTTCTTCTCTTTTAATTTTCTAATTCTAGCTTCAAAAACTTAACAACCAA
Organism: Hydrochoerus hydrochaeris; assembly: GCA_004027455.1. NCBI lineage: Eukaryota > Metazoa > Chordata > Mammalia > Rodentia > Hydrochaeridae > Hydrochoerus > Hydrochoerus hydrochaeris. The sequence continues at coordinate 170,196 of PVLA01003563.1, read as the reverse complement.
TATTTTAAAACACTTTAAGATCTATTTCTCAAAGGAGAATATTTCCCATGAATTTCATGAATAGAGTGAGAAAAGTAAAAGTTCAAGCTTGATGAATAACATAAAATGAAGGTACGTTGCCTTGGGGACCTTTCGCTCTCAGATACTCAATGATTGGTAATGTAGATGCTTTCATTTTTTTCTCGAATCTTCCAGCTTATGGCTATTTCATTCCTCATCATTACCTTCACTTCTGGGTGGATAGAGACAGGCAAATAGAGTCAAAATCTAGCTACTATGCTACCACTGTGATATGGAAGTAAAATGAGAGGGATTTATCTAGTTAAAATGTCCAAATTATAAATAAAGAGAGAAATAAAAGATAGGTAGTAGGAAGTAGGGAGTTGGTTCTTTGTTTCTTAAATGGGAAAGGTACCAAGAGGCAGAGGGAGATAAGAGCGAGGGAATGCAACGTGGATGAGAAGTGGAATTAAGATTTGCTATGTACATGTGACAACCCCACAAAGGAAATGTAAATATTATGCACTGCAAAGATAAAAAAATGGCGTTTTCCTTCTCATGAGTTTTTTTTAGTGTTTGTTTCATTTTCAGGCTAGTGGTTATACATAAAAAAAGACTTAAGGCATCATTATTCAGATGATTTTTGATTTAATGTTGAAAATTTGTCATCTCCTGTCTTAGTGATGCTTTTTATTCAACACTGATGAAGAAATTTAAATCTCTATTGCACTTAGGCATTAGCAGGGTATGAGTTTTCACTTCAGCATAGAAGAATGTTTCCCTTACTCACAAGATGATGGTGTAAATTAAATGAAATGCTTAATTGTTTATGACAAGGTGAAACTGAAGAGTGGAAGAAAGTGATATGTATATTTGAAATGTTTGTTAACCAAATTCAGTATCGATATTTATAATTGGAGAGAAAATATACATATAAAATACAATTTCCTTCACCTAAAAGAAATCTAAAGACACTAAGGTAGTAATTTAAAGAAAACTATAGTTTATTACTTTTTCTAACATATGGCAATACATTAGCTAAGAAAGATAGTGCTACCAGTTCAAAAGATTATTTCAAATCAAAACCAAGAAGTTTCCATGAAAGGTTTATATCTATATTATTTGGTCAAATTTTCACACTTATATCTTGTAAATGAGCAGCTATTTTGGAGGTAAAAATAGGCAATGCATTGTACTTGCCTGTCTTGTTTTAAAATTTTGTATTATTTTGTTGTATTCTCTTTAAAATAAAAAGAAATTAACAAGTCCATTTAAAATTTTAATAAAGGGAACAATTAAGATATAGTAGTTCAAGACAAGCAGCTTTTCCTAGTAATACAATTACTCAATTTCAAGAATAGAAATGAGAAGTACTTAACTATTAGTGAATCTGTCAAATTGTTACAAATGGAGAAAGATTTTACTTTTTTACTATCCTCTACACACTTTTGAACTTCCAAAAGGCATTTATTATTTCATAGTAATCTACTGTCCATCTAAAAAGCATATATTTTTGAATGAGGTTATACAGTGATATTGTGTCATTCAATAATTTTTGATGACCAACTATGTCTAAAATCTGGCAGTAATTATTAGTTTGCAATTTTTATTTTTGAAAAAACCTTTTAAAAAGTGGCATTATAAATGTCTTGAATAACTTTAAATAAAATCTAAAAATTGAACTTTAATTCAATGCTCTTTTTCTGACACTATATACTACTGGAATATCCTTCAGCTAAAAAGGAATAAAATTATGTTTTAAGAACAAGATTATATCTATTTTAGGAACTCATTTTGTTAAGCATGTTCTCAAGGACAATACTGGGAGATGGCAGAACTAGAATACTGTCAACAAACTATCTCTTTATGCATGTAATTTACTTTGCTCCTAGCAATAGTTTCTTGGATATACAATAATGATTAGTTAGGTTTTTAAGGTAGAGAAATACTTTCCAGGTAGTTAGAGGATTAAATGGAAATACAAAAATAAAATCTTTTTTTTAACCTCTAACATCAGGTCAAGGATGCAAATTAGTTAAGTAAGATAAACTGTAAAATATTCTTTTCAAAATTTGCCCTAGGAATTAGCTCTTTATTCTAGCTACTATCAGTTTAACCAAATTAAATAAGAGCAAAATATCTTTAAGCAATAAAAAGATTGAACTATGAATAATTTCTAAGAGCAAATGAAACATCTACAACTTTCATATAAAAAATAATCTTTTTAGTTCAACAGTGCCATGAAAGAGTGACAGTTGTGGAAGTATCATACAGTCTAGATATCAGTGAAAAGACACCACTAATGTAGAAATATCAGACAATGTGCATTGTATAAACACATTAGTATCTAGAAGAATGTATGTATTTATTTCCTGCACCAGAACTTGTTATATTCAATATTTGTTGCTGTTATAGTTTTTAATTTAAAAAATTAAATTTTAATTTTAAAAAAGGAAACTTAGATTTGATAGAATCAATAGTTTATTTAGGAACCTGGTAAATATAAAAATAATTTATAATTGGAGTTTATTCTTATTTGGGTGGACAACTCTAAAAAAATTTCTTTGTACACAGATAAGTGGAGAATGGCATGATTAATATTGATGTCTCTCTCAGTACTTATGAACAATAAAAATATAAACTATTGTAAATGAACTGATGAAATGCTGAATGCTTTGCAAATGTTTGTTCAACAGAAGTAATAGCAACAGCTGTTTACATCTTACTAATAACCCTCATTTATATAATGTTCTCTCTTCCAAACCTCCCTGCAATTCATTTCCAAGAGCAAACATATCTTAATTTACCTATGCTCACTACTACTGGCATTGAAATCATTATCATGTAAAGTGGTTTGAAAGAGCTTTGAAAACTAAAGGAACTCAAGGTGAAACCCAGTTTTTTTATGTAATCCCTCATTCACTGTTCCCTTTTAATAAACAAATATTAGTATTTCTGTGGATTCTTCAAAAGTGCTGAGAGTAGGGATTGCAAGATGGCTGACTGAGTGGCAGCACCATAAGAGAGTTTCTCTGAGGAAAAAAAAAATAAAAACCACTCAAATGCTGGAACCAGGCAACATGGAAAAAACCAGACAAAAGGAGAGGAATTCTCATGACCCAGGAAGAAACTGAGGAAAAAGAAAAAGAAAAAAAAAGTAAAAAAGAAAAAAGAAAGAAGAAAAAGAAGCATGGGCAGAGGGCTGGAGCTGGGTGAGCCCCGATCGCTTTACCAGAACATCTTAAAGTCAGGTGACTCACGATCCAGCTGAGGACGCAGCCCTGCTGAGAGCCGGGGTTGGTGAACTCCAGACCCTCGGCTGGAGGAGGCCCTGAGACGGGGAGTGGAAACAGCCCGTCGAGCTGCGCGAACTTTGGTGAGTGATGGGAACTGGAATCCCCAAACTGGGAGGACTGGCTGGGCGACATTTTGGAGTTGGGCAGGGCTGGCTTTAATTGGGACCCTAGGCAGCTTCTACTGATGACTCCTAGTCCAAAGCAGATTGGTGGGATCTGCTCGGGCAGGGCCACGCCCCTGGTTGAAACCCAATAGCCACAGAGGAGGCTTTCCTGGGCCAGTGGCATCCCCAGGGAACACACCAACCTGTTGAAGCATAAACTGGTTGACTGGCATAGGGGGAGGAGCCGGCTCTCAGCGTGCAACTCACAGATCCACTGCAGACTGAGGGGCAGTACTTCCCTAGCAAGAGTGCTGCAAAAAAACTGTAAGCAAAATGAAAGGCCCAGAGACCTCCACCACCCACCCGTCTGAAGGGGGCTGAAAACATGACAAGGCAGAGAAAGAGCAAAAGATCCCCAACTGAGGAAACAGGGAAAGTGAGTTCAACAGAGGTAAATGCAGATGAGGTTGAGAGCAGCAAACCTGTAATGTCAGAGACAGCCTCAGCGGAAATAAAGAAATACATCCGTGACCTCATCATCGAATTTAAATCTGAAATTCTAACTCAGGTGAAGCAAGATATAAGAAGACTAATAAAATAAGTCCTGGGTAATCCTCTAGTAGACACAAATGAAAGAATAGAGGAACCCAGAGAAAGGAGAGAAGCCTTTGATGAAGAATATAAACAAAACCTAGAATATATGAAACAGATCCAAAGAAAATATCAGGAAATTAAAAACTCTATTGAAACCTGGCAAAAACTTTTAACAGAAACTAAAGACAAACTTTCAAAACTTGAAGATAGATTTGCAAAATATGATCGTGAAAGGAAGGATCTCTTAAAAATAACAAGGAACCAGGAAGCAATGATACAAAGGCTAGAAGATGACAAGAGGATTTATAACCTAAGAATAAAATATGTGAATTAAGATGCAGCAACAAATACAAATGAAATATAAAGTCTATTCACAGAAATAATTAAGGAAAACTTCCCAAGCATAGGTAACAGAAGTGAAGTTCAGATAAATGAGGCATATAGAACTCCAGCCAGCTACAACCCAAACAGATCTACAACCAGACACATAATAATCAGGATCCCAGAAATCCATCACAAGAACAGAATATTAAAAGTGGTCAGAGAAAAGAAACAGATTACCTATAAAGGAAAAGTCATCAAAATCACAACAGACTTCTCAATGCAAACCCATCAAATCATGAAGAGCTTGGAGCGAAATCTTCCAAGCCCTGAAAGAAAATAACCTCCAACTCAGAATGATGTACCCTGCAAAACTGTCTCTCAAAATTAATGGAGAGACAAGATACTTCCACGACAAAGAGGAACTGGGGGAGTTTATGACCACCAATCCAACCCTGCAAAGGATACTGAAGGACATTCTAGAGAGAGAAGAAAACCACCAGGGTTCCAGGAATAATTGCAGAAAGGCCTCAAAGTAAGGGGCAGACAGTGGGATGAAGGAGAAAAGTAAACAAATAACAACAGAAAAATAGCATGGCAGAGATAAAACAGAGAAGATTGGTTATATCACTGTTTTATCTTGACTGATTTTATTTGAATCTGGTATGCTTGAGAGTGTCGTGTCTGAGAGTAGGGGCAACTACTCTGAAGATGACATGATTTAATAGGATACCCATTCTGGTTTGATTGTTATCTGCATTTGAAGTCCTATAATGTCTCCAATGTTTAGATTTTATTAATAATGCAAAGCAATGCTAAGTCTATATTATATTTGAAGATATAGACAATTTTATTGAAAATAACTAGAGACATCATAGTGACTACCATAGATCACTTAATGTTGTGTTTTTGTATGTTCTTTTCATCTCGTGTTTCTCTAGGAATTTGTATTGCTGACTTGTTTAGATTTGTTTCTCCCTCTAATACAGAAAGACGAGGTATATGTGTAGAGACTTATACATGTGTAGAACTTCTAAGTAGTTTATGAGAATGGATTATAGTTATTGTAAAGGAAAAAAAAGGAAAATCATATTCTAAAGGATATAACTGCATGTATGTTTGAGTGTGTGGAATTAATAACCATGTTGCTAAAGCTTTAGTTGGATGGATGTGCAAAATTGACTGCAGTCTCACTGTTTGGATGTCCACTTTGTGGACTTTACTTTTGTAACTTGAACAACTGCATCTAAGAGGAAAGTATATAATTATCAACTAGTGATTTTTACTGGTTACTATTTTTGTTTTTTATTGTTTTGTTTTGTTTTTGAGATTTTATATTGTTTCTACCCTCTTTCCATTTCAAAATTTTTTCTTTAAATAAAACAATTTTAAAAAAAGCAAGAGGAGGAAAAGAAAGTGCTCTAAAAGAGATAACTGTATGTATACTTAAGTGTGTAGGATTGATAAACATGTTACTAGGCTTTTGTTGGATCAGTGAACAGAACAGTTTGCAGCCTCACTATTTGAATGTCCACTTTGTATGCTTTAATTTTGTGATTTGAACAACTATATCCAAGAAGGCAATATGTAGTGTATCAAATAGTGATTTCTTACCGTTTATTTTTTTTGAAATTCTGTATTGTTTCTACCTCTTTTTCTGTTTTCCTTACCCCTCCTTAAAAAAAAATTTAAAAAAGTGCTGAGAGTAGAGAAAAATAATCTTCCTTCTGTAGATTTTATAACAGTAATATATTTTGCAATTTGAAGCACTAGATTCTGTGGAATAGGATCCCATAGGAGTTTAACAGTTTTTGCATGTGTCAGTAGCTGAAATATGAGCTTTACTTTTGCAAAAGTTAGAAAGAATTATCCAACTTTTCTTCTTTCTTTTCTCATTATAATGTCTCATCATCTTTTATAAAACATGATTCTCTTTTGCTGACTGTTTATGGTAAAGAGACTCAATTGCTATATTGTTAATGTACGTCAGTTACTGGCTTTTCAGTAATTAACATAATATTTTTTCTTCAAAAGGAAAACATTGAAAAGGAAGAGAAAGAGCAGAGAAGCAAATGTCATCGACTTACTAGATTATTACTGCCAGTGTCATCACTACTTCCAGTTGAAATCAGGACAGCAGCAGTACTAGTGGGAGTAGTACCATCTATTAAAGCCCATACAATGAGCTATGGTAAAAGCTTAACAAGTCTGATTTTTTAAAAAGCCTTCAAAATGCAGCTTTAATTAAAGTAAGGTGCAATGTTATTAAAATATACTTTCAATTTTCAGCCAAAATTCTTTTATATTTATTATTTGCATTAGTTGTATTGAATAATGGGTTTTGATTTGGCATTTTCATACATATATATGACATGCTTTGAACATTTCCATCCCTTCAGGGGCTTTCCCTTGCCCTTATGCCCCACTTTATTCCCTTCCTCTTTTTCCATGATCTCCACTCAACTCTGATTTCATCCATTTTTTGTTCTACATTCCACATATGAAAGAAAACATGTGGTACTTGTCTTTGTGAATGTGTCTTATTTTGCTTAACGTGACCGTCTCAAGTTTTATTCATTTTTCTGTAAATGGCATGACCTTCCTGTTCTTTACATATGGAACATATCACATTTTCTCGATATACTGATCTTTTGATAGGTGTCTAGGTCGTTTCTATAGCTTAGCTTTTTTGTTGCAATAAATGTGCATAAGTAGGTATTTCTGTAGTATGTCTACTTAAATTCTTTCAGATTAGTACTAAGGTGTGGTATAGCTGCATATGATACAATAGTAGCTCTATTTTTAGTTTATTGAGGAACCTCTCTATTACAGCTGTACTAATTCTCCTCATAGATAACAATTGAATTATTAAATCAACATTATAAAAACATTGGCATGGTTTTAATTATTTTGAATGAAAACACAAACATTTTACTGTAATGTTGCTTTCCTTGAAACCACCAAAATCCAAAACTGTCTCAAAATAAATTCTGATATTTCAATGAATCTTTAGATGAAGGTACTAGAAATTCTTATACAAATGTTGTTACAGTTATGATTTAATTGGAAGGAAACTATAAGATTTTTCTTCCTGTGTTTACATAACAGTGATAACCTGGAAAGCCTTCCTCCAGCTCAAAAACAAAAGGAAGAGGGAATAAAAATGTGGGGCAGGAATTTTTAAAAGTGAAATGGGTAAAAGCAGATGCAGTATTTTACAACACTGCTCAACTATTCCCTTGTTAAATTTACCTTTTCTCCAAGTCTGTTCATAATTTACTACGAATAAACGCAATAGCTAAAGAGAAAGACAGTGTTCCAGTTTTGTGAATTGTCAGTTTGAAAAATGATGAGGGAAATAAAAGTGGATAGGGAGTACGTTTACTACTGTGTATTTGGGAGAATCATTATTTGTTTTTTGGGATTTGCTTACAGATAGGTAATATTATAACTCTACAGTATTTTAAAATATTTTGTTTTATTTGTACACTTCTGGTAACAGTTATGATTCAATCAGTACTAAAGCACAATAATTGCTTTACAAGTGATTATTAGTCTACTAGGATTTAGAAATAATCACAGTGCTTAGGAAGGAAATGATTATAGGCATCTATCTCTTTGGTATGAACAAAGCTTCTCATTTAATTTTATGTGAAAATAAAACTATTTCACAACAAAATAATAAGAGAATAAGAGTAGTTAACTTGCTGTTTATCATTAGCTTCAAAGTAATTACTTAGAATAAGTTTTTTTACTTAAAAGTTTCTTTAAAATCACCAGTAATCTAGTTAGAACAATACTGAAATTAATTTTTGCAAACTATATTTATAGTCACTAATACAATATTTGAAGAGAATAACTCCTTATCCATTGAAACATGAGTATAATATCCCCTTATCCACTGAAAAACAAATATTTTATATATATATATATATATATATATATTACTTTGTCAGTCATTCTTCATTATTTGTCAACTAATTCAAATACAGTACTTTCTACATTTTTCCCACAAATTCATGTACTTGGCTGATATAGTTAACATTGCTGTCATGATCTGCAAAATTACTGATTGTTATATCACAGTGTAATCCCAGGTTATGTGGATTAAAATAACAAACATTTATCATACAATTTCTGACTCACAAGTTTGGGCAATGTGGTCCTGGGCAGGTCTTCATCCTAGTCTTCCATGAGGTTACAACCAAGATGTATGCCAGCACTGCAGTTCTCTAACGGATTAATTAGGACAGTGGAAGATCTAATTCCAAGCTCATTCTTATGATCTTTGGTTGGAGTCCTTCAGTTCTGTTTCTCATTGATTTTTGAATAAGTCTCTGTTTCTCAGCATGTAGGCTTTGGGAATCAATGTCTTGATGCCGTAACACTCAGCATTGTCCAATATGAATGAATGAATAGGAATGAGAATAGTGAGGATGATGAGAGGGAGAAAAAGAGAAAGAGAGACAATGAATCAGAAATTAAAGTGCTTTATGTGCACTAGTGGCAGAAGTATACAGATTTTTATTCTGTTATTCAAAAGCATGGTTAATAACTTCAGTTTATTTTGTAAAGGAGGGAAATTAACCTCAGCATCTTTAAATGAGGAGCATAAAATAATTTGCAGATATATTTTAAAAGTCACTGAAGTATTGGTCAGTTTTTACTCTTAATCATTCCCTCACTGTCACTCAGAAAGGCAACTGAGTGGGTGATTTTGCTTCTCCAAGATTTTGATGGCAGATGTAGTAATCAGTACTATAGATTTTTCCTAGTCTCATTAATAATTTAATATAATTCTATGCATTTTAAATTGCTTGAAAATGGAGTTTTGATTATCTTTCCTATATATCCATAATCACAGTCAAAGCATTCATCTGGATAACTTTTGCTCTGAATGTTTTATCTGCTCTAGGTTTGGTTTCAAACATGGGTGTTGAGTATGACATTTTCTCAGGTTTGTTAATTGCTTTATGTTTCAGTAGTATCTCTGATAATATTGCTATGGATTAAACTATGATATCTATTTTTAATACAGATTACACAAAAAGTTTAGTAGAGCACTGAACTTTCAGTGCTTAGTTTTATCAATTGATGTTTAATAAATTGAAAAGTAATTACCATTTTATGACAACATAAAATGAATTGTGAATGATCATTTTACAAAAAATCCTGAAATGCTGTAAAATCATAACAATTTGCATCTAGAATATGATAGTAGAAACATATAGTTTAGACACTTAAATTTACAGATGTAATTGAATAATATTTTCTGAAGTTAAAAGCATTGTGCATTTTAGAATAATATTTTGCAGACCTAGAAAGGATGATCAAGCCAAGTTTGGTGGCTCATTTGGCTTGATTACACTTTCTAGGTTTCAAACTTGCAATCATGCTGCCTCAGTCTCCCATAGTGCTGCGATTTACAGATGTAATTGAGTAACTTAGTTTCTGGAGAAAAGAGCACTTTGCATTTTAGAATAATATTTTGTAAACATAGAAAGAGTAATAAAGCCAGGTATGATGTCTCAGGTCTACAGTCACAGAACTATGGAAGACTGAAGCAGGATGATTCTGTGTTTGAGCCCACCAGACAATCTAGTGACTTAGAACCCCCCCCAAAAAAAAAACCGGCCTAAGAGTGTATGTAGCTCAGTCTACCATCCCCGTGTTTAGTCACCAGTACCTCAGATAAGCAGTGCATCTTAGCTGGTTGTTCATGATAGTTAGCTACATATTGTAGCTCCAAATCATAGGATAAAGCCAAAAAAACCGCAGTGTCTTTTCTAATATAACTATTGAGTTCAATATATATATATATATATAATTATTAATTTATTAATTGTTACATTTTTCTTGAAAGATGAAAATTCTATGATTGTTTGTATGTAAGAGTTATTCAGCTGTTTGAAGTATTCTTATATATAATGTTCAAAAATCCTCAAGTGATACAAGTGTAGCAATTTTTTTTATTGGTACCGGGGATCGAACTCATGGCCACGTGCTTGTAAGGCAGGTGCTTATGCCACTGAGCTAAATCCCCAGCAGTGTGGCAATTTTTAGAGTAGAAAAAAGCTCATTAAGATGTCCTTAGAAATTGTTCTTTCCATTAGTCTATGCTTTCTTCTTTTCCATAATTTGTATTGCCGAGTTTACTGATTTATGCTTTATTTGTTCCCAAAAGATTCAAGATGATTTACAAAATGCATGCAACATGAGAAAAAAAAAGATGGAACCTTTTAGGCAAAAGAAAGCTAAATATAGAACAATAAGGCAAAGTCTGGAGTGATATAAACACAGAATTAGTGACATAATCTCAATATACCTGCTAGAAGTGAGCCAGATTTTGCCTTTGAACTTTGTATCATTTAATGAAAGCATCAGCTCAGCATTCATAGTAAACAGAACATAAAATAAGCCAATTACATAGGAGGAATATATTTATGCCTGGTTTTGAGAAGCAAGAGAAACTCTCCCACTCCACTGTTACAACGAGGATGATATATAATATAAACAAATGTCCTCGGTAATAAACCCGTTAAATACAATGAAGCATTTTATAAAACTTTTCCATTGTTGATTTTCCTATTGTCTGGTTTTGAAGGCTTATCATGCTTTCATTCTTTTGTTCTGAATGGTTTAATACTATTTTGTCTTGTTTGAATTCATTGTTTGTGAAGATATGGACGACTATTTCAAATAAAATGAGATATTATGTTGATTTCCTGCTTTCAGGTTTTGAAATCTTGTGTTGATTGCACTGTTTTGTTCTGATCTGCTTTGTTTTGTTTTATTTTGTTTTGTTTATTCTTTATAAAATAAAATAAAACAAAATGATTTTTCCTCATGTACCCTTTCAGTTAAAGACACTAGCACTGATGAAATAAGTTTATATGTTTTGAATAATTGGATTATTGTATGTCACTATCCTCTGTTCTAGACAAATGTAAAAACAAAATACTTTTTTTGAACAGAAAAATCGATGATTTGTGTAACTTTCACAAAGTCTTCTGTAAACACTATTTTTCTCAAACATTTATGAGTGATTATTTATTTGGACTAGGCATGACACATACATTTTAACATTAATTACAGTTATGACTAAGTATAGAATCATAAGCTTTAGCTATCAATGGAACATAAAAGTGAATAATATGTTTGAAAAGAAGACTTTTTAACTTTTGTAGAGATGGGTTGAACATTGGCAAAGTTAGTATGGTTTGATTTGAGTTCTGCTTTGGAACATAGATTAACATATGTATATATACATATATATCTTATATTTATTATATATTTATCATACATTTAAACACATAGAATATCTTTGATGCACAGATAAATATGTTGATACATATAATTCATTTTACAGATGTATTTTATTTTATATATTTAGTTTATCACATATATGAATATGTAATTTTTAAAAATTTTATTTAAAGAGAAAAAAAGCAAAACAGAAAAAAGGGTATAAATAATACAGAATTCCAAAAAAACCACTAAGAAATCACTAGATGATAAATTATATATTGTCATCTTAGTAATAGTTGTTCAAGTTACAAAATTAAAACAAAAAGTGGACATTCAAACAGGGAGAGTGTAAACAGCTCTTTTCAATGATCTGACGAAAAGTAATAACATTATCTGGCTGACACATTTAAACATACATGCAGTTATATTCTTTAGAGCACTTTCTTTCCCTCTCTTTTTTACACTAGTAATTACACATTTTGGGTTTATTACTCCTGCATTTCTTATTACTTTTTACAGTAGCAACACTATATTTATAAATATGATTCTTATTTATTTCACTTATGAGGATAGTCTTAAGTTGCCTCCATTTTGATTTCAGTTTTCATGTGTCTAAATATAGTCTTCACCATGTAGAAAGTCAATTTTTCCAGAAAAAATTATTAAAGAGGCTATTTCTTTCAATGACGGTTTTTTAGCTTTTTTTGAAGATAAGGTGGTTGACTGTGTTTGAATTTGTTTCTGCATCTTCTAATCCATTCTATTGATCCTTGAGACTGTTTTTTGCAAGTTCCATGCTGTATTTAATATATAGTTTTTTTAGTATAATTTCAAGTTAAGGATTATTATGCTCCCTGCCTTACCATTTTCCCCCAGAATTGCTTTGCTATTCTTGGTTACTTCTGGATCCAAACTAAATTTAGGATTTTTTTTCTAGTTCTGTCAGATATGGCATTGATATTTTGACTGACATTGTTCTCAACCTGTATTACAATTTTGTGAGCATGACAAGTTTTACTATTTTTTTTTATGATGAGTATGTAATTATTTTAAAGAAATCACTGAAGACGATTTTCAAGTAGACAGTCTGAAAGAGAAGGTCAAAGCCTGAAAATTCAGGAAAGACCTGATGGTACAGATGAATTCTGAAATCAGGCTGCTGGAAAATTTTTCTTGCAAAAAGAGAGGACATTTATCCTTTTGTTTCTATTCAAAGCTTCAACTGGACGAGACCCATCTGCATTAGAGAAGATAATCAACATTGAAGTCTACAGATTTAAATGTAAATTTCATGCAAAAATATTTTCAGAAAAATATACAGAACAGTGTTTGATGAAATATCTAGGTGCTATTGTCTAACACAGTTAACCCATAAAACTGACTACTATAGGTGGTACAATTCATATCAAAATATTTATATAAATCAACCAATTGATATGCACTTTCTTCAGCAGAGTAATATTTCCTGAGATTATATTTATATTTCCCAGTCACATTTGTCTTCTAATTGATCACTTCACAGAGCTAAAAGACACTATTAAATTTTTTCCCCAGTTTCCCCTACATTTTTCACTGCTAGGGAATCAAAAATTATATTTGTGTCTGTACATATATTATCGTCTTTCTTTTCTTTTGCTGTAGATTAGTTTGTTTTTCCCCATTTTAGAGAGTAAATACCATATGGGCGAACTGTTTTCATCCTTATATTTGTAGGAATTTCATTTAATGAAATATTTCCTCTCTTTTAAAATTGTATTTTCTTACGTATATTTAAGTTACACAACACGATGCTTTGATACATATATTAAAGCAATTGCTACATTCAAACAAATTAACATGTACATCGGCTTTCCATTACACTTTGGCAATGATTCATATGTATAGACTATTTTTATTACTTGTCTGTGATGAAAGCAAACATCTGTTGAAGGAAGCATAGCCATATAAATTGTGCTGTGTTTTCAGTCAAAAATCAGGAAAGAAGTAAATAAAAATGTATGAGAACATTGCACTGAAGAATGCTGGGAACTGAGGGGCATCATAAATGCAGATATTAAAGTCAACTAAGTTAGAAATTAATATACTGTCGGAGAGGGTTTGGGCCATCAAGGAAATCATCACAAAGAATAAAGGACATCAGAACTGTGGCTAGAGGCTAATCTGAAGAGAGCCAGGCCACAGGATGGGAAAGCAATAGACAGGCCTGCGTGCCTTCCAGTGTTTAAACAGAAATTTGAGATGTTTGCTTAGGTCTAGTGGACCCAGACAGTCAATGGACACATAACTGGGTGACCAGGAGACCTTCACCTATACTATCTTCCTTTCCAAAGAATTAATTTGATCTTTCAATGTCTCCTCGTTAAGTGTCTCATTTTCCTATTAGATTAATACTAGCTAAGCAGCTATACTTGGCAATCTTATAGGTTGATTTTCATGTATAAATTATCCCTGATGGAGCATCTAGGTGGCCACCCACTGAGGAACCTTCCTGAGTCTCAGGAGCTTTTTTTTAATAAGTATTTTCCACTCTTTCTTTTTTTCAAATTATACAGTTTTTGATCTCCTTCTCCTTCCCTTCATCCAAACCTTCTGCCCCTCCTCATTGGCAAAAGCTCTATTACCATTTGTCCTTCACCTCTTTTTATTCTTTAAATACCTTTTTCCCTTCTTTCCCTCCCCATTTTCCCATATCTTGTCCTCCACTCCATTTGAAAAATTCTTCCTACTTCCCAATATCTAACCTTTAATTTGGGTTTTTCATACCAGAGAAACAACTTGATGTTTAAAACTTATGTGACTAATTTAATTTACTTAAGATCACAGTTACAACATTCATATATTTAATTGAAAATGCTTTAAGATTTGCTTCTTTATGACAGAGCAGTACTCCATTATATATAAATATCATCTGTTGCATATAAAACTCATCTGTTGATGGGCATATGTGCTATTTCCAAGATCTAGCTGGTATAAATTTTGCTGCTCTAAACTTGGCTATGCGTGTATGACTGTGGTATGATGACTTCAACTCTTGAAGAAAGATGCCTAAAGGGAGAATAAGCTGGGTCAAATGGAACCTCTAGTCCAAGTTTTTGGGGACTCTCTGTACTGATTTCTGTAATGGTTATATTGGTTTACATTCTCACCAATAATAGAGAAGCATTTGTTTCCCAGAAACCTAACCAGCATTTATTTGCTCATCTTTAATTGATAGGCATTCTTTCTAGAATGAATTTGTATCTTGGTTACTTTTCTCTGGTTGCTGGGACAAATATCTGACACCCAAAGTGAAGGAAAGAAAGGGTTTTTTGGCTCACTTTTTGTGGAGATTTCAGTCCATAATCAGTTGGCTCTAAGGCAGAGTTAAATGGCACAGGGACAACACTTCAAGGAAGTAGCCAGCCAAAGCAATCAGAGCAAAAGGTGGGGACAAGCAATTCTCTTTTCTTTCCATATGTTGTATGCAGGCCACCTCCCCTGCCCAGGGAAGATGTAGCTCTCACAAAATCTCTGTGCCCTCCTCTTGCACAGGCTCAGTATATTTACAAAGTAAGGATCCTGTCTCTCCGCTGAATCTCTTAGTTAAATTTCTAAACTCAAGTTGATACAATGTATCAACCATAACAGATGAACTCCCGGTGTTGTGATTATTTGTATTTCTTGAATGGACAGTGATACTGAACATTTTTCATTCATTTATTAGCTATTTATATTTCTTCACATGGCAGGTAGTTATTCATTTCCGATGTCTATTTTTGAATAGGGTCTTTAAATTTGAGTGGTCCAATTTTTTTAAGTTCTTTTTATATTCTACATATATATTAGTCTTTCGGGTGTGGAGTAACTAGCTATTTTTTTCCACTCTGCAGATTGTCTCTTCACTCTGTTGGTGTTTTCCTTTGCTGTGTAGCTATTTGATGTGAACGTATTTGTTGATTTTTGCAACATTTCTTGTGTGACCTGTTTTTTGTGCCAAAAGTTTCTGCCTGCATCTATGTCTTTAAGAGTTTTACCTTTTCTGTGATACAGTAGATTGAGTGTATGTGTTTCATTCTTTATATCTTTAATTCATTTTGATTTTACTTGTATGCATGTCCAGCAATATGGGTCTGGACTAATATTCAGCACACGGATATCCAGATTTCCCAGGACCATTTGTTAAGAGTCTATTTTTCCTATTTCAAAGGTGATGGGCCCTTTGTCAAAGATGATGTAACTGAAGGTGCCGTGAATAGTTTCTGCATGCTTTATTTTGTTCCTTTGAACCCCAAATCCATCTTTTAATTTGCTTTTACAATACCATGATGTTTTTAGCACCATACCTTTGAAGGATAACTCCAAGTCCAGGATTGTCATGTCTACTGACTTGTGTATGTTGGCCAGATCTGTTTTTGGCATTTTAGGTCTTTTCTGGTTACATATGAATTTTAGGAGTGTTTTCTTTACTTCTCTGAAGAATGTTATTGGCTTTTTTGCTAATATTGCAGTAAATCTTTAGAAATAATTTTGAAAGTATGGCCTTTTTCACTATATTGGTTCCACGAACCCAGAAACAGGGGATACCTTTCAATTTTCTGACATCCATTTCAATCTTCTTCATCAGACTGTTCTAGTTTTCATTGTAGAGGTATTTAACTTCCTTGGATAGGTTAATTCCTTAGTATTTACTTTTTATTAATGTCATCATGAAAAGTGATATTTCCCTAATTTCTCTCCATGAGTTTGCAATTCATGTAGCAGAATGCCATTGATTTTCCAGTGTTGACTGTGTATCCTGCTACAGTACTCAATGTATTAAATTGTAGGAGGAATTTGTAGTGTTTTGAGGTTCTTCTCTGTAGATCATGCAATCAGCAAATAAAGATAATTTAAATTCTTCCTTTCCTATTCATGTTTCTTTTATTCGCTTCTGTTTGCTAACTGCTGTGGTTAATGTATCAAGAATTGTATTAAACAGAATTGTGATGTTGACCACTTTTTATCCTTGATATTAAAGGTAATACTTTCAGCTTTTTCCTTTGAGTATGAAGTTGGCTGTTGGTTTGTCATAGAAGAAATTATCAGATTGAGATGAAGACCTTTTATTCCTATTTTCTTCAGGATTTTTATCATGAATGAATGTTGGATTTTCTAAGATGCTTTTTTTCAGATTACCATGTGATTTTTATCCCTGCTTCTGTTTATATAGTGAATTACATTTATTGAGTTGTGTGGGTTGAACCATCCCTGCATCCCAAAAATAAATCCTACTTGGTCATGTTATATAATCATTTTTATAGTTTGCTGCATTCTTTTGGTTAATATCTTACCAAGGGTTTTTGTATCCATGTTCAATGAAGAGGTTGGCCTGTTTCTCTTTTTTAGTTGAGTTCTTTTCTGATGTTGGAACCAAAGTAATGATTGCTTCCAGATATGACTTTGAGTGTACTGTTTTTCTTTTGAGTTCATTAAAGAATTGGAGGAATATTGGGATTAGATCTTCTCTAAAGTTCTTATAGAATTTAGTAAAGAATTCATCTGGATCTCAGCTTTTCTTAGTCGGTAGTTTTTTAAATTAATTTTTCAGTTTCATTGACTGACATTGTATTATTCAAGATTTTTATATCTTCTTTTTTATACTTCGTTGGTTCACATGTATCTAGATATCTATCAATTTCTTATAAAGTTTCCATTTTATTAGAGTATAGATTCTCAAATTATTTACCAGGGATCTGAATTTCTGCACAATCTGTTGTGATTTTACCCTTTTTCATTTCCAATTGAATGGATTTGGGTCTTCACTGTTCTTATTGTGATAAAGATATATTAGAGATTTCCTATTTTCTTTAATTATCAGAACCCAAATATTCAAATCATTGATTCTTTGTGTTGATAGTTTTTAGCCTCAAGTGCACACATTTCTGGTCATACATTTATAATTTCTTTCTTCATATTTGCTTTGGATTTGAATTGTTCTTTTTTTCTAGAATTTTGTGGTGCATCATTAGCATATATTATAATCTTGTTCTGTTTTTCTGATTTGGAAATTAACTGCTATAAACTTCCCTCTTAGGACTGGGTGTCCAATGCTTTTGGAAATGCCATACTGCCATTATTATTTATAGAAAGTATCTAATTTCTTCTTTGATTTCAAGTGTGACCCATTGTTTATTCAAAAGTTTAGCATTTAATTTCCATGTGTTTACATAGTGTCTGTGATGTATTTTGAGTTTAATTTTTAGGTTCACTGCTCTGTGATCACAAAATGTTCATGGAATAATTTTGATTCTCTTTTCATTTACTTAAGCTTATCGTGTGTGTGTGTGTGTGTGTGTGTGTGTGTGTGTTTTAGAAAATCCCATGTGTTGCCGAGAAGAATGGGTACTTTGTTATTGTTGACTGGAACACTGGAGATCTCTAGTCCATTTGTTCAAATACTTGATTCGACTCTGATATTTCTTGATTTTTTGCTTCATTCATCTATCCAATTGTGACAGTGGAGTTCTAAGGTTACCTTTTATGATCACAATGGTTTGTTGTGAATTCTCACATCTATTATATCTTTTATGAAACTGTGTGTTTCGGGGCTGGGGATTTAGCTCAGAGGCATAAGCACCTGTCTTGCAAGCGCATGGTCATGAGCAATTAGGATATTTTCTCCTTTTTTCCAGCTTCCTATTGTGTGACATATTGTTTTCTATCATTTGATTTTCAGTCATTGAATTTGGTTTTAAATTACATATGTTTGTTTTATGCAGCATATTGTTAGGTTTTGATTCTTGATCCATCCTACTAATCTGTGTCTTTTTGATTGGTGTATTGAGTTCATTCACATTTATGGTTATAACTGATAGCTGCTGATGTATCCTTGTCATTGTATTATTTTCCTATTATTGAGTCCATCTTTTCTTTCTCCTGACGACTGCTCATCCTGCTTGGTCGATTCATTCTACTGGGCTTTTTTTTGCATTACTGTCTTTTTGAACTTTTATTGGATATACGTGAGATTATTTTGGAGTGCTGGTTTGGTGGTCATGAATTTCTTTAGGTGCTCTTTATCATAGAAGTATCTTATTTCTTTATCAATTTCAAAAGATAATTTTATAAGATATGTCAGTTTGAGTTCAAAGGATTTTTTTAGTTTCTAAATATTTTAATGTAAGCTCTCTTTCAATTTATCAATTGTGTTGAGATGTCTGCTGTAATTCTGACTAGTTTTGTTTAGGGATGATTTGTTAATTTTCTTTAACAGCTTTTAAGATACTTTTCTTGTGTTGGATTTCTGGATAATTAATGATATGTTTTGTATTTAAAGAGAAAAAACAGGAAAAAGGTAGGAATAATACAAAAATTTTAAAAAAGATAAACAGTATGAAATCACTGTTTGATAAATTACATAGTGTCCTCTTAGAAATTGTTGCTCAAATTACAAAATTAAAGCATACAAAGTAGACATTCAAACAGTTAGACTAAACAGCTACACATGCTTGAGTCTTTATATGTATTTCTATCCTTTCTGTGTTACAGGGAAAAACAAGACATAGCAAAACAAAACAAAACAAATTCCTATAAAACCATGAAACCAAAAAGTCATATAAAACCACAGTACAAGTGATCTACAATGGTTACTGTGTTGTCTCTAGGTATCTTCAATAGAATTGTCTATATCATCAGGCATATTTGAATATAGCAGTATAATTAAATATAACAGAACATAACAAGATTATTAAAAACAAAACATTGTAGACCATGTAAAACGTCAAAGGCAGATAATAATCAAACCATAGTGGGTATCCTAGTGAATCTTTTCATCTTCAGTGTAGTTACCTATACTCTCAGACTTGATACTATCAATCATAACAGCTTTGAATAAAATCTGCCATTAATTATATGTCTTGGTGCATTTATTTTCTGATTATGGCTAACCGTGGTTCCATATGCCTCACTTACCTGCATGTCGAATTATTTTCCCATGCTTGATGTCTATATAAACAATTTTTAAAATGCCTTTGTTCTCTCTTCTGGTTTTCATTAATTTCAGTTAATTTTAGATAAGTTTTCTTTCCATCTAGCAACTTCTGGTTCAATTTTTTGTGGCTCTTTATTATTTTCAAGGTACCTGTTCACCAACCATAACCTTATCTTCTATATTTGTCACTGTTTTCACATTGTTCGTTTTTGCTGCATATACTTGCAATAAAGCTTTTAACTCATTTATGCCTAAGGTTGATTTTTAAAAAATGTTTTTCATAAAATTTAAGCACATTACCTAGAAAAATATAAGGAACAAGAATTTGGAGAAAAAATTATACTCCATTGTCATGTGCATTCCAAAATGGAACACTAAACATAATCATATTGATACTCAGGATTTCTGTTTGAACGGACTGTTTCATAGACTTGTATTGTTTATATTCTGGATATTTATAGTTTGTAACTCTTTCTTTATTTTCTGTAGTTTTTTATTAGTATATCCTCTAGACTTACTAATCATTTCTTATTAGGATCATTATCTCATTAATTTCCTCTACTTTAAATGTGGCAAATGTTTTAGTGATCTGGTTTGTTACATTCCCTTGTACCTTTGCAGATATTTTGGTAGTGTGATTTTCTATTTCTTTCCCCTTTATGCCTCCTGTATTTGCTATGGACAGTTGGGAGATCTTGAAAACATTTTGCTTCTTTCTCTTCTCATTTTCTATGTTTTAGTTTTTTTCTCTGCTGAGGCTTGTAGACTGTTTATGGAGGGTAACTTTATTGCTGGTATGGAGATTTCTGTAAGTCATTTCTGTATTTCAGAGGTGTCATCTAGGCATAACTAGCTCTTGGACTTTGAGGTCTCTCCTAGAATTGAACTACCTCCATCTATTTGAGAAAGGAGGTTGCAGTATATTGGCCCAGTATCTTGTTCTTTAGGAATGGGTTATAGTATTATGACTGCTACATAACCTACATATTGATATATAGAGTAAACTAATTGATTGCAACATCTATGTCACCTTGGCTGAAGTAGTAAAATCAGCAACAATAGTAGCATCAATTACAATCTAGATAATCATACTCTAAGAACTAACACTGTACCACTTCTAACTACAGAATTTAGATTCATTGTAACAGTAAAAATGCTAAGACAAACCAGAAACTAAGACAAACCAGAAACCAGACCCATTAGAACAATTTTAGTTGTATTAACAATAGCATGAATTTCAACTGTAGTAAAATGTAGTTATATATCTACAGATTCATAAGGATTAATGTTTACACTAATAAGGACAAAGGATGCAGGAGATGAAATGTGAAATAAAATTTAACAAATATAACTTGAAAAATTAACTAATGGCAGATAGAAAAAAGGTGGTAACATTAGCATAAAAAATTGTATAAAGGAGTGAACAAAATTTAGTGTCTTCCATAACAGTAACAGAAAAACTAGAAAAATACAAATAATAAGGAACAGAGATTAAACTAAAGGAAGAGAAAAAGAAAATATACTAAGGAAACAAATTAAAAGAGAGATAGAGAAGAAAGGAGAGAGATAAAAAGGAAGACCCAATAAAATAAAGTAAAGCAATATTTAAAACTGAGGATCAAGAAAATGAGTAATAAAACTTGATACTCCACCGAAAATTTTGTAAAAATAAAATGTAAGGAAAAATATACCAATAGAGGAGAGAAAAAAGAATAGTCAAAAGAAAGAAGACAAATAAATAATTTTTATGTATTTCCAGATGAGGACTTTCTTCTAGAGTCTGCAGGATTTAATCTTAGAAGTCACATTACGCTTTGCTGCTCTTTACAACCCATAGGTTTATGTGATGGGCCTTCTGCTTGAAATGTTCTCCATATATAGACCCTTATGCATGGCAACAGTCTAAAGTGAGATGCATCCCTGCCCATGTAGATACATAAATGCCATCAAATGCTGGTCTCCACTGGATACTATTTGTAGCGTGGGGAAATCACTGCTTTCATCTTCAGATTCAGCTATTTCTATAATCCAGACTCTTCAAACCTGTTCTTCTCAGAGTACAGTTTTCACGTTCTTTTCTGGCCTGAGCTTGAAATTCTCAGGGGTTTCTAGGGATCTATGACTAGCCTCACCCTCTCCCATTTGTCTCCTGTAGCTGGCTCAAGCCAGTTACTTGATAATGTATCACTTCAGTCTGGAGAGAAATTGTAGTACAGGTTTTCTATAACATTCCCACACAAACTCTTCCCCCATAAAAGATGTCAGATTAATCTGATAATACAGCAGGTACTACAGATTTTTTTTCTAACCCAACCTCAAATTGAAGAAGTCACCCTCAAGTTAATACCACATGTTGGTTTTGCTTTTTCTTTCTCAGTTTACACCAACATGAGGTTGTCCTGTGTCTCATCTTTCTAGTCCATGTGTTATTCCTCCTTGAAGCAGACAACACTTTTGAGCTCATCTCATCTCTGCAGCATTGGCCTCTTCATTAATCAGTTTGATTGTTTGGTACTTGCCTGTATGGCTATTTGTAACAATGTAGTATCACCAATGCCCTGAGAAAAATTAAGTGGAATCTGATCAAGTTCTTGCTATTCCACAATTTTGACCAATCTAAAATCAAGTAGATAATTTGGCTGGCACTTCCGCCCATGGGGAGGAGAATGGAAATGTAGAGCCACCTCTGAATTGTGGTAGCTGGGCCAAGGTGTGGAATTCACAGGTGTGGAGTTGGTCAGGGAACAACATCCAGGTTTATGAGATCTTCTGTGGCTGAAAGTTCATGTGTTCCACCTTTCCTCATGTTCATCACTCTGGTCCCTTAGAATTCATTCTTTGACATTCAGGGACATGAGTTTGGCACATCTGATGGTTAGTAAGACAGGAATTACATTTTTCCTGTATTGTAAATGCCAGAGACAGCAAAATATGGTTCTTATATAAATTGTACCTACAAGTCTTAATGAAAGCTTTTTATACTTTAAATTTCTTTTAAAGTGAAAAACAAAATTTCAGGCAGTTTTAACATTTGTTACTGAAGTTCATTTAAAAGTGATATCCCATATTTTCAGAATATCAAAAGTCAAATGGAATCTTAAATTATTTAAACTATTCCTGAGATTGTTGTGTTTCTTTTCATATAAAAGTCAAAGAGGACATGAAACCATAGTCAAAGACAGTAAAACCTTGGATCATTGTATTGTAGGTATTTTAATTTACAAATCAAGTTTTTTCAATGAAAAAGGTGAGATATTTTCTAGGAATTGTTTACATTTTAATGAAAGTTGGATGGGGTGGACAAAGACAGAAGTTGATTAAAAATCCTCCAACAATCTTATCACCATTGATACACCAATTAAAATAGCTATTGAGCACCAAACTACCTCTCAAGATCTAGAAAATCAAATGAACGACTATAGTACTTACTTTTAGCAAAAAATTGAGAACATACATTGATGAACATAGGAATAAAAGTTGTATGTGTTAAGTATTTTTTAATATCAAGCAACATGGAGAGAGGTGCTGGCAACTGAGAAAAGAGAAAATGAATTAGTCTAAGTCTTAGATTTGAATTGTAAGTCAACCATATGAAATCAAATAATAGACAAAGACATCTGGTTTCTACCCCCTGGATATTGTCCAAGAAGCACGTGTTTGGATCTAAATTAGGCAAGTGGTCCATCAGCTACCTTTTTAATTTGTTCTTAAGGTCAGCCAGTGCAGTAAAGAACAAGATCTCATCCACTATAGTAGAGGGGAAGTAAATACAGGACTTTGTCTTAGAACTCAGTGTCAAGCCAGTGAAAGTCAACAGAGGGAAGATCCAGTCTCTGGGCAGATTTTAAATCAAAAGCAGTACATAAAGAATTAAGTTTATAGTAATGAGTCAGTTCAACAAGAGAAAATGACAGTTTTAAATTTACACACATCTAATTCCAGAACATCTAAATGTATAAAGAAAATAGTAATGGTTCTAAAAAGACAGACTCTAATGCAATAATGGTTGGGGACTTTCATACCTACTTTCAGTAATGCACAAGTTATCCAGATAAAAGTTAACAGAGAAACAACAGCATTATATTTTACTCTATAGCAAACAAACCTAGTTGAAAATTTATCACAAAATTGAGGAAAACACATTCTTCTCAGCACACATATAGGATTCCTTCTTGGCAGTAGCAAATTTTTTGAAAAGAAAATTAATAAAACACCCCTACTTATAAAATAAAATACAGTAAAATACTGAGAAAAATTCTATTAAAGAAGTGAAATATCATAGTAAAAACTTTTTTTTTTGGTACTGGGGATCAAACTCATGACCTTGCACTTGCCAGGCAGGCTCTTATGCTGCTGAGCTAAATCACTGGCCCCTTTCTCTTTCTTTCTTTCTTTCTTTCTTTCTTTCTTTCTTTCTTTCTTTCTATTTCTTTCTTTCTTTCTTTCTTTCTTTCTTTCTTTCTTTCTTTCTTTCTTTCTTTCTTTCTTTCTATTTCTTTCTTCTTTTTTTCTTTCTTTCTTTCTGCCTCTTTCTTTTTTTCTTTCTACCTTGTACCAGGGATTGAACTCACAACCTCACGCTTGCCAGGCAGGCACTTAAGCCACTGAGCTAAATCCCAGGCCCCACAGTGAAAACTGTAAAGCACTGAGAAAAATTAAAATTATGCAAGAAAACAGAGCCATCCCATATGCATATATTGAAGGAATACATTTTTTATAAAACATCTGTAATACTCAAAGCATCCTATAGAACAAATGCAATCTTTGTCAAATATTTCAATCATTTTTGTAGTATAAATTTGTATTTGGCATTGTGACACCCCTTTCCTTGCCATTGTCACCTAGAATTGCCTTTTCTATTCTAGGTCTCTTGTGGCTCCATATGATTTGTAGAGTTGGTTCCAGTATGAATTGTAGAATTTTTTCTAGTTCTGTTAGGATGTTATTGGTACTTTTATAGGGATTGTGTTGAGTCTATTTGACACTTTTTATATAAAGTATGGCCATTTTGACTATATGTTGGTTCTGCCTATCCAGAAATGGTATATCTTTATATTTTCTGATAATCTTTTCAATTTACTTTCTCAAGTACTGTAATTTTCATTGTAGGGGACTTCCATTTCCTTAGGTAGGTTAATTCCCAAGTGTTTCATTTTTCTTTATGCTATTGTGTAGGAGATTATTATTAGTGTACAGGAACACTGTGGTTTTTGAGTGTTACTTTGTATCTGGCTAAATTGTCAAATTTTTATATTAGTTCTAGGACTCCTTTGGTGGAGATTTTGGGCTCTTCTATGTGCAAGATCACATCATCAACAAATAATGATAATATAAATTTTTACTTCCCTATTCATGTTTATTTTGTTCCTTTTTCTTGCCGTTTTGCTCTTATATAATGTTTTGAGCACTATATTGAACAGAAATTGTGATTGAGGACATACTCATATTGCTTCTGATTTGAGAGGGAAAACTTTCAACTTCCCTTCATTTAGTATGATGTCTTCCTTTCCTTTCCTTAGATGACTTATATCAGGTTAAGTTAAGGAACTTCTTTTCCTGTTTTCTTCAGGTTTTTTTTTTAAATCATGAATTGATGTTGGATTTTCTCAAAGACTTTTTCTGTGTCTATCAGGATGATCATGTAATTTTTGTCCTTGCTTCATTTTATGTAGTGTGTTACATTTATTGATTTATGAATGTTGAACCATCCTTGCATTCCTGCAGTGAAGCCTACTTGGTCATGATATACAAACTTTTGATGATTTGCTACATTGTGTTTGTCATTATCTTATTGAGAATTTTTTGATTTGTGTTCATTAGAGATTGGCCTACAGTTCTCTTTTTTGGCTGAATCTTTCTCTGCTTTTCAAATAATGCTAATATTTTTTTCTAGAAATGATCTTGTGTGTATTACTTCTCTTTCAATTCCATTAAATAGTTGAGGAATATTAGCATTAAATCTTCTCTAAAGTTCTTGTATAATTTGGCAATGAATCTGTCAGGATCCAGACTATTTTTAGTTGGAATTATTCTAATTATTATATCTTGTTCAGTATTTTCATATCTTGCTTTGGTAGTTCATACTACCAAATGAATACTTAGAATTTTATTCATTTCTAGTGAATTTTACATTTTATTTAAGTACATATCCTCAAAGAAATTATCGATAATCCTCTTGATTTCAGTAGAAACCATGGTGATTCCATCTTTTTTATTTCTAAGTGCATGGATTTGGATATTGTCTATTTTGAAAGATTTACTGAGGGATGGTCTACATTTTTTAATCTTTAAAGAACCAACTTTTCAGTTAACTGATTCTTTGTATTTTTGTTAGTCTCAATTTCCCAGATTTATGTCCTGAACTTGATAATTTCCTTCTTCATATTAGCTTTGTGCTTCCATTGTTTTTCTTTTTGGTATTGGAGTACATCTTTCAGTTTTTATTTTAGTGCATATTGTTTTCTGATGCAAGAATTCACTATTATGAAGTTTTCTCTTAGGATTTTTTCATTGCATCTCTTAGGCTCCAGTATGTCATACATGCATTATAGTTCGTAAAAATCTGTTCAATATTTTCTTTAATTTCATCTGTGATCAGGTGATTATTCAAGAGGATATTATTCAATTTTCATGTGTTAGCATATTTTATGTAGTTTCTTTTGCAATTACCTTCTAGCTTCAATTAAGTATGATCTCAGTGTATGCATGGGTAATTTTGTTCCTTTTTCATTTATTTAAGTTTTCAGGACTGGCTAGTACATGATATACATTGGAGAAAGTTCTACATGCCGCAGAGAAGAATGTATATTCTGTTGTTTTTTGATGGATTGCACCTTAGTTATCTATTAATTCCATTTATTTGAATATTTGGTTCATCTCTGATTTTTTTTTTGTCTAGTTGATCTATTTGTGGCAATGGGGTATTCAGGTCCCCCATTACAAATGTGTTGATGATTTTCTGATGCTTTATTTCTAGTAGTGTGAATTCTTTACAATGAATTTCACTATGTACTTCAGGCATGTCCTAATAAAAGTATATATATATAGTTCCTTAAACATGTAGAAAACAAAACTGAAATTTATATGGACCTCCAAAAAGCCCAATGGTCAGATACATTTTTTGAGAAAAAAACATAATTTCTATTTTCTAATCACATAGCAAATGTGTAGTTATGAAAACAATGGAATTGTCATGAAAATAGACACATCGGCCAACGGAATGCAATATAGAGCATAGGAATAATTTTATGTGTGTACAGCCGATTGATCTTTGACAAAAATGATAAGAATATGCACTGGAGAAAGGACAAATTTCCAATAAATAGTATTTTTGGAATTTAGGTATCTACTTGTAGAAGAATAACGATAGACTCCTATCATTCCTCAGTTAGAAAACTCAATTTAAACCAGGTTAAAAATTAAGTATAAGATCCATAATTATTAAACTATTAGAAAATTGTGGTGAAAGTCTTCAGCAAATTAAAATAGGACAGAATATTATGGACAACACATCAAAGGCATGGAAACAAAACCGAATTTGATGAATGAGATTTCTTCTAACTTAAATTTCTAACAGCAAATGAAACACTGAAATTAAGGCAGAGATCACCTAGAT
This sequence comes from Hydrochoerus hydrochaeris, assembly GCA_004027455.1. NCBI lineage: Eukaryota > Metazoa > Chordata > Mammalia > Rodentia > Hydrochaeridae > Hydrochoerus > Hydrochoerus hydrochaeris. The sequence goes on along the minus strand of PVLA01003563.1, from coordinate 143,070 downwards.
AATAAGACAGTATATTTGAAAACTAAATGTCTGATAAGGGATTTTATAGAATATAGATTGAACTAAAATTTTTCCATAGCAAAAGCCCTAGTTATTAGATTAAAAATAGGAAATAGATGTAAATACACTTGTCTCAAGAAAAAGCACAAATAACTGAGAGGTGTATGAAAAACTACACAGCATTTGTAGCATGTAAATGTAAGTCAGCATCTTGGTAAGATATCACTTCACTATTTTAGTGAAAGGTGTTGTCAGTGTGAAAGTTGATATCAAGTGATGGTAAAGTTGGACAGTAAATGAAACTCAGGTGCCATGTTGATTCAAATGTAAATTATTGCAGCAATTATGGAAAACAGTACAGAAACTCTTTAAAAACTAGACCTAAACCTACCATATTATCTGTCTATACCACTTTTGGATATATATCTTAAATGAAATCAGTATATTGATAAGATATCTACACTGCAGTGTTATTCACAGAGCTAAGAAATGGAAATGACCTAAGTAGTCCATCAACTGATGAACAGGTTAAGAAAATGTATTACATATACATTGTAGAATATTATCAAGCCATACAAAGATGAAATTATGCTTTCATGACAAGATATATCAAATTGGAACACATAATGCATGAAATAAGTGATAGGAATAAAATACTTTGTGATCTCCTTCATGTGAAGTCTCAAAATTTTGACTCCATAGAAGTATAGAGCAAAATGCCAGCTACCAGAGACTGGGGAAAGAAGAAGAGAGGAAAGGCTAGAGAAAAACTTATCCACATGTACTAAATTATAGCTAGGTAGTATAAATTAAATTCTGGTGTTCTATTATACACCTAGATTACTACAGATCATGTTTAACTACTGTATATTAAAACTGTAAAAAAAAGAGTTTTGAAATGTTTAACCCTGAAGTAATAGTAAACATTTGATGAGATAGATGTACTTCCAGTTGTTTTCGTATTACACAATACATGTATGTACTAAAACATTAAATGGCACCACATAAAAATGTGCAAATTTGTGTTAATTTTTAAAATGTTAATTACTCCAATATTCAAAGAATCCTTAAAGCTTACATTTAACACTTAATTGTTTTAAAACTCTCTGAATATAATAAGGAAATAATGTCTCATTTTAGCAGTGTGATCTTGGTAAAAACATTTCAGTAAAGGGCATTTGAAATCAAAGTAATCAGTATTGCTTATATGTCTGTGATTACTGCAGATACTTTTATTTTTACTTTTAAGATAAGGCATGTTATCATAGCTATTATTAGCTCCTTGATGATTCACTGTTCTTATTTAAAAATTTAAAATTGCCATGGGAAATCAAATAATCTTATCTCATAGTCATAAAAATAATGCTGTTTGTATTTACCACTAAAGTCATTTTGATACATAAGGGTCAAATGTCACTGCATTAAAGTAGGAAAACAGACAGAGCACATAATTTTTAGGGCAATCTGCTCATTCAAATATTGATTGTTTTAGTGTGAATTTAGTAATCTTATATGGTAGGAAGATGGTAAATACTGAACTCTGTCTTTGCTTTATGAGAACTTAGCTCAGGATTTTTCAAGCTCACCCCTAGTGATACTTTTGGCTTCATAATTACTTTTAAACTTTAATTAAATATATTGGTACAATTTAGATATACATAATGATCACATTCAATATACAAAATTTGTACCTGTACATGTTATATGTTGATTCCTTTTTTTCTTGAATCTCCTCCCCTTCTTTTAACCCCTCTTCCTCTCTTTTATTCACAAAGCTTTGTCTCTATTTTGTTCCTTTCTCACAGTTATTTATTGTGTGGAACATTCTTATGCACTACAGGCATTATCCTTGCCCTTTTCCGAGGAAACACTATGACCATACCCACCACACTGACAATTAAAATACCTACAGAAAAAAAATTATCTTGATTTTGTAACTTCCTACTTAGTGATCTCTTCTGAACCATTTCAATCCTTTTTTTTTACTATAGAATCTTCTGCATTTAATTTCTTCTCAATACCTGAAGTATATGCTCTCAATAATGTTTTAAGTGGTTTTGTCTGAGTAACATATGTCTGTGTTTTCCTTCTATACAAATTATGCTAATCATAGACATTTAGAAGACTTATTAATTGACAATGGCAATATTTTTGTTTTATTTTATTATTAAATATTTGTACTACACAATGTTAGCATTCCTTTTGGGGAATTAGTTCATAGACATACACATCATAATTCTTTCATCTTCTTTCCCTTCCTGCTATCTTCTTTTTCATCCATCTCTTGATTCTCTTCCTTTTATTTTGGTACACATTTGCTATACATGTTTCTACTTCTTATAGGGAGTTGGTGTGTATTCTTAGGCAATAAAATGCTATTTGTCTTTGAATGCTTCAGGACATTTACTACTGTTTGTTTAACAAATAAGATACCTCATGAACACACATGCCAGTCTGTAGTTCTGTAAAGGATTTTTAGTATAAGAGATCCTAAAACAGAAATATATTTTAAAGTATTTTTAAAGTCTTTTCAGTAAATAAACCTGCACTTATCCCTGGCTTGCATAAAAATTCTTGAGTAAATGAAATGTCATGAAATTGCTACTACTCAATTTTCATTCATTTTTACCTTATAAAAATAAAATAATCTTGATTTGCTTTCCCTATTGATATATCCTGACCTTATCATGGATTCTTTATCCAGTTTAAAAGCTTAAAGTGGAAAGATCTCATTGCCTGGAGAAGAGAAAGCTGACAAGTTAATCAAGTAGATAGATGGTGTGGTGGCTACAATAAAAAAGGCCAAAATCATGTATTATTTCTTGAAATATATCAACTGATTGGATGATAAAGTCATGTTCACTTATTAAAAAGCCATTTAATACATTATAAAAAGAATTTTTCTTGGGGCGAACTATTTTGACCTCATAAACTGGTGTGTGTCAAATTTCAAATGTTGACCTGATATCATTTTATTCATTTGTTAATTAAATAATCAATCTGTCCACTCATCCATTCATCCACAATTCATCCACACATTCTTTGATTCACCAATACGTGTTCTGAAGAACAATGCTCCCATGAGATTCTGGTTATTCATTCTATGTTACTATCGTTGTTCTTTCAAACTTTATTATTCATGACTTCCTGAATAATTAAAGGAAATCTTAGTTTTCTAATATGGAAACTAGTAAGGTAAATTAGCATGGAAACATCAAATTACCAAGGCAGTCTGGAAAATTGATAACACTTGAAAACTGGATATTAAAAGAAATCTATTTTCTTTTTAAAAGTAGGACAAATTTTGTCCTTTGTATTAATTTCAATAAGATTTCACAACTTCACTTACATTTTGAAAAGAAAATAAACTAGGTCAAGTTTGAATCATTAACAGCCCTAACAGATGCTCACTTTATTTTATAGGAGTGAGAAGAGTACTCAAAAACATTTTATTTTATTCGATGAAAAATATTTTTTCAGCAAGTGATTATAATGAAGCTTGAGATGTAGGTCATGATTTTTTATCAATTTAGGTAAGTATTTCACTTCTGTTTGTATATGTTTTGATAATTTATGCTATAGGACTTAATATTATTTATATGGAATTTTAAGGGTAAATTCATGCTTCATGCAGGTACAAACTATAATGCAAAATCATTAATGTAGCTGGCTCAACCTCAAATTTTCAGAGGTAATTCTGCTATGATCAGCTGTTAGATGAGCCTGATATTTATTATATGTTTATCTAAATGTTTCTATCTGGGAAAGCTGCAGACTCGCTATATTATTAATGGTAATAAAAATACTAAGTGTCCACTTTTGTGGGATTTTGCTGAGATTAAGATACTGTTTGCAAGCACATTAAAAATATTGTGTTTACAACACATTAAGCCCTTCCATGTTAATACTAAAGATATTGTTGCTGTACACTGGTATTCACAATGATTAACACTAATTTCTGTGCCTTCATTGATGCCATATAAGGTAAATTTCAGAGTCTGGTGGTTTCATTAGCCTCTTCCTTTATAACACTTCCTTCCCCATTATGATTATAATCACCAGTCAATTAGAATATATCTCTCAGAGCTCAGAATAATGAAGGAAATAGAAATTTATGAAAATTAATTCACATTGAAATATTTTAATTTCTTCTCATTAAGGGATGATATCATTAAATGGAAGTGAAGTGAAGAAACTGTTATACCTTACCACACTTCCTGCAACATTGGTCTTTGGTATTAATGTCCAGACACAAGTATTTTTAGGTGTGTTATGTTTTGGATGTGCTGGAAGTTCATGTGCAGTAAGCTTGATACCAAAGGGACTTTGTGTAAATAAGAAAAAAAATTTGGTATGGTAAACTCCTGAATGTTGGGGTGTAGCGCAATTTTTTAAATTAGATTAACATGCACTAAAACCACTTGGGTTCTGAATTTGAACTTCATTTTCAGGAGCAATAAGGCAATAAATTTGCCTTCCATGAGACTTAGGTTCTTCATCTTAAAGTTGTTATTTCTCGGGAGATATTTGGTTAGACCATATTAACACATGAAGGAATTTATATGAAAGCTCCCTGTAAACTACCATGAATGTAGTTTGCTATTATTAATGTGTAATTCATTGATTGATTTTCACTTTCACTATTTAGTGATCACTGTTCAGTTATGTGACTGACTTTCCAAAATTAAGATTAGAATAAAAATTGTATTTTGTGAATTGATGGTACAATAATAGAGTTTAAATGTACATAGTATTTCATTTAAAAAGTGTTTCATATAACAGAAGAAAAATAGGATATACTAAACTGCAATAGAATTTGGATAAGAGGCTATAATGGAATCAAAATAGTAAAACAAAATTCAAGAATGATCATTGTGTGAAATACCTGTTCCAGAAACAGCACTATTTTTTTTAAAAGTATCTTAAAACCTAAAACTTTTAATAACCAGTTGGTGAGATTTCTTACTTGTCCTTATTGCTGAAGTGAGAAATCCATATTTTAAATAGATATTGAGACTAAAAAGGAGCAATAACATTCTTTAAATGATGTAGAAAGGAAACAAAGTTACATGTTAGGGTATGTTTTTCAGTCTTATTTTCAAGTGGGATGAGAAATATTAAAAATAACCTTTAATGATTTACAACTCTGAACCCCCGGGAGTGTCGCCATGAACATGATCTGATACATAACACAGATAAGAAACAAGCAGTCAACTTTGAATCTGTATGTCTCAGGATCATATATTTAATCTCTTTATGGAGTCTATTCTCCTGATAGAAAGGCCTACTCAACTAAACTCAATTGCCACACTTAATTTATCTGGATACTCCAGAAGGAAGTTATTCATTCTAATGTCCCAATGCAAACAAGACAAAGTAAGTTGTTTCATAGTACTACAGTATGAAAAGTGAGAATCATTATCTTCATAGTAGAGATACATGGAAAATGGTACCTTTAAAAAGTGACTCAAATTAATATTACCAGTTATAGGGACATTACAAATATACTCACATGATGTCAGATGTAAAGCAATTTTTGTTTATAATATTCTTCCTCTAAATTTACAATTATAGTCTAATCAAGAAGAAAAATTTACAAAACTCAACAAGGATACATTCTTCAAAATGCATAATCAGTTCTCAGAATGGTTGATGTTATCAAAAATAAGGGAAGATTCTCAAAAAGCATAGGAGACCAGAAGATGCTAAGGAGAGATAACATTTTTTTCAGGGTATTTTTTTATGCCGCATAATAAAATATCTGAGGCTTGGTCACTTGGAAACAATAGACATTTGTTTCTCACAATTCTGGAAGTTGGAAAGTCTGAGATACTGGCCACAGTAGAGATGCTGTCTTGTGAGGGCTGATCTCTTCTAAGGTTGCGCTTTACTGTTGTATTTTCTTATAGAGACTGAATGCAAGGCAGAAAGGACGGAAAGAAATGAGGGCACTGACAAATGGGAAGATTCTTATATTAGAGTTCTCTAGGAAAATGGAGAGTGTATTTCTCCAAATAAATAGAATGTAACTCTGGAGACTGAAAAGTTCTAAGATCTGCTGTTGGCAAGCTGGATAACCAGAAAAAACAATGGTATAGTTCCAATATGAATCTTAATGGGGGAAAAATTCAATACCTCAACAGCGTAAATCAAGAAGAAGAAAATTCTCTTTCTTGAGAGAGGATCAGTCTTTTTTTTTTCCTATTCAAAGTCTGAACTGTTTGCAAAGGGTCTTATCACATGAAAGAGGTAATTTACTAGGTCCACCAACTTAAATATTTATCTCATCAGAAACAACCTCACAGGCATATTCAGAACAATGTTCACAAAAGGTCTGCATGCTGCATGATTCATGAGGTTGACTAATTTAACTATTACCTCTCTATACTAACTTTTAAATTTGTCTGTAAAGGAGAAATTATTCTAAGTAAAAAGTTACGTAAAATTATCTAGCTTATTTTAGCTATAGCTTGCTAGGATCAAATTGGTGATTGTTATAATTTTCTTTTATGTGGAACTTTGATGCAAATCAATTACAATTTCACTGAAATAGATGCAACTCTTCTAAGGGCAAAATTGCACGGCACTCATCAACATCTCTAGCATGTAGGGCAGCCCTTGACAACAATGAATTTTTGTTAAATAAATAAAGAAATACTATCTTTTCCTGTTAAAAAGCTACAAACTGAGTCTCCCTGGAAATTCTTACCTCCTCACAAGTAAAAATACACTTCTTTGAGAAGGCTAGTGGAAAGGCTAAAAAAATCCCCTTTATATACCAGGTGTAACAATATGAATGAAGCAAGAGGCTGCAAATCACTCTTGGGAGCCTCTCAACATACAGAAGCTGTTCAAACTGCACTTCCATGTTTTATGATGTCAGCAAGAGTCTTCTCAGTGAATGATTACAACCTTGTATTTATTCATCATCCATCTTTTTTCTTATAATGCAATTGCTGTGCCAAGTTATAAATTTGAGCATTCATATCTGGAATTTTCAAAGCCTATAGCCTAGAATCCTGTGTATCTTTTTTCATGTTAGCATAGGATCTTATCACAAAGCACATTCTTCAAAAACTCTTATATTTGAGTTCAGATGCATGCATACACAGAGAGCCCTTTTTGGGGAGGGTTATGCACCCTGGGTTAGAAATTAAAATGTGCAAGTGTGTTTAGCTTCTGTGTTGCTCTATTTTACAACAACAAATGAATGCCAAATGAATTTCAATAAGAAATACAGATGTATTCTTAAACTCAGGCTTTAGCGCTTATCCAGCATGGATTGATATAATAGTATTTCACAAAGTTTTTTTTATTTTAGAGTAGATTTAAATATGCAAAATTATATCCTTTGATCTGAAATATAGATTTTGAACAAAATATTAAAAATTATATTCATTGACTTTATCCATAGTTAAGTTCTTAAAATAAACTAAATTTAGAACATTAATGAAAAAACAAGGAGACTGAAATATAAGGTCAATGATTGTAGGAATAATGAATCAAGGTCAGAGGAGAGAGGAGGAAGTGCACAGGGTTATTTTCATGGAATTCTGGCAAAGAATACTAAATCAAAACTTACCATTCTTCATGAAGTCTACTCAGGATAGAAGCAGGAACTGTAGATGGTTCCCCAGTCCACTACTGCTATGGAAAAATGTCCTTACAATTTAACCATTTAATCATAATACAGGAAGAAATTCTACTTTAGATTGCTGCTGTAAAAAGACCTTTTAATCCTTAAAACATTTAAAATGGTAGACTGAAAATTTAAAGCAATCTAGATACATTTCTTTTCACTTAATTTTGAATTCTAAGAGTTTATATTACCTCTAACGTGGAAAATGGTTAATTTTATGTATCTACTTGGGTAGACACAGTTAAACACTAATCAAACTAGACATTTCTTAGAAAGATTTTGTAGATGTGTTTGACATCTACGACACATTTACTTTTTAAAAATTACCCTTAGCAATATGGGTGGGCCTCATTCAGTCAGTTGCAAAGTTCTTAAGAGCAAAAAGTGAGGGTTTTTTGGAGAGGATGATATTCTGCTTCACCATTGAAGAATTAGAGATTAGATATATAGACATTGAGTCTAGATAAATTAACATGTATCAACTCTATGGTTATATAGCAATATCTTTAGATATCTAGGCATTGATTTCTATATCTGTGGATATCTGTCTATTCATACACCCATGGATATATGGCTATCAATTGATTTATCTATTATATATAGTGGATTAGTTATATAGATATGCATGTACAGATAGATTCCAACTCCTTTTCCCTCAGTTTCTATGGAGAATCCGGATTGCTACACATATCACTTCTGAGTTTTCAAATTAATTTAGAATTAAGTAGGTAATAATAAGGGCACAGTAATTAGAAAAATTATACATAAAAATCTTCCTTTTGTGATTTTCAGCTTTCTCCTCAATTTGGTGGATAGCTGATCAATGGAATAACGAAAGCTATTTTCAAAAGTGCATAAAGTAGAAAAGTCTTAATTTAACATTTCCTGCTCTTAATTAAAATGATTGATAGAAGTGTTAAATACTCAGATAAAACTGGTGGGTGTTTAGAAGTGCCTTTCCTTTGAATGTCAAATACTGTACTTGTGGGAAAAATGTAAAATCTCTTAAAGTTCTTAACGCTTCTCAAGATACATATATTTCTTATATTGCTATCTATATTATACAGAGTGGCATGGCATAACAATCCATCTATGATGATGGATTGTGGTTGTGGAGTATTTGAAATGTGACAAGCATGATAGAGAAACTAAATTTAAAACTTAATCCATTTTTGTTTAAATGTAAATATAAGCATCTATATATGATTTGTGGTTACCATAGTGGACTGTGAGGATTTTAATATATATATTTTAAACCTAAATATGCAAGTTAAATTGTAATCATTTGTAAAGTAGACTGATTAAGGAGCATTCAACCTCTTTATTAGGTCACTTTATTTATTTTTTTAGTGTTTTATTATTTTAAGAGAAACAAAAGCATGTAAAGGGTAGAGATAATACAAGAGTTTCAAAAAAAAGATAAACAATAAGAAATCACTGGTTGATAAATTACATATTGTCCTCTTAGAAATAGTTGTTCAGGTTACAAAGTTAAAGCATACAAAGTAGATAGTCAAACAGTGAGACTGTAAACTGCTATGCATGCATGAGTCTCTACATGTATTTCTATCTTTTCTGTGTTAGAGGGAAAAACAAAACTTAGCAAGACAAAACAAAACAAATTCCTATAAAAACATGAAAACAAAACGTCATATAAAACCACAGTACAAGGTGATCTACAATGACTACTGTGTTGTTTTTTATTATCTTCAATGGAATTGTCTATATCATCAGGCATAATTGAATATAACAGTATAATTGAATATAGCAGTACATAACAATATTAGTAAAAATAAAACATTGTAGACAGTATAAAACTTCAAAGGCAGGTAATAATCAAACAAGAGTGGATATTCTAGTGAATCTTGTCATCTTAAGTGCAGTTGCCTCTACTCTCAGACTTGATACTATCAATCATAACAGCTTTATAAAATCTATCAATACAAAACAGTGATCTAACAAACCAGATTCGATTATGATCAGTCATGGTAAAACAGTGTAAGTTTTACAGAGCTTTAGATTAAGTTAATAGGAAATTAAGGATGATTACAGTTCTATATCCTGTTATTTTCAGGATAACACTCTGTGCCCTCAAATCTACTATAGGTAGAATGACTGGAACAGAATATGATACATCTAGGCAGAGTGGTGTGAGTAATGTGGGTTTTAAATCCTGGTGCACTATTAATGATAGAGTGTATCAAGGCCATCTATGTACAGATTCTAGCCATCCTTCTCTGTCTCATTTCTGCTATGCTATTTTTCTGCCTTTGTCTACTTTTCTCCTTCATTCTACTGCTTGCCCCACTCATTGAGGTCTTTCTGTCACTGTTCCTAAAATCCTGTTTTTTTTTTCTTTCTTTCTAGAATGTCCTTCAGAATTCTCTGTAGGGTTGGATTGGTGGTCAAAAACTCCCCCAGTTCCTCTTTGTTATGGAAGCATCTTGTTTCTCCATTAATTTCTAGTGACAGTTTTGCAGGGTACATCAATCTGGGTTGGAGGTTATTTTCTTTCAGGACTTGGAACACTTCGCTCCAAGCTCTTCTTGATCTGATCGTCTGTGTCGAGAAGTCAGCTGTGATCCTGATGGGCTTACCATTATAGGTAATCTGTTTCTTTGCTCTGACAGCTTTTAATATTTTGTTTTTATAATGAATTTCTGGTATCTTGATTATTATATATCTGGGTGTAGCTCTGTTTTGGTTGTAGGTGGCTGGAATTCTGTGTGCCTCACATAAATGAATGTCATTTTCTTTTCCCATGCTTGGGAAGTTTTGCTTAATTATTTCCATGAATAGCCTTTGTAATTCACCTGTTTGTATTCCTGCTTCTTTGTTCACATTTCTTATTCTTAAATTGTATATTCTCTTGTAATCTTCTAGCCTTTGTATTGTTACTGCCTGTTTCCTTGCTATTTTTAAGAGATCTTTCCTTTCATGATCACACATTGCAAAATTGTCTTCAAGTTTTGATAGTCTATCCTTAATTTCTTGTAAGGAGTTATGCCAGCTTTCAGTGGAGTTTTTAATTTCCTGGTAATCTCTTTGAATCTGCTTCATGTATTCTATATTTTCTTTATATGCTTTTTCGAATGTTTCTCTTCTTTTATTCCTCCCTTCTTCTATCTGTGTCTTCCTGAGAGATGCTTAGCATTTCTTTTATTACTCTACTCATATCTTGCTTTACCTGATTTAATATTTCTGTTTTGTGCTCGTCTACAAGGTCCCAAAGATATTTCTTAATGTCCATTGAAGCCATGTCTGATGTTGCATGTTTGCCACCCTCAGTCTCCCTTATTTTTCCCTCTCCTGGATCATTGCTCTCAGGGTTCTAGACTTGGGGCCTCCTCTTGCCTCTCTCTCCTGTCATTTTCCCTGCTTCCTCCACACAGGTTACAGTGCAGGTCCCAGCCCCCTTCCCTGTTGGCCATGGTTTCTCCAAAGCACTCTGGCGAGGGACCTGCACCCTCTCCTACCTGCTCTTGTCACTATGATGTAAGCAGGGGCTGCGTATTGCCTGCCCCTCCCCACCAGGCCAGCCAAACTTCAGGGGCCTTCACCAAGTTAGTGTGTGCTAGGTGCAGGGAATCAGTTTGGGACAGCTCATTGAGTCTTGGCCAGGGGTGCGACCCAGTCCAAGCAAATCCCACGAATCTGCTCTGAGGAGGGAGCAACGAACTGAAGTCACTGTGGCTCTCAGTCAGGCTCCTCCTGCCTGATTCCAACATGTCGCCAATTTGGTCACGCTCTTCCCATGTGGGGGGGTCTCATTCCCAGCATTGACCATGGATTAATGAAGGTCCCTTCTCTGGCTCCACTCTCCTTTGGGTTCACCGACCACTGACTTCACCGCTGCTGTGGCACCTGTGAGTGGTGGTGGGAACGAATCTGGGAGGCTCTGCTTGCCATCAAGGATTCAAGTTGTTGCAAATTCAGGCCAGCACAAACTTGGTGGGTAGCAGTGCTGTGTCCCATAATTTTTAGCTGTTCCAGTTGTAGTCCCAACATGTTTGATGAGCTTTTTTATGTTTTAATTTCTTCCTGTGTCAAGAGGATCCATCTCTCTCTGTCTGGATCTCTCCAGGATATTTTATTCTGGCAAATGAGTTGCTTTTCCTGGAAGGCTTTGTATTTTGTTGCTCACTGATTGGCCATCTCTAGCTCCTCCTATTAGGTCACTTTAAATGTAAATCTTCTTGATTATATTCCCTGGAAACATGTGCTTCATTTTAAAACAGGTTTCATTCACAATTTAAATATTGTGTACAATATTTTAAATGTCTGCATTTGATAGGTAGATTTTATCATTAAAGTTTTTTATTTTAAAAAGCAAAATGGAAAAAAGGATAGAAATGATACCAAATTTCAGAAAATAGTAAGAAATTAACATTAATTAATATATTGCATATTGTTATTTTAGAAGTAGTTGTTCAGGTTACAGGATCTAGGCATAAAAATGAACAAACAACCAAACAATGAAAACACAAACTGTTCTTTTCAATGAACTAATGGATTAGTATTATAGTTACCTATCTATCTTGCATACACATACATACATACATTTATATATGTATACCTGAATACATATAACTTTTTCCTTTCTTCCTTTTTTCCTTTCCCCTATCTTGGTTTTTCTTTCCTTTTGAGCACTTTCTTCTCCTTTCATTATAACAGTATCTATTGTACATTTTAGATCTTATTACTCTCAGTGTTTTATTTTTATTATTTATTTTACACTAGGGAAACAATACAATACCTTTAAATGTGAGTTTGAAATATTCAAAATCACTTGTCATTCAAGAAATAGAACTTAAAACAACGTTGAGATTCTGTCTCACTACAAAAAGAATGGCAACCATCAAGAAATCAACCAATAACAAATGTTGGTGGTGCTGTGGGAAAAAAAAGAACACTTCTCCACTGTTGGTGGGAGTGTAGCCTGGTGCAACCACTGTGGAAATAAGTGCGGAGATTCCTCAAAAAACTAGGACTGGGAGTCTCATTAAATCCAGCTATCTCACTTCTGGGTGTTTTTCCAGAAAAATTGAAAATGTCATGCCACAGTGATATATGTGCATCCATGATTATAGCAAAGGCCGGGGATTTAGCTCCGTGGCAAATGTGCTTGCCTTGTAAGCACAAGGTCATGAGTTCAATCCCTGGCATCAAAAAAAAAAATCTGACCATGATTATAGCGGCACGATTTGTAATAGCCAAATCTGAAAACACCCCAATGCCCATCAACCACAGAATGGATAGAAAAGAGGTGGTAATTTTATAGAATGGAATATTACTCAGATATAAAAAGCAAAACCTTGAGGCTTTATAGACAAATAGATTTAACTTGGGACCATATTCATAAGTGAAATTATCATTTAATTTCATGTTGGTAGTGCCGGTTTTCATTCTTTGTATGCTTGTGTCCTCTCAGGAAGATGTTCCTGAGAACACCCCTGTGGTGGTGGATGTGCAATATAAACTTTTTTACTTTAAGGTAATGGAGATGTTTTTTCAGAGTACATTTATGTCTTAAATGATGTCCATGAAAAGAAATATGTATATTTTGTCTTATCATAACATCCAATACTCCCATATCTAATATTCAGAAATAAGTTTATACTCATAATTATTCCAGTGCAAAATATAGTTATCATTAGACTATTGTTTGAGGAATTGGTAGTAAAAATAACATACCTTTGTTTAGATTAGGGATAAAATGATTTAAACATGTGGTTATGATTCACACTACAATGTGTATTTTTTTCTATAACCATAAGAAACCACAGTTATCAGAGTAATTTCTTACAATATATATTTTGGGCTCATGAATTCAGCCATAACTCTTTTCTGTTATATACTCATACTTTAAGTTAGTGTCACAGATTACTCATATTGCTGGAGTCATGTTTTTGAATATTTATAAATACATGACTTCTTCAAAACCTGCCTGGTTAATTTGAACTTCAAGCTGAGTCACACAGAGGTTTGCCTGGGGAATTGCATTTGTGCTACTCATTTTTCTGTTTCTGGGACAAAACATTCAACAACCTCACCTTAAAACAAGATATGTTTATCTGTTTCAGTTTCCAGAGTGACCAGTCTATGATTGTCAGGCTTCATGGGACAAATGGCATGGTGGAAAGCCATGGTGAGAGACAGCTACTCAACATTTAGCAGCCAGAAGGCAAAGAGTAGGAGGATATAAGCTGAGGAACAGGAATATACCCTTCTCCCACGATGCCTTGCCTTCTCATTGTACATGATCTACTGAGCTCATGAATTGATAAATCCACTGAAGAATGCAATTTCCCATGATCCAGTTATCTTTCAAGCATACCAGACTTTTAAGCCTACCTTTTAGATTTCATCCGAAGTATTCTGTCCCTGGACTCCAAAAGGTTCACTTTCAATGAATTTTGCAAAATGCACATAGTTCATCTTTCAGATTTGCCATTTTTAAAAAATTTAAAATCAAAAGAGAAGAAAAACTATGGATCCAATTTTTGCTGTGAGCCACAATAAAAACATAAAAATAAACAGTTGTACAATGGCACAAGGTAAATATTCACATTCCAGAAAGAAAGAATAACAGAATTTGGTCTAATTGAAAAGAATCAGACCAAAATGACTGGAAACTAGCAGAGAAAATTTTCAACCTGTAGCTGCATGTTCAGCATCAAGAGTAGATTTTGGTGAGATATAAGCTACAAAGTGCTCAGAAAGCCCCATTTCTATGATTTTACTAGTTGCAAAATACATGACCTTCCATTTGGACTTGCTCTGCTCATTGCCAAAGGCTTTTCTCATAAAACATTTCACTTTCCTGATATTTTCAACTTCCTGAAATCTCCACTGCAATGTTTTCTTCACTCGCATAGTTTCATGCACTGCTCAGGGACTGCTGACAAGGACTATGACCCTTTCATATACATTTGTCTGGCCTTTTGAGAAGTCTTCTAAAATTGGAGTGTTACTTCTATCACCCCATAACATCTACATTTTGCATTCCTGAAAGACAAGCAACAGGTGGATGATGCCAAATAGCTCTTCCAGGTCAATCAGTAGCTGGGATAATTTGGAAAACAGCTGCATTGGCTTCGGAATACTTGGATGACAGAACTTAGGAAAGTACTTCCATGGGTGGCCCTAAATGAGCAGCATGTCCTGGGGCTTTCTTCTAAAGTACTTAAAAGAAGTTTACCCTTTGACATCCTGAATCTCTGATTGGTGGAGACAGATATTTCTACTGCCCTTTTATAAAATACTGGGATATTTTGAATGATAATATTGTTGACAACCTTAATCTCTTTGGTTTCAAAGTAATAGGTGCTTTTTTTCCCAGCCAACTTACAATTTTTGAAACCATATGGTTCTGCTTTTTGTTCTTGATTCTCACTGTAGATCAGGTTTTTAAAAAAGAGCTTTTAGTGTCCATGCCTCATTTTAAACATTGTGCTGCCTTGAAGTTTCCTCCATTAGATCAACTATTCCTCCATGTTTAAAATAACTTGAATAGAAATTCTTTGGTCCAAGACAAACTATAGACAAATTCTTGCCAGAATGAAACATGCATGGTCTCTCATGCAGTTTTCAAAACAGTCTTCATTACTATCTGAAACCTCATGACTGAAGCATTTACTGTCTACATTGCCAACATTATTCCATTCTTCTGAGCACTGACAGAATTACCCATTAAATTCTGCTTATAGCGTTCTAAGGCTTCTCATCTCAAAACATTTCCAACCTCCTACTATATATATCAGTTCCAAGTACGTTTAAAATATATAGTCAGATCAAAGCAATGATCCTACTTCTCTGGTGTCAGTTGTCACTTTTCCATCACTATGACAAAATACCAAACACCCACAACTTAAAAAAGAAGTTTATTTAGTTCAGTTTCTGGTAGGTTCAGTCTATGTTTAGGTGGTTCCAAAGAAGCAAGAACCTAATGGAAGAGCATGGTGGAAAAGAGCTTTTCAGTTTATGGTAAGTAGGAAGCAGAAAGCAAGGAGGAAGAGAAGATCAGGAGAAAAGAAAACATTTTTCAAGGTCATGACCCCAGTGATCAAAACCTCCAATCAGGCTCTACATCCTCATAGCACATGAACTACTGAATTATGAGTGAATGAATTTACTGAGGACTATTATGTCCTCATGACACAGTCACATTCCAAACAAATGAGACTTTGGTGAGCATTTTAGAAGTAAACCATAGCATCATTCAATAATATCCTTACTTTGAGCATGTTTTCTTTTCCAAATCTTAGAGAAACAAATTAATTTAAGATAGTAATGAAGTATTACAGAAATTCTGGGCATTTTAGCAGTTCTAAATATTATATTTCTCATCTCATCTCCTTGTTTTTAAATTTTAGTCAGTTGTACATTTTAAATAAACAAATAGTATTTCTTGAGACTTTGTGGTGCAGTCTTTGAAGAATTTGAGATTAATTAGGACTTTCTTTTATATGAGTTCATGTCTTCCCTGAATATTTCAATCTGTGTTCTAACTCATACAAATTCTCTCAGTTTAGCTAAGTGTTGATCGACTGCATATTTTATAGTTGGGGAAAAATTATAGTGGCATACTTCTACCAGTTCTCTGAATTTTTTCACTATTTACTTATTATGGAACATTAGCTCTTTTAAGGAAATGACTGAAGGCATTATTTAATAAGCAACCTGGCTCCTTCATAACCTGTAATGCTTACTTATTGACAAAAAGAAGCTCTAAGAAAATGCATCACTGAAAGTTAATCAGACAATTTTCTTGCCTTGATGTGGAAAACTTCATTAGAAAGAGTTCACCACATGAAATATGAATTAAATTTGTTCTTACTTAGATGGAACTCCCATTGACTTTTTATAAGGTTGCCACTGATTAAAAACTTCAGACTTATCCTTTTGTGATTAATTTCTGCTTGGGAAAATTATATCACAAAGCATTTCCTCCATCTTCCTATCTACCACACCTTCTTTCAATTTTGGGGGGCAGGACAGATTGAGTTAATGATACTGTTGGGTCTAAAGAGAATTGGATATTTAATCTTTTTCATTTTATTTTAAACTATCCTTCAAACAGCTACTCTGGGAATGAAACTCATCATTCTGTGAGGCTAATATGGGAAACATTTTCTTTCGTTTGAAAGCAACGTACCCTTTGGCACAAGATTTTTTAAAAACTGGCAATCAATCTGAAACCCATCTGTGTTGAAAATTAACTTTTTGTTTTGGATCATTTTATATTTATGTATTTTGTTTTTATTTAACAATATTAATCTAGTGAAAGAAACAACTTATTAGGCCAAGCATAAAATCTTGGCCACAGGAGGAAAAGGAGGAAGAGATATTGGTAACGTACAACTACACCTGTGTGTATTATTTATAACCATAACCATATTAAGAAACTTAACTCATTGTGATTTTCTCCCACTTTTAAAATTTCTGTCACCTACATGAAATTTATTTAACAAAATTTTCTAAATTTTAGTAAAATGTCGAAAAAAATAAATTGCATCTGCAAACTTATTTACAACCCTTTCATTCAGTAGGCAAGTCTGAAATCTTTAAGCTGTTCAGAGAACAAATATTCATGACTATGAATTTTTTCTAAGTTGAGTGATATTGCATGGATCTATCTGTCTCTCTCTAATTTTCTTATGAAATTTTCACAAGTACTGGTTCTCAACAGATGTGACTTTACACGTGAAGGAATATTTATTTTCATAATTTCTGGAGGCAGTTTTAATTGTTAGGACTGGAATAAGAGTGCTACTAGAATTAACCAATTAGAGGCCAGAACTTCCGGTAACTATTTCAAAATGCAGAGGACATCCACACATACCAGAATTACTCAATCTAAATTTCAAATGTGCCAAGCTCACGAATCCCTGTATATACAAAGGTAACTGTTCAAGGAAGATAATTTTACTCACAAGAAAACTGTGTTCATGTCACATAGTTACACCATCCATTTACATATTTAAAGACTAAAAATTCTCTCAAAAATTCACCTAAACTTTTCTTGCAAAACAATTAAAACATCAAAATTATCACCAAAAATCAGATGACGTGAATTTTTTCAAGTAAAATAAACTAAAAATCCAAACATGCAATCCCATTAAAATCCAAGAAACAAAACCCCTCAAAGTTTAGGGCTACTCAAAAGTCAAATTCATGGCATAGCTATATATCTTGTTACATAACAATGAATGATAATAGGAAGGAAATGTTAAAACAGATTTTATATATATATATATAAAAGTCTACATAAAAATCATAGGCTAGTTTGGTTTTGCTTCAAATTCTAACACACTAATTAGCTTTGTTGCTTTTAGGAATTTAAATGCCCCATTAAACTTCAAATTCCTCATCTTAAGTTGGTATATTAATAATCACCCAGTAAGTTAATTGGGAGCATTAAATGAAATCATAAATGTAAATGCAACAAAAAAGTTGTTGTTGGCATTATACTATTATTAGATTTATTGTAATCTATTTTTTAAATATTTCATAATTGGTATATTGTGACTATATTTGTTAGTATATAAATACTACTAACATATCAACTAGAATATAAGATTAATAAATTAGTATAATAGCAAAATGTGTCAAAAATAACCAGTTTCTAATAAGAGAAATTTAGGTGTGTCTAAGTCTACCATAAATTTTGAGGCTAGAGGAAAGAGTTCAGCATGAATATTTTAATGATATAATTGCTAGCAATTAATGATTAATTTGAAAGCAAAAATATCAATAGTATTACTTTCTTGCTGTCTTTTATGTTCTTAGAGATAGGAAATGGTGCGCTTGTGACTTCTGAGATTGAGTTCCGCAATTATTCTTTATAAAGAATATAAACACAATATGAAGGAAGACTAATTTTTAAAGTGATGTACTGAAAGTTAAGAACTTTCAGTATTTAATATATAACATGCCAACATATATAGCTTCACTAAGCCCTTTCATAAATTATATTAAATGCACTTACTGGAGTTATTTAAAATGTGATACATGTATGAAACACAATTCAACTATTTTGTATTAATGTAATAAGGGGCAATTATGATTTTACCTCTTTCCCAACTCATTCACTTCTACAAATATTTTGGGTACAGAAGAAAGCAATTGAAGAACAAATCTGTTTCTTGTGAATAATTATGGAAATTAAATTTCGTAAGAAAGAGTTGCATGAAGTGCCTGTTTTGGAAAACTTCATCTTATACAAGGTCATAAAAGAGCAAATATTCATAATATATACCTTTTAAATTTATTTTTTAATCTCAAAGGATTTCAATGTAGATCATATAAAGAATTATAAAACAAAATGACCTCCCAAATTCAAAGACTCCAAAAATGGGCATCTGCAATGAAAAAAACACTTATCAGATGAAGAAATATCAGTGGCAAATAAATATATGAAACAAACATCCAACATCATTCATCATTTGAGAAATTCAAATTAAAACTACACTGAGACTCCATCTCACCCCAGAAAGAATGACTATCATGAAAAAAATCATCCATTATCTAATTATTGCAGAGCTTTGAGGACAAAGATACACTTCTCCACAGTTGATTGGAGTGTAGACTGATGCAATCACTGTGCAAAACTATGGAAATTCATCAAAAAAACTAGGATTAGAGGTCTCATTTCACCCAGATATTCCCCTTCTGGGTTTTTTTCTAGATGAATTAAAAACATACTACAGAGGCATATGTACACCCATGTTTATAGCAGCACAATTTGTAATAGCTAAATCTTGGAAACAACCCAAATGCCCATCAACTCAGAAATGAATAAAAAAGATGCGGTATTTTTGTACAGTGGAGTACTGCTCAGCTATAAAGATAAACTCGAGGCTTTTCTAAGCAAATGGATGCAATTAAAGAACATACTCAGAAGTAACATAAATCAGACTTGCATGTGTAAACATCGTGTTGTCTCCCTAGTGTAAGAAACAAAGAGTGAATAGGATCAAAAAGATAAAATAGTTACTGTGAAAGGGAAAAAACTGCTTAAGAGGCAAGAACAACTGGAATATGGCAAGGATTAAAAAAGGAAGGAAAAAATACATATATGATAGCTAAGATAATTGTACTACTCATTCTATTAGTTAATTAAAAAGAATACAGTGCTTATATTGTTTGATCAGTTTTGCATGCCTGTATCTGATAATCTGAGCAACTATTTTTAAGATAACAATATGTAATATAATAGCCATTGTTAATTTCCTATCATCTTGTTCTGAAATCCTGTATCATTTTTACTGTTTATTAATTCTCTTTAAAATAAAAAATAAAAATATGTTTATTTTTTTCAGATATTCAACATTTCTCATAAATGAGTAAACTCTTTCAGTTTTTCCTTCCACATATATTTTGGTATTGATACCATAAACCATTTATTAGTTGATGAAATTAAGTTTTATCTTTCTTGAACAAAGTTTTATTGTTTGAAATCATGATGAGAGTCCTTGCGTTTCTGTAATTTTCATTATATTATAAACTCATACATAACTTTGCTTTTTTACCACATTATTTCTCTTTTAGAATTAGTGCTTTTCAGTTGTCTCCAGACAGAAAATTACTATATTTCAGATTTTCCCTATCAAATATAATCTTTTGTCATATTACAGATACTAAATTTATATTAGTTGGATAACGTTAGTTCCAACGTCATATGAGTTTAAGCTTTTCCAGAGATTTTGGTTGACTAATGATGTAAGAATATTGAATAATGGATTATAGCATATCTTTTCTTCATGGTTCACAAATATACGAAATATCTTAAGTGATATTCATAGATTTCACCAATAAGTCACACTAATACTGTAAATAAACCCTAATATATTTAAAATAAAAGCTGCATTCTTAGTATTTTAATAAATCTTACATATGGAATGATTTTGGAAATCTTGATTTCACCAAACCTTCCATCTTAATTTCAAATAAATCATAAATGAAGTAGCTGCCTACTTTAGTTTTATTTTCAAATTACAATAACATTAATGACCTAATATTTTAGAAGTTTGAGCTTTTTTCAGTCTTTAAAAGAATTGGTTATGTCAAAATATGTAATAATAAAAAAATCATGTATTTTAAGTCAATAATATAATTTATATTTAATAACACAGTCAGTTTTATTTAGGGGAAGCAATGGAACTGAATTTGATCATGGCCATGGAAATGTTTTCTATTCTGACTACATAATCAGATTAGTTTTCAAGTACTAGATATACTAGGAAACTTTCACATGTATTGAATGAGTATGTACTTGTTTAACTAAAATATGAAGTAGGGAAAATCAAAGGTCTTTTATCTTTGAAGTTTTTCTAAACTCAAGTTTCCTAAGCAAGATATCCATGTAAAAGGAGGGGGCAAACTAAGGTCAGGAAATATGGTAACATTTATTCAAGTAGTTTTGAACAAATGTGTTGAAATATTTTCCTGTTGGTATAATTTTGGACACTTTGAGTCCAGAATCTAGTAAATATTTAATAAAAGTGTTATATTATTTCAAAAGGAAGAGGTTTTTTTCATTTACTCTTGCTCTTGTATGCTCTACTTAGTTGAAAAGCAAGGAAGCATGATTTTCTCCTTCAAGGCTATAATTTCTGGTGAGAATATTTCACTTTATTCTTTTTCAGAGAAATACTGAATTGTTCTTTCTTATTTACATAAACAAAGAAAAACAGAAAAAAGGGTAGATATAATACAGAATTTCAAAAAATAACAGTAAGAAATCACTAGTTGATAAATTACATGTTGTTATTTTAGAAGTAGTTGTTCAAGTTACAAAATTAAAGCATAAGAAGTGGACAATCAAACAATGACAATACAAACTATTCTGTGTAATAATAAAAAGGAAAGAAAGTGTTTTAAAGGATATAACTGTATGTATGTTTAAGAGTGCAAGATAGATAACCATACTACTAAGTTTTTGTTATTCATGTCACTTTTTTGTCCACTGTGGGTTAAGAAGTGTTTATGTTAGTAAAAGCTATGCATTGTTGAAACTGCAAAGGTGAATAATGAATAGAGCATGTCTGAAATCTATTTGTTTTGCTAAATGTTCATGATATTGTATATGTCACATATATAATGGAAAAATATATAGCTAGGCCTGGGTTGAAGCACATAATTAAGTATATATCATGATTTTAATTTACCTTGAATATTATATTTGTAAATAAATAAAAGTACCACATAGTGGCATGGATACCATTTAGGGTAGTTTGCATTTTTTTTGACTTGTCCTAAATGTTTAAAATACACTTGGTAAAAACTTAAATACAGTACAATTTTTAACTCCAAATAGAGAAGATTATTAAAGCATTGTGCATCTTATGAGAGAATTGACTTTTTATTTTTTAAGTCAACAGTTTGAGGACCAGAGATCATTTAAAATAAATAGTAGACCATTCTTGGGAATTTTTACAGAAAAAATGATGATCCCAGTATGTTGAAATTGCAGAATTCATTTCCAACATTATTTTTATATGTAATTCCCAGGTTAAATTGATGTCATAATCTCTGAAATTTTGCAAATGCATACCTTCTTTTTTGTATATAGTTTGCAGTAGCATATGAAAAACTGAAAAATACATTTCTTGTTTGTTGTGAATTTTTATTTGATGGAAAATTACAAGTTATGTTGTTTATAGAAAAGTTATAACTCAAAAGGGAGTTCATAGACTGAAAGTCTAAGGGGAGAGAACAATGCTCTATGTGACAGAGAACCAGAAAGAAATGGGGGTGGCTTGCCCATCAGCTGCAGAGTGAGTAAGAAAGACATGACACTTTTATACAGTGGAAAGCTACTCAGCTATAATGACAGATAACCTCGAGGCTCATGTTGGTAAATGGACACAGCTTGCGATCATGCTCATGGGGGAAATGGTTCAGACTCACATGGTTGAATATCATACTGACTCCCTAGTATAAAAACTAAAAGAGTTAGTGGGATCCTAAATACACAATACATTGTTAAAGTGAAAGGGAGGAAGCATCTAAAAAGGGAAGGCAGGGACACTTGTTAATCTATTATCATGACCTGAAACCCATATCATTTTCATTGCTCTGTTTAGTTTGGTTTTACTCTATTTCAGTTTGTGTAATTTTACTATATTTGATGGCATAGACAGCTATTTCAAAGATAACAAAATATAGTATGGTGCCATTATTGGTTTCCTATTATCTTGTTTGAAGCCCTGTATTACTTTCATTGTTTTCTTTTGATTGATGCTATTCAATTTTGTTTTGTTTGACTGTATCATGTTTGATGTTTTAGGCACCTACTTTGATGATAACAAGAGGTATAATAATAGCCATTGTTGTTTTACTATTATCTTGTTTTGAAGTCCTGTATTGCTTCCATTGTTTTGTATTTATTGGTTTTACTGTATACTATTTTGTTTGATTTATCATGCCTGATGATATTGCCAGGTTTTTTTGAAGATAACGAGAGAAATTATGGTAGCCATTATTGATCTTCTTTTATCTTGTGTTGTCATGTGCCATGTTCATTGTTTTGTTTTGACTGACTTTATTCTGACTTATTTAATTTGGTTTTATTCTGTTAAAAATACGGTCATGTACGTTTGTAATTTATATACATAAACATAGTTAATATATAAATTCATTGAAATGTGATATAAGTTATCCACATGGTAGAATTTTTGAAGAACATTTATTTCACCATAAAAGTGCTACAAAACTTTAAGACTTTGTGACATTTCTCATAAATTTTGCAGCATTTTCTGACTTCATCTCTCTCCTCAGATATATCACATGCATGTGTCCTTTATTCTTATCACACTGGTCTCACTCTCTCCTTACAGAAGACCTTAGACTGATTATTCTTTCCTCATTTACTTGGGTAACCCTATTAAGTCTTCAGATCTTAGTGCATCCTTTAAGGAATGCTTCCCTGATCTTCTTGTCCAGGTAAAATCACCTACTGTCTCATTTTCATAGTACTAATCCACCACTGAAATTTTTCAATTTTAACCAGCTCTTTACTTATGTTAATATGTTTTCTACTGTTTTTGTGTACAGTGGTACAGAGATCATAGTACATTTTCTTCATCATTTAATCTTCAGTTCACAGAATACTGCTTGGCACATAGTATGTGATTATTATTAATTGAGGGCTAAGTAGATTCAAATCAAACCTATACATGACCATACTAGATTCATCTCTCTGATAATCATCATTGCTATATTAATCTTCTAATACTATACACAGTTTTGAAAGGGATGATCATATAACATTAATTTTATCTCTCATGATCCCAGTCCTAATATTTTGTACATAGGAGCTATTCAACAAGTATTTGTTGCAAGTCCAGGTGCCAAACTATGTAAGATATCTGCTTTCATTTCTGTAATTTTACTTTCTTAAACCCATTCAGACATGAAAATCAAGAAGAGTGGTAATTTATGCTATTACTCATTCTTTATAATTCATTTCTTAGTATTAAAAATTCTGTCACTGACGTGCTAAGTAAACATAAATTTAAAAAAATTAACATAATGTCTGGGATAAGAAGAGTATACATCTGGGAATATAGCTCAATGGCACAGTACCTCTCTGGCAAGTGCATGGTCTGATTTCAATTCCCAGTACCATTAGAAAAAAGAGTATACATTCTATTTCTATATCTATCTTTCTTTCTATCTATCTATCTATCTATCTATCTATCTATCTATCTAATCTTTATCTACTCACATATACACATGCACACAAATACACTCCACTTACCAATGTCTTACTCTGTTTTTATTCAGGCAAATCAGTCATTCAGAATAGTGAGTTTCATTTTGGCATATTCATACATCCATATAACCAACTGTAAAATGTTCATCCCTCATTACCCCAGTTCTACTTCTTTCACTTCCCCTTATGTCCTTTATGTTCTATTATGTTTTAATGCTGTCTTTTCATTTAGATTCCGTATATGAGAGAAAACACAGTTGTCTTTCGGAATCTTGGTTATTTTGCTTAACTTGATCTCCAGCTTCATCCATTTTTCAACAAATGCCATAAATATGATTTTCTTCACTGCTGAATAATACTCCACTGACTACTTTTCTTTAACCATTGTTCATTTGAGATATACATAAGTTATTTCCATACTTAAAAATTGTGACATGTGCAATAATAAAATATAAATATTTGGAAAATCTGTAGTATAATCTATCCATTAGCATTTATTAGAGAAATCTATCCATTAGCATTTATTAGATATTCAAATATGTAAGAAATTGCAACATTGGCTTACAATGGTAAGCCACAGACTTAGATGAAGAATTGTGCAGAGAGTGTCTGAACCTTGGAGACCAAAGGTTTCATTCCATGGTCTGGACATTGCTGCAGTATTATGTGCAAGTCCATATCAGGGGGCCAATGCGTCTCTGACAGAAGGCTGAAAAATCTATGCCAGAAGACTGAAGAATCTGAGATGGAACTCAAAGAGTCTGCACTAGAAGCCATGAGATGGTGTCTAAGCTGAAAGCAGACTGGAAGTTCTCTGAAGAATGGAAGCAAGTCCATCCTTCCTCATTTCCCCTTCATACCATCCAGGCAGTGAGCCACTTTAGGGTGAGTCCTCTACACCCTCGGCTATAGAAATGCCAAACTTACATAGTTAAGCTTCTAACTACTCAAGTTGACACAATCAGCTATCCACTACATATACTTTCTTTCTTCAAGTATGTAAAAAGACTGGTATAGCTGAATCCAAAGGTAGTTCTATAAATATTGTTTGAAGAATCTCCACAAAGATTTCAAAATTCACTGTATTGATTTTAGTTTTTATTTTTAAAATTTTATTAGGATGTGGTCCCAATACATGGTGAAAAAGTTGTAGATATACAAAACACATTTTAAATCTTTTTTCTCTTTTCTTCTCACTACTTACAAAAGATTTGTTTCCATTTTTACCTTTTATTCCTCTTTTAAATCCCTTTCCTTTCCTTCATGTTTTCCTTTCTCCATTTTTATCCTATTCAATGAAAATGTTATTCCTACTTCCCAATATCTAACCTCCATTTTACTTCTTATTTACCCTTTGTATTTTTCACACAAATGAAACAAGGCAATATTTAAACTTGTGTATCTGATTTGTTTCCTTAGAATTGTGGTATTGGGCTACATCCATTTATCAAACAAAGTCTCAAGTTTACCCATCATTATGGCAGATTAGTACTCCATTGTACATAAATACAACCTTTTTCTTATCCATTCATCTTTTAATGGGCATATGGACTGTTTTTCACATTTAGCTATTAGAAGTTGTGCTGTTATAAACCTGGGTATACATGTGTCACTGTGGTATGATGCTTTTAATTCTTTCAGTTATAGCTGGATAAGATGGAATCATTTTTTGTAATTTTGTGAGGAGTCTCCATATTGATTTCCATAGTGTTTATACCAATTTTCACTCCCAGCAACAATAGAGAAAGATTTCTATTTCCCCATAGCTCTTCAGTATTTGTTACTGTTTAATTTCTTGATAAGCGCCATTCTTTCTGCAGTGATATGGAATCTCATTGTTTTTTTAAATTTGCTTTTCATGAATGGACAGTGATGTCAGACTTTTCTCATATATTTATTTTGTGTTTATACTTCACTTCAGGTATCAATTCATGGATTAGGTCTTTAAATTTGAGGATCATGATTTTTGAATTCTTTGTATATTCTAGATATTAGTTCTTTGTCCAAGCATTAGCAGGCAAGAATTTTTCCCATTCTGTGGGTTGTCTCTCATTATGTTTGTGGTTTATTATGCTGCAAAATAGCTTTTTTTGATGTGATAGCAGTTATTTATTCTGTATAATATTTCCTATGCAATTGAGACTTTGTTCATAAACACTTTGCCTACCCCTATGCATTCAAGAGCTTTACCTACTTTAACTTCCAGTAGATTAAGTGTTTATGTTTCAATATTTACATCTTCGATCCACTTCAATGTTAGTTTAATGTATGATGGGAGATTTGGGTCTAGAATTCAGTAGGTGGAGAACCACTTTTCCAAACACCATTCATTAAAGTGGTTATCGCTCTACTAGTGAAAGTGTTTGGCCTCTTTGTCAAATAGAAAGCAGCTTGGTGTGCTTGAAGGATTGGAACTGTTTCTGAATTTTTTATTCTGTTCCACTGACCCTTGGCTCTGTGTCTAATTTAATTTAATTTAAATTAAATTAATTAATTTTTGCCAGTATCATACTTACCCACCAAAGTAGCTTTATAGTACAGTTTCAAGTCAGGGATTATGGTGTCCTCTAGGTTGCCTTTGTAGTCCAATAATTGCTTTGCTATTCTAGGTCTATCTTGGTTCCAAATTAATTTTAAGATTATTTCCACTAGTTCTGTGAGGTATAATATTAGTATTTTGATTGAGATTTCATTAGATCTCTGTAAAACTTTTGGAACTATGGCAATTTTCACTATATTTTATATGGCACAGTATATGGCAATATTCACTATATTTTACCTGCTCAACAATAGGGATATCTTTCCATTTTCTGATATCTTCTTTGATTTTTTATTTCTCTCTGGATCTGTTAATATGGTATATTACATCTTTTGATTTCCTTATGTTGAATTATCACTGTATCCCTGGGATTAATCCCACTTAGTGAGGTGATTTACCATGTTTCAAAGGGTAGGGGAATTAGATGGGTAATGGATAAGATAAAGTGATAACTGAAGTCAAATATAGCAGAATCAAGGTTGGAGGTTAAAGAATGATCACCCAAATTTTTGAAACTGGAGGTTACAGGAGAGAAAGAATGAAAGAGCAAATGAAGGAATAATAATAAATGTAAATTTGTTCAAGGTTTGTTTCAATATTTCTTTATTGATTTTTTGGTGTAGTTGATATATTTTTGTATCAGTAGGGTGCTGAGTTCCACCATTCTAGTTGTATTAGTGGTATTTGATAACTCATGTCTGTTACTTTTTTAAAAATAGATACTTCTGCATTTTTCTGTGTTCTTGCTGCAAGTAGTAACTTATTCCATCCTTTGAGTTTCAGTAGGCAAATTTCTTTTTGAGTTAAGTTATTTTCTTACATGCAGCATATTGTTGGATCTTCCTGTTTCATCCATCCTGTCATTCTGTTTCTTTTGGTGTATTGAGACCATTCACACTGATGGCAATAACTGATATATAGTAATTATTCTTATAATATTATTTTCCTGTTGTTGGTTCCATTTCTTTCCCCTCGGTGTAATTATTTGCCCGCCTTAGGGATTCTTGAGATTGTTTTCTTTGTTTTTCATTTTCAAGAATATCCTTTAAATTCTTTTGGAAGCTGGTTTATTGGTCATTAATTTTTCAGCTTTTGTTTTCCATAGAATTATTTTATTTCTCCATCAATTTTGAAAGATAACTTTTTAGGGACATCAATCTGGCTTGAAGGTTATTTTATTTTAGTGTTTCAAATACTTCACTCTGTGCTCTCCTTGACTTTTGGATATGTTTGAGAAGTCTGCTGTGATACCAGTGGGTTTTCCTTTATATATAATCTGTTTCTTTAGTCTAACATCTTTTAATATTCTGTTCTTGCATTCAGTTTCGGAATGTTGACTATTATGTGCCTTGGTGTAGTTTTTAAGGTATGGCTATTGAAGTTTTATATGCGCCACTTGTCTGTATGTCAATTTTTCCCATGCTTGGAAAGTTTTCTCTTATTACTTCTATGACGAGGTATTTTTATACCCTTTGTGCTATATTCTGATTTTTCATTGATTTCTACTAATCTTATACTAGTTTTCTTTGCATCATTCATTAACTCTTGTATTGGTTTTCTGTCATTCCTTGCTATTTTGAAAAAGTCTTTTATTTGATGATCAGCAGCCATAATCTTGTCTTCTAGATCTGATATTTTACCTTCAGATTTGTTGACTCTCTACTTTCAATAGAGTTTTTTTCTTTTTCTTTTTTTTTTTTTTGAGACTGTGTCTCACTGTGTAGTTCAGACTGGTCTTGAATTCATTATTTCAACAAAACTGGCGTTGAATTTGCAGTGCTTCTCCTGCATCAGCCCCTGGAGTTCTGGGATTATAGTTGTGCACCACCATGCCTAGCTCAGCAGAATTTTTAAACTCTTGTATTTCTGTCTGATTCTGTTTTATAGTGTCTAGTTATTTTTTTATGTTGGACATTCATGGTTTTCATACTTTTCCTAAATTCTTCTATTTATCATCTGTATCTACTCTAAATTTATTATTTCTTTCATTATATTTATTTTTTCTTTAATCATCATTGCAATTATTTTTTTTTCTTTTAATTTGTCAGGGGTTTTATACATCTGCTTTGTTTCTTCCCTCCACAATTTTAGAAATTTACGCTTGGTGGGTTTTGATGTTTTTCTACCTTAGTGCTCCTTGGGTTTGCTTTGGTGCAGTGGAGGTTTGGAGGTGCACCTTGTTTCTGTGTTTTCTCATTTTTTTGTTTGTTTTCTACATTGAGGCTTGTAAATTTCTTATGGCAAGTACATTTATTACTAGCACTGAGACATCTTTAGGTAATGACTATTTTTCAGAGATGTCTTTTAGGCATAGTTGGCTTTTGGTCTCTGAATCTCTCCCAGGATACTCGGTCTTCTGTTTATTAATAAAAGATTGTAACCTATTTAGCCTAGCATCCAGGACCTCGATAATGGGCTTCAGGTTTGTTTATGACCCCAAGACAATGTAGGTATCGACACACAAGGAAGACCAATTGATCAAAATAACTATGTTACCTTGGCTAAAGGAGTACAATCAGTAAGTATAGTAACACCAAACATGAACTAGAAAATAACAAACTATAGTCTTTGCCATCATTAAACATAGATGCAAGATTTATAGATATAGATCAAAATCTAAGACAAATCTGAAAGTTATACACAGCAAATATCCACTTAGTAGAGCAGTTTTATAACCTCTCACTATAAAGCAGCATTCTGTCACAGTAAGATGTAATTATCTACCTACAGATTCATAAAGGTAATTGATATTGATATGGAAAAATGAAGAAAAAAGAGAAAAGAGGTAGATTAAGAAAAATAAACTAATTTAAAAAGTGAAGAATGTGTTAATATTGATGTAAACTGTCCTGAAAAGGAGTAAAGGGAAATTACTCCTTGGTGAGGAATAGAATGTCAGTATACATTCATTTTGCATTAAATTATTTGCTGAAAATTTTGAAAACATTTTGATGTATGTATGGGCCATTTGTACTTCTTCTTTTGGGAAATCCCTGCTTAGTTTGTTTGTTCAATTATTCATTGGATTTTTTGGTACTACATTTAAAATCATCTTTTATATGTTCTAAATATTAATCCTACGTTAAAATAGAACCTGATAATTTTTTTCGGCCATCAGTAGATGGTTTATTCAATCCATTTACTTATTTAATTCATTGTGAATCTTTTTAAATTTGATGGTATCTCATTTGGTGATTCTTACTATTATTTGTTGAGCTATGATAGTCTTATGGAGGAAGCAGCTGCTTCTATGTCTTGAAGGGTTTTTCCTATGCTTTCCTCTAGTACTTGCAAAATTTTCAAAATCCATTCCATTCCATTCCATTGACCTTAATTGAGAGTTTTATAAGGTGACATACAGAGGTCTAGTTTAAATCAAACATATATATTTGATTATATATATATATATATATATATATATATATATATATATATATATATCCAGTTTTCAGTTCTGTTTGTTAAAGATTTGTTCAGCTTTTGGGGTTGATATCTCTTTCACTATTATGTGAGCGTCTTTCTAGTAAGCAATTTTTTCTTTACTATATGCCTTAAGTTGTGGTATGTCTTAGCATCAAATAATCCTTTCACAAAGTACTAAATTTAACACCTACCGTTGTTTTGACCAGAAAAAATAACTACCAGTAACATCAAAAATAAAAAAGCAAATTACATATCATCATATTAGAGTTTTATGCAAATTCTTTCTGTAATTCTACTAAACCAAGAAAAGAAAGGAAAAATTATTATAGATGCTACAAATTAGGCATGAATGGAAGTAAAGTTACTGCTAAAATACAAAAATGGAGATGTAAGAATAGAAAGACAAAAATAAATAGCAAGACAAAAATAAGAATGAAAATACAAATGGAAGAGAAAAAGAAGAAAAAATTAGCCAAATATTTAAAATACATAAAATGATATAACCATATAACAAACAGTAATGAGAGGAAGCAGAAAAATAGCATAATATGATAAAAACAAAAATCAGTGATAAGAAACTAAGATTACTTATGGTAGAGGTGTTAAACATAAATATCTTTGCATACCAGAATTTTAAGGTTGAAATCTTGTTGTCACAAAGACAACTGTGAAATGTTATTTTGCTCTGAGATGTTTCTTCCTGGCTCACACCAAAATATGGAAAAATGATTAAGCGAATTTTGACACTGACCTCAGCTTGCTCTAATATAGATTTTTTCCACCCTTACTTATTCAGTACCAGTGTAATGTATTTCTGTTATTTCATTTATTGTTCTAAATTCTAGTATTTCTGGGTTTTACTTGGTTAGCGACTCTCTTGAGTTGTACTTCCGTGGTTTCCTAATGTGCTGTTAGTTTATCAGGCAATCACATACCTGTTGATTTGATTCAGTTTCGTGAAACACTTTATAAAATGCTGTTTCTCTCTAGTTCTTTTCGTTATGAAAATTCCCATTGTTTATTCTTACAGTACAGTCAGAAGCTAACATGGTGAATATGTTCAAGGGAAATTCAAAAGATCTTAAAGACACTGTAATAATGACTCTGTTCTGGATCTATCTAAAATTCTCTGAATAATTTGTTGTTTCATTAAGTAACCAAAGGTTTCTGTTTACAGGATGCTAATTTTGTTATGTGAGAATACTGAACTAAGCATTTGCACCCAATTATCTGTGATACAATTTAATGTAATAATAAGCACATGAAACAGTAAATTTTAATAAAGGAGAAGCGATCAGATAAAGTGTACCTAACGACACAGAAATCATGATGTGTCATGGTTTAGAAAATGAAAATTTTAAGCAAGACAAAAGCAATAATAGGAATATTTAGCTGGGAAGGAAAAACAATGAAGTGAATTGTGAACACAGAATCTTGAACCATATTCTAAGAAATTGGACTTCTAATTTTGCCTTAAGATAGGTCTGTGATTTTTCAGTTACCTAAGGCTATGAAAATCAATTTATTCAATATTAAATGCTATTCAAGTCAATTTCTGTTATTTAGCAAGCCATACTTATTGGTATTGGTATCAGTTGATCTTGAAAAATAACTCTTACCTGTTTTACAATTTGTCAAGTGCATAGTTATTATTCTAACAATATTTCAAGACAGTGTTGGTCATCAATATATCATAGCTAATTCTAATCCTTACAAGCATAATGTTTCAAATACGCAGGAACTTGTCTACCAATATCGATCAATGTTTCATAAGTACCTTATATAATAAAAATGGAAAAATGATTTAAGACTCTTCTTCTTGAAGAATTTCACATATATTTCAGTTATGGTCTTGGTGGACGTGTGGAAATAATTCAAATCAATTCATTCAACAAATGGTTATTGAGTTTTATAAATATGCAAAGAATAGTTATGGGCATCGGGGATACCGGCATGAGAAAAACATAGTTTTACTGTGTTAATTTTCTACAGAAGTCAGATAAAACATAGTACATTAGATACACTGTAGCCTTGTAATAAGGACTACGAACATAAATAATATTTAGAAAGAGAAAGAATTACAGTAGAATTATTTATAAGCTAGTCAAAGATTACACTTTTGCTAATTTGAGATAACATCTGAAAACATGAGCAAAAGAAGTCAACATTGAAACAGACAGTTTGTGTACTCCAAGGCAGATTCATGCTTGTTCAACTAACAATAAGTTAGTCATTGTGTCTGGAATGAGTCAGCACAATACTGAAGAGTAGAAAGTGAGATCAGAATGCTAGCAAAGGGATAAGATCATATAGATCATTATATAGACCAAAGGGGGACCATCAGTGTGCACTAAGCACATGATGTGACATATATTTAAATGGGACACTCTGGTTGTCATATTGAGAATAAACTGATGGCAGAATGAGAATAGAAACTAAGGCCATTTAAGCAGCTATTGCACCAGTACAGAGCAAAGATGATGACAACTTACTTTAGGGTAATTATGTAGGAGTGAAGTAGCTGATTTACAAGTATTCCAAAATTTAGGAACAACTGAATTGATAATTGGACTTTCTGTTGGATATGGGAGAAGTTAAAGCTGACTTCAAGATTTGTAGGGAGTCATCTTTTTTATTTTGAGAAAGAAGGCAAAACAGAAAAAAGGATAGAAATATACAGAAATAATATTTGTAAAACTAAATGTTTTTTTTATTTTGATTGTGGTGGTAGTAAGAATCGACATTGACTTTTCATAGTTCATTAAAATATGAATATTCAATTGTATGTAAGGTATACATCAATAGTGTCACTAAAAATATAGGAATTCATTCTATGAAATATAACATTTTAAAGATTGTTTCTGACTCATAAGAAGAGCTCAAGCAAAGGTAGCATATAAAAATGCTCTGGAAATAACTGAAGATGGTTATATATGTAATCAAAAGACTTTCCATTTAAACTGCTAAAATTTTGTGGGAATTTCCATTTATATAAACACATTTAACACATTTTATCATGTTGTTGACAAGAAACAATATTCTGTCTAGATTTTAGGAGCTGTCTGGGTGCATTTGAAATTTTTACTGCAATACAATATGGAAAGAAAATGTGGAATATTTGTAATATATGATCTTGTGGTGTTTCTATATATATTTAGTATTAAATGATTTACATGAATACAGGCCATAGGTGAAAGGTAAGTTATCAGAAACATTTTTGTCATTGTATTAAAATATTGTAGGCATAACTAGTGATAAATCTGGATACCTCATGATGAGTAATATAGGTAAATATAAGTGAAAAATTGTCCAATAAAGTTAGATTTTTGTTGTTGTTAAATTACCGTAGCACATAGCATTCTTAATGAGGAGGAGAAGATTTGAAATTCCAGCCATGTGGAAGATTTTCCTTCCATTTACTTTCTTTACAATTAATTATGTATTTCTGATTTTGTTTTACATAAAATATATTAATCCTCATTTCATGAAATGGTATAAAACAGTTATTTAGTTTCCAAATAAGTCACTCTTTAGTAACGTCATATTTGTGCATCACTTGAGATGCAGGTGTGAGTTAAGGTTAACTTATATTTTTCTTTGTGGTTGCATCATTTTGAATCACATTTCCTCACTATACATAACAATTCATTGCTTACTTTTTACCTAAATCGTAACGATAAAATTTAGGACCTTCTATTTATGACCATTAACTGTTTCTCTGACCAAAATATCTGCATAATTTCTATGTGAAAATGAGAATGTAATCTAGTACTTATGGGTTGTAATGAAGACTGCATAAGTATACAAATTTGATAAACCTGTGTTATAATTATCTCTGAAACTCTTTATTTGCCAGTGGTTTCCCCTTTGTGGATGCATGACATTTTCCTCTATCAAATAAAATCATATATTTACATCAAAGCATGCTTTTTTATTGGGTAGTTTTATGACCTAAAACTTTGGGTCCTACTCATACTCATGCTAAAATCCTAAACCCAAGGTCATGGGATTAGAAGATATACCTTTCAGTGGTGATTAGGTCATGAGAGTCAAGTATTCATGAATAGGATCAATGATTTCACACACTAGAACCAAAGGAGCTCATTTTTCTCCTCCACGATGTGAGGATCCAATGAAAAGTTAACAAGAAGCATAGATATCCCTCAGCAGAAATGGAATCTGCTGTGTCTTTGATCTTTAATTTTCCAAATTCTAGAAATTTGGGAAATAAATTTCTGTTGTTAATCACTTCCTACATTTACAGTACCTTATTGGAACATCATTAATAGAGTAATGCATTGGTAAAGACCATAGACTTTAGGAATAGAATCAGATAAAAGTCTATTTGTTAGCTCCTAGATAGCTGGCATGTGGTGAGTCTCAATTATTGTGTTCCATAGTTTCCTTATATACAAAATGCTTGTGTCACAGGATTTTGCAAGTATTATGTGTTGCTGTATGCAAAGATTTTGAAATAATAACCAACACTAGGTATCATAAAAGCATTGGTCCATTATATTACACTATAGCCAAAATGAATAGAACAATTAAATATAAAACCTGATCATTTAAAACCCCTAGAATGAAACATGGAGAAAATTCTGACATCACTTTTTAAAATTTCTTGGATATATCACCAAAAGAACAAGGGAAAAATGTCAGAAATGTAACACTAGGATTTCACTAAACCAAAAGGCTCTGGTCAGCAAATGAAACAGTGTGAAAAGACAACCTATGAAATTGGAGAAGATATTTGGAAAACATATATATATATATATATATATATATATATATATATATATATATATATAATGTAATTAATATCTAAAATATAAGGACCTTCTATAACTCAATGGTAATAAAAAATAAACAAAAAATCTAAAAAATCAGTTAATAAACAGGTTAAGTGGTTGAAAACCCATTTCTCCAAGAAGACATAAAAGTGGAAAAAACCTATATAATAATTCTAAGAAAAGTTCTTTAACATAATTACTCATCAGTTCACCAGCAACTTCAAATCAGAACACCAGTCAAATATTAACTCATAGATGGGTATTTTTTTAAAAAATGATATGTGTGAATAATTACATGAAGTTAAAGTCTTTGTACATTTTGATGGGAGTGTAAAATAATGCAAATTTTATTGAAAAAGAGTATGGAGGTTTATAAAATAATTAAAGAAATAATAAAAACATATAATTCAGAGATCCCACTTTTAACACACATCCAAAACTTTCAATAAGAATGTGAAATGCACATTTACATTCCCATTCTTACAGCAGCATTATCTACAATAAACAAGAATGAGATTAAATTAAATTTGCCTTAAAAGAACGGATGAAGGAAATGTGGTATATATCTACAATGCAGTATTCTGCCATACAAAAAAGAGAATTTTAACATATGAAACAACATGTATAACCCCGAAAGATTTCATCTGAAAAAAATCATTAATTTCTTCAGGAAAGAAGAATTTGAGTTTGTATGCAAATCGATGCACCTTGAGGCCATAATTTTAAGTGAGACCAATCAGACACATAAAGTTAAATATCACACTGTGTGGAGGACTGACAACTAGCGGTTAACTTGTCATACCAGTTGAACAGAATCAGCGTGGTACTGAGTGTGGATGGCCCACCTGAGGATTGTTGCCAACATAAAAAGAAGAACTGAAGGGGAAGAAGTGTTGGTTTTCCTGTTGCCATTGGTTCTCCTGGAGGAGCTTGTTGTCGACCTTCTTTCCTGATGTGAACTTGGCTGTCCTCAACAGAGGAGCTTATGACATCTTTGTCACTGAGAATGCTCACGGTTCACTTTGGGAAAGTTCTGGTCCATACTTTGAGCATGGCATTCTGGTTCTGGAGGGGAAGACAGTGTGCTGTTTAATCTCCTGGAGAAGATTGTCAAACTGGCATTCTGAAATGAACTTGGCTGTTTTCATCAGTGGAGAAGCTCAGGATCTGATTGTCACTGAGAATGGCTGTGGCACTTTTTAGGGGAGCTCTGGTCCTTTTTTTAAGCATCACTTCATGGCTCCAGTGTGAAGCTCTTAGCTTACGGGCACAGATCCTTCATCCAACTGTCATAGACTCTAGCTTCCATCGCTGATCTTTGGGCCTTTCCAGTGCTAATCTATGAAACAGAATTTCATGAGTCATTGTTGCGGATGGTAGACCTCCAGTTGCACTTGGAGGTGTGCTTCTCATGGACTCTAGGTCTTCGGTTGGACTCATGCAGGATATTGACTTGGGATCCAGGTCCTTAGCTGGATTCTTTGAGGTTTTTAGTGTGCGGACAGATTCCCTGCACTTTTTGTGTTTGACTCTTTGGGTGAATATTATAAAATAATTTCATAAATTATATGTCATGTATTAAATTGGTGTCCTTGCAAACATTGATTACAACACACGGTATCTCTTACATGAGACACACAGTATGTAAATAAAGTGAAAATCAAAAGATAGTTAATAAGAAATAGGGAGGTGGGACTTTCTTAAAAGAGAAGGATGCTGGTTGTTGTGGCTCATGCCTGTAATTCTGGCACTTGGGAGGGGGAGGCAGGTGGATTGCTGTGAGTTTGAGGTCAATCTGAGCTACATGAGTGAGATTAAGGCTTTCCTATTGTATACATTGAGACTGTGCCAAAAAATAAATTAGAAGGAGATCAAGAGATGGAGGTGGGAAAGAAGTAAGACATATGTACCAACTATATGAGTAATGGGATCATCATGTATAACAAACATGAACTAATAAAAATTGGAAAAAGAAAAGAAAAACAAGTCAGTTACAGAAGACAAACACTTAACTAGTGTCATGGATTAGGTCTGAATTATGCCCCAGAAGATTCATGTTAACGCATTTGAATGTGATGGGAGTGTGAATTAATCATCGATGAATTAGTCCATTGAGGAATTCATAGCTGAATGTTCTACTAACAGCTGAGGGACAGTTGGAGGTGTATTACATGGTGTATGATATAGAAGGGTGTATGTTTGTCTCCAATTCTTCATTTCACTGATGTGTGGCTGCCATAGGATGAACAGCTTTCTTCTGCCATGAACTTCCATCATGCAATTTCTGCTTTGGAACCAGTCCACCATGAACTAAATCTTGTAAAGTCATGAAGCTGAACCAAATACATCTCTCCACTTTGAAGTTGCAAATACTGGGCATCGTGTTCCAGTGATTAGAGTAAAGCTGCTACAGAATACTGGCATCAGAGAAATGGAGTTGCTGCTGTGACTGTATCTGACCATGTGATGCAAAACCATTTGGAACAGGATTATGGAAGAAGTTTGGAAAATATCAGAAATGCTCTTTAGATAAGGCAGATAATGTGATAAACAGAGCCTGATGGATGCTGCTCCTCAGAGCTCAGAAGACCAAAATGCTGCTAGGAATTTAAAAAGTATATGCCAGTTTCATGAGGTTGCAGGCAAGAATGAGGTCTCTATCAGAAACTGGACCAAAGGCCATGTGTACTTCATTCTGGTAAGGAATTTGACTACCTTTAGTCCATATCCAAATACCATCTGTGAGGCTTAATTTAACCACATGTGATGGACTAATTAACTTGGCAGAAGAAATTTGAGATATCATAATATTCAGGCTGTAGCATAGGCGCTGCTGGCTTTCAGAAAGAATTACAAAGGGAGCAACAGCAAAATATAGAGAAAAAAGATATGAAAATCCTGTACATTGACCAGAAAGCTTATGTATCTTTGGGGCCAGGGAGAATGTGGTTGCTATAAAAGTAATATGAAAAAAGGCAAGTACTTTATATAGGAACAGTAGGAAACATATCTACAGGTCATCTCAGAAAGTGGCAACATTCCACCCATCACTGACTCAAGGATGTAAAAATTTAAACTTTGAATGACTTTGTTTCAAGAAAACAGTATAAGGGAGACCTACTCACTCAGGAACATCTATGGAAGTGTATTGCCAAGTTCACGAATCCAACAGTGCTTCAAAGTAGCTTAGTAATTTCTTCCACTAGCAGCAGACCTTGTTATAATCCACATGGTGCTGGTTTACCCGGCATGCAAAATGTATAGTTATGGATTCATGGAGGGTTCGACTCAGATTCCAAAATAGTTCTGTGAGGTCAGGCATAAACATGTGACAAGGTCAAAGTCCTTGCTATACCAAGCCAATGAGAAAGTGACTATTAAAGCTGTGAGAATGAAGCCAAAGTTCCAATGAAGTACCAAGGAAATTTGAAATACCATGTATGTGGAATGCTCACTGAAGAAAACTGCAAGCAGTGAGTGGAACCAGCTGAAATGAAAGGCCAAGTAGACTACAACTGGCAAAATCATAGAGATAGATTTGCTCAAGCCTTTGAACCTCGTTTCTCAACACAAGTTGCCTTGGATTCTGGAAATAGATCTGCAGGATTTAATATTGACCTTGCTGAGTTTTTCTGGGTGCTTAGATCATATATTTAGTACATGTTTATTCTTTTAAAAAGAAACAAATTATTTTCCAAAGTGACTGTGATATTTCACATTCTAAACCAGTATTATGTGAAATTTTCAATTGTTTCACATTTTTGTCAACACTTACATGGTTAGTCTTTTTAATTTTAGCCATCCAAAAATGAATGTGTTTAGTTTTTTTATTATGCTTTTTCATTTGCTTATCAAAAGTGTTTTGCCTAGTCTCACTTGAATATGTCAAAATATTTTCTTTAACAAATTTTCTATTCAAATATTTTGATTGTTTTATGAATTTGGATGTTTATTTTCTTAAATATTTGTAAATTATTTATAAAATTATTGTGTACTCTGTACATAAATCCTTCAGCAGATATATGTTTTGCAAACATTTTCTTATTATCTTGGATTAGTCATTATAATCTCTTAACATCATCTTTAAAAGAATATGTGTTTTAAAGTCCAAATTTATCATCTAGGTATTGTGTAATAAAAGAATATTTTGTAACCCCCAACTCAACGATTTGTGCCCTTTTCCATAATTTATAGCTTTTGTAAATTTACATTTATGCCTGCAACATATTTACATGAAATCTTTTTATACAATGCAATCAAAATTGAAGTTTAAAATCTTTAAATGTATATGTGTGTGATTTTTCCTGAAAAAATTAATTGACAGGCTGGGGATTTAGCTCAGTGGCTTAAGTGCCTGCCTGGCAAGCACAAGGTCGTGAGTTCGATTCCCGGTACAAAAAGAAAAAAATCATTGAAAAATCCATCCGTTTGCCACTTTGCCACTTAATTGCCTTCATACCAGTGTAAAAAATGCTAGTTTGTATACATTTCTGGACTCCATTCTGTGTATTTGTATATCTTGATACTGATAGCACAAAACTCTCTTTTCAGTAGAGTTTATGGGTTTTAAGATTGAATGGGTCTTCTTCATTTGTCTTTTTTGAAAAGCGTTTTTGGACTTTTATGTTACTTGTATTTTCATACAGATTTATAGAATCATTTGTTATTTTGATGGGGATAGTGTTAAGCTTATACACCAGTTTAGGAAATTCTGGCAGTTTAACAATTTAGAGCCTTCTGTGTCTTTTCACTTACTGAAATTGTGTCAAATTCTATCACCCATGCTTTTTTAAGGTTTTCACTTTTATAATAGGCATATTTTACTCAGAGATATCTAGGTATTTATCTTTTGAGGCAATTATACATTACAATTTAACAAAATTCAGTATGCTAATATTTGCTGCTATTATACAGAACACTTCTCTGCATACAGATATTTTGTTCTGCCACTCTGTTAAAACTTAATATATCTAAAGCATTTTGGAGATTCCATTCAATTTTTCCCAAGGGAAGGTCTTATTAATGGCAAAGACATAGAAATTATTTTTATGTTTCAATTTGAAAAACCTTCAATTATCTCTTCTTTCCTAATTTCTTTGACCATGACTTCAAGTGAAATTTTGAGTAGATGTATTATGAGAAGACAACTATGTCTCTATCTTGACAATAGGGTGAGACCATTCCAACTCTGACTATCAACCATAGTGTTAATTGTAACATTTTCATACATTCATCAGGGTTAAAATGTTTTATTCCTAGTGTTCTGAGAATTTATAAAAGAAACCAATTCTGAATTTTGTAAATTCTTTTTACTATTTCCAGTGAAGTGATCATATGGCTTTTCATATATAATTTTACAGTACATTATATTCCATTAGCTGAATTTGAGATGTTAGACCAAACTAGGATATATTCCATTTTGTCATAATGAATTATTATTTTTATTTATTGTTCAATTCAGTGTACTCAGCTGTTAGTTTTAAAAATTTGCATGTATGTTTCTGTGATGCAGGGTTTTTTTTTACAAAGTCTTAATTTGATTTGGATACTAGTCCAATATTGACCTCATAGAATGTTAGGAAGTATTTCTCACTTTTCAATTTTTCAAGACAGTTTATATATAGACTTAGTATTATTTCTTCCCTAAGTTTCTGGCAAAATGTATTAGTGAACAAAGCTGGGATTGGAGTTTTCCTCAAGGGAAGAATATTACCTCTGAATTTCATTGAAGAAATAAATATAGGTCTCTTGTGGACAGGCACAAGTGGAATTCCAGCTCTCTGGAAGACTGAGGAAGAAAAATTGTAAGTCTGAGTTCAGCCTGGGAAAATTAATATAACCTGTTGCAACACAGAAAATACGTTTTAAAGTTCTAGAAACGCAGCTCAATGCAAAGGTACTAGGTTCAATATTCAGAACTAAAAAATAAAGAAAAAAAGAAGAAAGCGAAGTGAAAAGAGGAAACTGGATGAGGGAAATGGGAGAGAAAAAAAAGATGGAGAGAGAGGGGAGAGACAGAAAAAAGTACATAGGTTACCTAAATTTTCTTTCCATGTTTCAAGGACTTTTTTCCATTTAATGTAAACTTTCAAACTTTCTGGTGCAAAGTTGTTCATATATTTTTTATTTTCCTTTCAAAGCCTTATAGAATCTTTATTAATATTTTCTCATTTCTGAAACTGAGTGTGTATGTCCACCAATTTTTTTCTTATGATTAATCTTTAAGTGTGTCAATTCTGTTACACTTTTGAAGAACAAGACTTTAATTTTATGTATTCTTTTTTATTCATTTTCCTTATGCTTGTCATTGTTCTTTTTATTTTCTTTTGTTATATTTTGCTTTAAATTGTTTGTTCTTCTTGTTTCATATAATAGAAACTAAATTAATTGATTTGAGACTTTACCCCTTTTCTAACATAGTTATTTATTTCTATAAAATTTTGCCTAAATATTGTTTTGGTGTCATTTCAAAATTTTCATTGCTCATTTTTGTTAATTCAATCTATTCATTAATAATTTTAATTTATCATTTTCAAGAAGTTTGATGTTTTTGCCAGTGAAATTAGTTCTTTGGGGATATATTATTTTTCTTAAAATAAGTTCTTTTATAGAAGTTATTCTAACTTAAAATATTTTCTTTATTTCTCCAATTATTTTCATTAGGTAAAAGTTACATTTTACAATTTAATTTATTTTTCACCATATATTTCACTCAACTTCTAAATAGTATCAATCTACGGAGCCAAAGTATTAAACCTGGTTCAACTACTGAAAAATACAGATTTTGATTCAGATGTCTGTCTTAAGTGATTGAGAGAGATAGTTTGTGCATTTATTTTCCTGGTTGTGCCCAGAAGTGTTTGTCTGGATACTGTTATTTTCCCATCCAAGAGAATTTCCTTGTTTCTCCAAGTCCATTGTTAATTCTGATGATCTCTTGAGAGGAAACTCTAATTTTATACATTCTATTTAGATTTTATCCCAATGAAAAATATTTAAATTGACATTATATGTCCTTTATTTTTGTTCTCCTTCTCGATGTTATCTCAGATTCTACTCTGCTAATCTTTCTACTTCATTACTTGTGCTAGGAATGCTTTATTTAAAGTGCCATTTGAAGATTACTCTCAGAATATTTTTATTATTTTCCCCCTTTTGAGATCTTAAAATCATGATGAGGAAAATTTAAAGTTAATCACTAAGACAGAGGGGAGTTTTAAAAAACAAACAAAAGATTCTCACATAGCTTTGAAGAATTGAAAATATATTGTTAAATAACTTAGGTTTTATTTTCTCTACTCTTGGATGTCTACAAAAATGGAGGTGCATATGGATCACCATAAAAACTAAGCTAATTTTCTCTTAAAATTCAGAGAATATTAGAATTGGAAGCACATATTAATTTGACAGTAAAAGGAAAATAAAGCTAGAAACAGGAAAAATAATCAAAACTCTGTATAGAATGGTTAGATATTACATTCCTTTTATCAACCAGCACTTACCGATAGATACTACACCATCAGTTTTTTAAAGAAATAGGAATTTTCATATCTATTACAATTGAAAGTAATTTTTTTTCCTGGAAGACTTCAAGAATAACGAAAGGCAGAAATGGGACCTTACCAAAAAGAGATATGGGTATGAAACTATGTAATCCACTGTGCATTTATTCCCCGAACATTGGAAATCTAGTGAATAGGATATACCACATTAAAGCAGCTGATTAGTGTATTCCTTTCTGGAACCTGAGGAACTTTCAAAAGTCTTTCAAATTATACCATTTTAGAGTAATCTTATGGCATTAGGAGAAATGCCATTCACCAGTCTCAGCCTCACTACTGAGTTTCCAGTATGGTTTTTTGTATGTCTCCTCCTTAAACATAATAGATCAGATATTAAGCTTTTGAAGCAAGTTTCTGTCTTAAAATTTAGAGAATACCTGCAATACTAAAAACAGAATGTAGGATAGAAGTGGACATAGACAATTTAGGGAGCAGTAAACATATAAAAAGACTTTATTATTTGGGAACCAGTTTCCCAATGGAGAGGAAACTGAAGTCATTATTCAGGATTAGAAATCTCTCATCACTAGCCCTATGTTAAAAATAGGACTCCTATGGTCGGGGTTATACAATAACATTTGAGAGGAAAAAATTATATTTGTATTTAAAGGAATGGAAATATTCAAAATTTATATCTCAAGTTTTTAATACATGGCACTTACAAATTTTGTAGCAATCTTGAGAAAAGATGTTGAGTTCTATCAGATAATTAGGAGATAAGGTTAGTCACAGGTATGACTATGTAAATTAATATTAAAGCAGTTATTGACCATAAGAAAAATTCATAGTTAGACGAAAAGGTGGTATAATTCTGGTGTAATAGTGTACTCAATTTGAATATTTTATATAGTCATAATAATTTAAGTGTTGAACATTTCACAAGTGGAAATAAATCTATACTGGAAAATGAAATATTAGAAATATGTTTCTGAATTAGAATAAAATATTAACTTTTTGAAGTTAGAAGGCAGTATACAATGTTTATATTTTTCAAAACTCAGAAACAACAGTTACAAATAAAAGGGGTAAAGGAGTTAAGTGGAGTAGTCTCGGAAGGAAAAGAAAGGCTATGAATAACATACTTCTGAGTTTTCAATATGAAACTTGTATCATTTGACTTTTATGATTATTTCCATATATTTCTTGATTTAAAAAATGGTTAACCAGAAAAATATATGGGTTTATTCAAGTGATGAATATGAATTTTTGGTACTGCCCATCATATGTATTGGGAGAATTAGGGTTAGGGATAGGGTTAGAGTTAGGTTTAAGGTTAGGGTTAGGGTTAAATCCAACACTTTTGATTGTATTTTGATATGTTACTATACTGATGATCCTAGATTATTTACTGCCATTTATATTTTTTGACTTTGTGCATTTCTATATTTGGGGACTCATCAGAAAACATCTGTTCTGAAATAAGCAATAGATGACATTTATTTTAGGTCAGAGTGTTAGCTATTATTGGTTCT
Source organism: Hydrochoerus hydrochaeris (assembly GCA_004027455.1). Lineage (NCBI taxonomy): Eukaryota > Metazoa > Chordata > Mammalia > Rodentia > Hydrochaeridae > Hydrochoerus > Hydrochoerus hydrochaeris. Next base: position 98,922 of record PVLA01003563.1, on the reverse strand, counting down.
CTTTTGATATGATTTCAGAGATTCCTCAGAATTTCTCTCTATTGATTATATTTATATTGTGATTTTTTCTTAAATGTTTTGTATAATTCTTTAAATATTTCTTTTATTTCAGTTGGATTTGTATCAAGAGTTACTAGTAGGCTTACTTTTATTTTTCTTTGGATTCAATTGTTTATATATCATGTCTAATATGAAAAATTTATTATTTATGCCTTAAATGCTGACATTTAGAATTAAAAATTCTTTGTGTTATTTGAGTCAAATATTATTACAGTTATTTCTTTTAAGTTATTTTTGAGAGCTTTAAATGTATTATGTTGTAATTCCTCTATATGTCAGCTTTTTTTTGGTCTTTTTTCATTTCATTTTCTTTCTTATTAACACTGTAAATCTCAGGCATCTGCAATAACCTCAAACACAACTTATTGAAAGAGACTTTATTCCTTTTCTTTCTTCTGAAAAATGCCTGTAAAACTGTCTGTACTGCACAGTCCTTGGATTTTCTTAATGTGATTATATTTAAGAAATACTTCTAAATAAATTACATTGACCCAGCTTTTTATTCATATTTGAATATTATGTCATATTTCTCTTCAAATTTCTTAGTTAACTTTTCTTCTATTTTTGCAAAAGAATTGTGATTGCTGAGCTTAAAAATCTAAACAGCATGTTTTATTAAAATGTGAATACTGCAAAGTTTTCCTGTGGCAAAACGCCGTGAGTTTTGTTTTTAATTTTATTTTACAGGGAATAAAACAAAAAAGGAAGAACAACACAGATCACAACAGAAAAATACAAGTAACACAGCACTTCACAACAAGACAATTGCATATCAACAGTAGCTACCATAATATCTCTTTCTTTGAAACAGTTGAGCATAACTTCACAAACAATAATATCAAACCCAACAAAATAGAATAAAAGCATTCAAGAGAATGAAACTATTACAGGCAGTTCTGAACCAAGAAACAGAAAATGAACAATGGCTACTATAATATCTCATTTTCCATATAAAATTTGTTTATATTATTACACATATTAAAATCCAGTAAGAGAATCAATGGTAATAGAAAAACAAAAGCATGATAGGACTTCAAAGCAAGATGATATTAAATCAGCAATGGCTGCCATAATGTCTTGTTTTCTTCAAAGTAGCTGCTCATACCATCACATACAATAATGTCAAACAAAACAGAATAAAACCATTCCAACCAATGAATGAAAACATTACAAGTCTTCAAAGCAATATAGTGGGAAACCATGGTTACCATAGAATCTTATGGGCCCTTACCTTTTCTTACACTAGGGAGAATATAGGGTATTTGTACATGTGAGTTTGATTTATTTCGTGTATGAGTATGGACTCAAGTTGCATCCATTTTTTATAAATATCTGATTGTGATCATTCTTTATAGCTGAGTAGTACTCCACTGTATAAAAGTACCACAATTTTTTTTATTCATTCCTCAATTGATGGGCACTTAGGTTGTTTCCAAGATCTGGCTATTACAAATTATGCTGGTATAAACATGGGTGCACATATATCACTGTGGTATAATTTTTCAGTCCTTCTTGGAATATGCCTAAGAGTGGAATAGCTGGGTCAAATGGGACCTCCAACCCCAGGTTTTTGAGGAATCTCCAGATTGACCTCCACAGTGGTTGCACCATTCTACACTCCCACCAACAGTGAAGAAGAGTTCCTTTTACCCCACAGCCTCTCCAGCATTTGTTGTTGGTACTTTTGTTGATCCTGGCCATTTCATTTTTGGAGTGAGATGGATTCTCAGTGTGGTTTTAATTTGCATTTCTCTAATGACCAATGATGATGAACATTTTTTTTCATGTATTTATTTGCCATTCGTATTTCTTCATCTGAGAACTATGTGTTCATCTAGGATGCCCATTTTTGGATTGGGTCTTTAAATTTCAGGGTTCTGATTTTGTTTTAAATTCGTTATAAGTTCTAGACATAAGTCCTTTGTCTGAGGGACAGTTCTCTAAGATTGGGTCTTTGAATTTTGGGGGTCTGAGTTTTTTAAATTCATTATAAGTTTTAGACAGAAGTCCTTTGTCTGAGGGAGAATTCGTTAAGATGTTTTCCCAGTTTGTGGGTTTTCCTTTCACTCTGCTGGAGATTTCTTTCAACATGCAGAAACTCTTTAATAAGATGTGATCCTAGCTATTGATTCTGGGAAGTATTTCCCATGTAGTTTGGTTCTTGTTCATGAATCCTCTACCTACCCCTATGTCTTCAAGGTTTTTACCTACTTTGTCTTCCAACAGATTTAGTGTTTCTGTTTTAATATTTAATATTTAAATCTTTGATGCATTTAGATTTTACTTTAGTACACAGTGATAGGCATGGGTCAAGTTTTAGTTTTTAGCCAGTCTTCCCAGAACCATTTATAAAGGAGACTATCGTTCTTCCAGTGAACATGTTTGGCCAGTGTATCAAAGATAAGGTGGTTGAGTGTGTTCTTGTGTGGTTGTATCTTCTAGTCTATTCCATTGATCTTCAGATCTATATTTATTCTAGTACCTTGTAGATTTTATTACTGTAGTTTTGTAGTATAACTTCAAGTCAGGGATTGTGATGCCTCCTGTCTTGTCTTTTCTGCTCAGAATTATCTTTGTTATTCTAGGTCTCTTCTGGTTCCAGAGGAATTTTAGGAGTGATTTCTCTAGATCTATGAGGTATGTTAGTGGTATTTCCATTGGGATTGCATTGAATCTGTATAACAATTTAGGGAGAATGGCCATTTTCACAATGTTTATTCTTCCTATCCATGAACAAGGGATGTCTTTCCATTTTCTGAGGTCCTCTTCAATTTCTTTTGTGGGGTATTATAATATTCCCTGTATAGCTCTTTTGTTAGATTAATTCCAAGTATTTCATTTTTTGGTTGCTAGTGTGAAGGGTGTGGCTTCTCTTATTTCTCTCTCAGTGATTTTGTTGTTAGTGTATAGGAATGCTATTGATTTTTGAGTATTGACTTTGTATCCATCTACATTGCTGAATTTATTTATTATATCTAGGAGTCTTTCAATGGAATGCTTTGAGTTTTTAATAATAGAAAGTAAAGCAAAAAAAGAGGAAAATTTATGACAATAAGAGATAAAGAGATGGTTATTCATTATGTATTTTAGGCAGTTATGATATTCAAGTTAAAAGAGTTAAACAAACATGATTCCTGTCATCTATATGCCCTCACTTTGAGAAGGCTAACTATCCACAATTTAAAAGATTCTGGAATTATGTAAAGTGAGGAAGATGGTAATGGTGGGATTTTACCGAATCTCCTCAAAACATATGATGTGTGTTAGACTCAAAGTCTGAAAAGAAACTAAGGCAGAATTAGCAAATGAATTACCCATAATGATTACTCAAATAAATGTTTCTGAACTAAATCAGATAAGAAAGTCATTTAGATCTTACCAATATGTAATTATATGATAGCAGCATTTAATAGAATTCCAATTAAATCATGTCTTTGCAAAATTCAGTATCATTGATTTCTCATTACAATGTTAGCTCAATAGTTAGTAGTAGAGGATAGGTTTTTGCAAAGTTACCAAGTTATTGAAAAAATTACTAGGTGTCCTATGCATCTAATGTAAATTTTAGTTTTGAATCTGATTGCATTTTCATATGAAATTTACTTTTTACTCATTAGAACATCTTTGTCTTTATTTTCATTTGTCTGTTTAAGATAAGCTAATTTTTGTATAAGTTATCAAGTTACAGATGGGATTGCTGAATAAAATTTAAGATATAATTTCAAAACAGTAAGTTACAGACAAGGACATTATTGTATAATTTCCCTACACACCATCCATCTGCTTCATTATAATGAAAAACGTTTCAAATACAATCCATTCAGATTACATTTGAAGTATTCTTACTCTTGTCACTTTTGATCTACCCAACCTCTTCCCACTCCAAAACATTTACACTATTTTAGCCTACAGTTTATTTATATATGACCCAAATCAAATTTATCTCATTGCTAAAATTCAATGTTGTACAGAGCTGTTCTTAAAATAGAAAAGAAATATTCTATAAAAGTAATATACTCTCATACAGTCATTTTAAAAACTACTTGCTGTGGTATAATCAATTTTAGGTAGACAAAGGAAATAACTCTTAGTCAATAAGTAATCAAACATTTTAAAATGAAATATTTTCAATTGGCTCAGTTTTTCAGTTTTATTGACAATCACATGTAACCTATAATGCTTAAAATAACTGCACATGGTGATTTCTCTAGCATCACAAGTTACATTTTTAGTAGTATGCTCCAAATTGGACATTCAGTATGTTATTTTTATTTTCCTAATGAGCAACGTGAAAATATTTCAAGTTTTTAAATAATCCTCATGGAATATAGTGCTCTACAATGGGCTGAAAGCTCAACAATCTGCCTGTATTTTAAATGTCAATTTTAGAACGATGACAATAATAATGAATTGAAACTGTTTTGGAAATGGAGGGACTCCAAGTTAGGTCATTTTTTATCTCAGCAGCTGCAATGGTTTCCTTTACAGTGGATGGGCAATTTATGAACTGGTACAACATTGGTTCTGTGATCAACTCAAAATATATTGCAACATAAACTTTAAATTCTTGATGTCTTGACACCAAGGTTTGAAAGAACTGAGTGTAGATCTTTAATAATCATTTTATGCAGTTAATATACTAGATACATTATGTGCTTTTGAAATGTAAGGAAAGTGTCTCTCTCTCTCTCTCTCTCTCTCTCTCTCTATATATATATATATATATATATATATATATATATCCAGATATTCATAGTTATAAATAAAAATTAACAATATTCCAGACTTCAGTTTTTGTCACTATGAGACTTCTAATGCATGAATTTGTTTATGCTAGTATGTCTCCCACCACTAATTGAAGCCTCAAGTTCAAGCTTTAATTTTTCTTGTTATGATAGTAAAATTGTATTACTTTTTGCATAGTAGCATATATTTTGCAGTTAAAAAGTTTTTTGTGTATGTGCAAATGTGTGTGTGCCTGTGTGTATATGATGGATTATGGTTTTTCCTTAACAGCTGGAGGTAAAAATGCACTGATACCATAATAAGTGCCTTTGTGCTGAATTCTCATAATGGTTCTTCAGCCAGCTGTGCATTGATGCTGGTATAAATATATTAGGGGAATTATCATTGCTTAATGAAAACACAGTTTACCATGAAAACAGAAATATCTGTCTCGGAAAGTTTATGTTCATATAATGGAGAGGCAAAGACTATATACACATTTCCACATATCCACAGGTTACTATATAAGATTTGTGTTCCCACAATATGAATTAGTTGAGAGGAAAGTGTTCATTTATTTGATTAGGCATTTGGCAGCACTGCACTAGAGAAAAGTGCTTGTGTGCCCTATGGGCACATACTGACCCAAAAAAAAAGCATTGGAAGCAGGGAGAAAGGCAAAGGAAAACAGTTTTAGAGATATCCAAAGCCATTCTTGACTCTAGAAATCAGATTTTCATAAGCCAGATGAGAAAACAAAGACATTGGAGAGAAAAGTGCCAAGAATAATGAGAGATTTAAGCAAACATTTCGAGCAGCAGAGGCATCCTGTGGAATTTCTGATGATTTCATATTTGTCTACTGACAGGTACAAATCTAGAAGAAAATATTTAGTCAAGGACAAATACAAAATATTCTGTAAGAATATGTTTGAAAAGGTTAAGCACAAAACATGCAGAGACCTATAAAAATTCTAAGGACAGACAACAGGGTTTTGATTGTTGGAGACCACTATGAAGCGGCTCTGAGCAGGATTTAAATGAACTAATTGGCTTTATATGTTTATCTGTGAGTCTGTCCTAAGCCTCAGCCCCTTGCCTGGTGACAGGAGCTGATTCATAGTAAGTGAACCCCTATGAATCACTGGTCCTGGCTGAGGCCTGTAGTGGCCTGTGAGGCCAGAGATACTTCAACGGGCAATATAAGACTGCAGCTGAGGACACCTAGCTCCAACTAGGAGTAGAGAGAGATTGCAGCTGCAGGCATCTCACTCTTGCAGTCTCACCTACCATAAATGTCATCATGGAAACAAGATGGTTTTCCTACATTTACTTCTTGGAGAAAGTCTTTGAAGTGACTCCCAATATCCTGCTCCTTTCCCACACTTTCCTAAGTATCCCTGCCCTTTGTTTGAATACTTAATAAATATGGTATTCAGAGAAGCTCTTCATCTTAGCCCTTATCTTAACCACAGAATTAAGAACACTGTAGAGGGCTTTCATTCTCGTGGAGCCCTAAAGTCATACGATGTCTAATTTTTTAATCCTTCATAGTACACTCATTTGAGAGACTGGGGATCGAGGCCAGGTCCCTGATATTTGATAACTGTGTTAATTAAATACAGGAAAACAGGAGGACAAGACAGACGTTTTCTTAGAAACATAATAGCATGGGACAGACAACATGGTTTGAACCAATTTTGTGCTTAACCTTTATAAGAAGGATAAATAAGGCCAGCATTTAGCTTAGTGACATAAGCACCTACCTGGCAAGTGTGAGGCCATGAGATCAATCTCCTGTACCAAAAAAAAAAAAAGAAAGAAAAAGCCAAGTATATATAACCTTCTGTTAGAATCCATTGAATAAATGTGGTTTGGAGTGAAATGAGGATCAATAAGTGAGGAATAATAATAAGAGAGCTCTAATGCGCTTTGTCCAAATGCTTTAAGCTCCTAGCCAAATGAATGATATGCAGGGGAAATGGAAGAAGTTTCAGGTGTACTAATGAAAATCTTTGAGAAATCTAAGTAAGAAAATTGTCAGAAACACGGAGATGTACAAATGTTATTCTGATTCACAGAAGTATGAAAAATATACATTCTACCAGTGTAGAAATATCTTGACATCAATTACCAAGTTTTTGTACTGGATATTGAACCCTGGACATTTGCACTGAGCTACACCATCAACCTTACTTTTATTATTTGAGGCAAGTATCACTAAACTGCCAAGTTTCCCAGGTTAGGCCTTGGACTTGCAATTATTCTGCCTCAGACTACCAGTTGGCTGGGGTTTCAAGCATGTGCTACATGTCTAGATGATTGTCACAATCTTATATAATATTAAACACATTTTTATGGACATTTAGCAAAATATTAGTAAAGACAAAAGAATATCTTTGATTTAATGGTAAAAAACGTTAATTTAACTGTCTTTGATAAAACAAAGATTAGTAGATTGAAAGATTAAGAGGAAACTAAAGTGATAGTATAAATTTTATCAACACAGAAATAGTGTGTCATTTTATCAGCCATACTTTTTTGTAGAACATTGCACATTTATAACATTATTTCAATAAAATATTCTCTTTTATCTCCTAATTAAATAATTAGCTCTTAACAGGCAAAGATATATATTTATTTACTGCTTCTTAGCACATAGTCCATGCTGCATAATCATTTGTTGACAGCAAGCATACAAACTTTGGTACATAAATACAATTGGGATAAGTTAAACCAAGTTAGATGAATATGTAGCTGGTTAAACACCCTATTTGAAAAGATTTGATTACCAGTCTTCTGTTTTGAGGAAGTTAATGTAGATACTCTTTTCCATATCCTTCCTACTAAATGGATGAACCCTTGAAAAATACAAACATAAATATAACCAAACAAAATCTCTCCAGAAAGTAGAAAAAAACAGGGTGGATTGGTAGCTCAAGCCTCAAGGAACAATGTGATGGTCACTTCCCTGGGTATTATGAATGTCTAATATATATATATATAAGTTTGATATATATATATAATTATATAAGTTTTATATATATATAATATATATATATAAAACTTACAAAAGAAGATGATCCTATAAATGCATGAAAAAGTATCAACAGAAACTCCCTCCCATCAAATCTGCTCTTCTTGTCAAAAAGCCAGAGATGAGGCACACTATTAAGACTAAAAACATTTGAACTCTAAACACTCTTCTCAAATCAAACACCTAAGAAAAAAATAATTCCTGGCCATACCATATAAGACTGAATAAAGAGCCCGGGCTTCTACCTTCACAGACTGTGAAAACATGCTACAAATCCTCCACTGGATTTGTATAAGAGAAGGCTAAGTAGGGACACAAAATTTTGATCCGTGTTGAAAATAAAGAAACACAAGCACATCGTGCTCCTCAGTCTTCCCATTGTGGTTTCACTGGACATTACATATAGATCATAGGTTTCAAATCTACCAGAAACAATGAGTTGTTTCTGTTACTCTCCATTGGGATAATACAGGGGAAAACGAAGTATGGAATCATCACTATATGCAGCAATGACAGTCTGTAACCATCCACTCTCATAGTGTTAAGAAAGGTCATGTGAGAAACTGGACCATCCAGTCTCCTTAATAGTTATGAGAAGACACCCACACTGTGAACACAGAGCCTGTTACACAACTTGAATGTCTATAATCATTTGACAGAAACTAAGGAACTCAGACAATCCTCTGAAAGAATATTAGAAAGAGCTAGAAAAATCAGAAATTTTAATAAGTTTCATATTCTTATGATATACCAAAACAGTAAGAATTTCTTAGAAAATCCTCTATTATATCAAGAATAAAAAGGATGTCAAACTGAATGGCAAAATAAAATAAATGCATGCTGTAAGATGACAAACAAGACACGATGATCTAACAAAGATTTTAAAATTACAATGGCAGTTGGCAAACATGATTCTAGAAGCAATTACTAGCTCAATTTTTTTTAAAGTTGAAAAATATACAGGCTCAGAAAGAAATACAAAACCATCTTAATAGAAAAACAGGAAACAAATGAATGAAATTTTCTAAGAGAATAATACAGCACCTAAGACTATAGTCATGGTCAAAAAGCAGAATGGAGAGAACAGAAAAAACAGTGAACTTGAAAAGAACATAAAAATACCCATTATTAGCAAAAGAGAATATAGACTGAAAATATGAAAAGAAACTCATTCACTTGTATGTCTATAACAGAAGATGTATCATCATTCTTTTTATCAGAGATCAGAAGAATAAGGGAGAATGGGTAAGGCTGAAAGAATAGATGAAAAATAGCAATATCATTATAGAATGTAGAAAAAAGTGAAAAATTCAGTACAGTTGCATTATAAATGTCATCACAAGCCAGGAATAGAAATTTTTCAATCTGATAAAATACATGGCAAACAATCTCACACAAAAAAAAGTCTCATATAATTGTTTCTCAGAAAAATTGAACACTTGACTTTTAATGTCAGGAATAATAAAAATGATGAATCTCTTGACATCTATTAAAAATTGTCCTGAGAAATGAAGATTGGATAATTAAGGAATAAAATAAAATTAAAATTACATGTTTTGGAAATCAACAAGAAAAAAATCTTTATTACAAAATTGTATAATCTTGTATGTAGAAAATGTATGTGATACATTAAAATACTAGAATTAAAATCTAAAAATATTTTGTGTGGCGTGAACATATCAAAATGTGTATCTATGGACATTCAATGAAAAATTTAAAAAGAAATCAAGAAAACTATGTTATAATAATATAAAAAGTAAAATATAAAGATAATTTACAAAGAACTGTAAGATTTACATTTGGAAAATATTGAAAAAAATTTCCAGTACAAAATAATTGACACTTCATGTTCAAATATTAGAAAGTGCAATATTGCTAAAATGGCAGAATTTCCAGAATTTTTCTTCTGGAATAACATAATTGCTATTAGAAACCTACATGGGCTTTAATAATAATTTTAATATGGAAACATGAGAATGAAACAGCTAAATATACGTTATGAAAGCCTGGTGCTGAAATACAGGTCCTATCTGATTTGAAAGATTACTTAAGTGATAAAGACAATGTGAATTAATGAAAGAATAGTTATATAAACTGATACAATTGAATATATAGACATAAATTCATTTTATATAATTTTATTTATAATTTCAGAAAAATATGCATAGCAAAATATATCATCTTAATATTTGGTGCCTATAAAGACATTCGCAATGTGCATCCATGACCACCTTCAATCATTTTTGGCCTGGGAATCAAACTCAGGACCTTGTACTTACCAAGCAGACACTGCGCCACTGAGCTAAATCCCTGACCCAAAATCTTCAATCTTGAAAGATAAAAATTCTTTTTATCTTCCAAAACAACAAAAAAACTGTAACTATTAAATAGTAACTCTCCATTTCTCCCTTTCCACAGCTCTCTGCATCACCATTTCACATTTTCTTTTTTGAAATGTGACCACTCCTGGTATCTTAAATAATGGGAACCAAGATATATTTGTGTTTCTGTGAAAGGTTTGTTTCACATAGATTTTTGTCCTCAAGATTTATCCATATTGTGTCATGTGTTAGAATGCCTTATGTATACAAAAGGGTGAATAAAATTCACTGTATTGAATTGAATAATATTTATTAATGAATGATATTCCATTTAAGAGGAAGCAGCATTTCAGGCAACATCTTGGAATCAAACATCAGATACTCACCAGAAAATCTAAATGTGGATGCCAAGTTCTTGAAATTTTCATCCTCCACAAATGTGAAAGATACGTTTCTTTTTTTAATGAAGTATAAAGTCTGTGGTATTCTGTTGTAGCAGAAAAATTAGAAAAAGACAAATGAATATTTACTTTTCTTTCTTCTATTAAGTAATTCAAATATAAATGACATGAAATCAAATGACTATACATATAGTACTTGGTCTGTGAACTAAGAAACACAGTGTGCATGATCCTTGCAGTATCCGAGCGGGGGGGGGGTGATATCAAACTTGTATCATGGTAATTAAATTGGACCAGATAACATCAACCCTCAGAAGTATATAGCATGATTTGTTGATTACACCTTTCTTTCTGGGGTGAGATGGAATATCGGTGTTTTTTTAATTTGTATTTATTGATAGATAAATGATGTTGAATTTTTTTCATATATTTATTTTCCATTTTTATTTCTTCATCTGAGTAGTATGTATTCATCTCAGATGCCCACTTTTGGATTGAAACTTTGAATTTTTGGGGCCTGAATTTTTTTCTTTATACATTCTATATAGAAGTCCTTTCTCGGAGGGATAGTTGGCTGGCAGGGCTGTGGAGTAAAAGGAACCATTCTCTGCTGGTGGTAGGTGTGCAGTCCGGCACAACCACTGTGGAAATCAGTGCAGAGATTCCTCAAAAAACTAGGATTAAAACTCTCTTTCCACCCAGCTATTCTCTGTCTGTACATTTTTCAGAAGAACTCAAAACATCATACCATAGCCATTTATGTGCGCCCATAATTTTAGCAATACAATTTGTAAGGCTAAATCTTGGAAACAACCCAAATGCCAATCAACCTAGGAATAGATAAAAATGATTTGACATTTTTTATTTAAAGAGGAAAAAGACAGAAAAACCATAGAAATATTACAGAATTTAAAAAAATAAACAATAAGAAATCACTAGTTGATAAATTACATATTGTCATTTTAGAAGTAGTTGTTCAAGTTACAAAATAAAAGCACACAAAGTGGACATTCAAGCAGTGAGACTGCAAAAAGGTCTGTTCAACAATCCAACAAGAACATAGAAATATGGTTATCAATCCTACACACTTAAATATACATGCAGTCATATCCTTTATAGCACTTCATATTTCCTCGCTTTTTTACAATAGCAATTACACATGTTTAAAATTTTATTTAAAGAGAAAAAAAGCGAAACAGAAAAAAGGGTAGCAACAATACACAATTCTAAAGAAAAAAAGAAAAAAGCCACTAAGAAATCACTAGTTGATAAATTGCATAATGTCATCTTTGATGTAGTTGTTCTGGTTACAAAGTTAAAGGATAAATAGTAGACATTCACACAGTGACACTGCAAACAGTTCTGCTCAAAGATCCAACAAAGATTCAGCAATAAGGTCATCCATTTTACACACTCAAACATACATGCAGTTATATCCCTTAAAGCTCTTTCTTTTCCTCTCTTTTTTACAATAGCAATTACACATTTTGGGTTTTATTACTCCTACATTTCTTATTACTTTTGTCACTAGAGACACAATGTGATATTTATAAATATGATTCTTGTTTATTTCACTAATGAGGATAGTCTCAAGTTGTCTCCATTTACCTATGAAGGCCTCAAGATCATCATTTTTATAGCTGAGTAATATTCCATTGTATAAAAATATCACATCTTTTTCATCCACTCTGCAGTTGATGGGCATCTTGGTTGTTTCCAACATTTAGCTATTACAAATTGTGCTGCTATGAACATGGGTGTACATATATCACTGTGATATGAACTTTTCAGTTCTTCTGGGAAAATACACAGGAGGGGAATAGCTGGGTTAAATGGAACTTCCAATCCTAGTCTTCTGAGAATTCTCCATCTGGATTTCCATAATGGTTGCACCAGTCTACATTTCCCACCAACAGTGGAGCAGTGTTCCTTTTTCCCCACAACCTCACCAACATTTGTTATCAGTTGATTTCTTGATGGTAGCTATAAAGATGTGTTATGTTTATATAAGAGCATACTACTCAGCTGTAAAGAAAGATAAACTCAAGGTTTTTGTAGGTAAATGGATGCAACTGGAAACCATTCTCATAGGTGAAATAAATTACTGCATTTGTAAACATAATACTGTCTCTCTAGTGTAAGAAACTGAAGGAATAAATAAGACAAAAAAGGTACAGTAGATATTATTAAAGGGAAAGAAGCTGTTCAAAAGGAAAAATCAACTGGAAATGGAGAAAGGAGAAAAGAAGGAAGAGAATATATACATATATATATATATATACATATATATATATCTGAGATGACTAAGATAATTTATCAATCATTCTATTAGTTAATTGAAAGAATCAGTTATTGCTTATATTGTTTGATCAATTTTGCATGCCTATATCTGGTAATCTGAGCAACTATTTTGAAGAGAATTATATATAACATAATAGCCATTGTTGATTTCCTATCATCTTGTTTTGAAATTCTGCATTATTTTTAATTTTTATTCTCCTAAAAAGAAATATATGATGACCATAATTGTTAAATAAGAGAGTATGTAAAATTTCCAGTGTAAATATATACTTGGTCTTTACCTAATGTGGACATTCACTTATTTAAGGAAAATTACATTTGTTGGTTTAGTAACATATATAAGTTAAATACACATGTACATATATGTATATCTTATGAAATAAGATTTTTTAATTCTGAAGACAGTAGTAGAAGGGAAATAGGAAACAAAAAACAGTATGAAATATTTAGAAAACAAAATGTTAAATGTCAGACTAAGTCCAACAATATTAAGATTAACTTTAATTATAAATGAATTATAATGCAATCAGAACATAAGGACAATTAGACTGAAGGCAACATAACTCGACTATAAGCTCTCTTACAGCCTAATTGTCTAATTCAGAATTGATTCGAAAATGGAGTGAATGAACACAACGGAATACTAGTCAGGTTAAAAAACTGGAATTTTTTATGCTGGGCATGTAGCTCAGGGTCGCGGCTGTAGCTCGACAGCATAAGCACCTGCCTGGCAAGCACAAGGTCCTGAGTTTGACCCCTGGTATACACACTACACACACACACACACAAACACACACACAGAATTTTTTATATTAATAATGAGTCTAGAAGAGAATATGTGAAATAAAATTATTCAAGTCCAGGAGACAAACTTTAAATATTTAAATACATTCAAAAGAAAAAATAAGATATACAATAGCAACAAGATTCAAAAGAGAGAGGTACTGTCTCTGCTAATAAAATATATTTTAAGACATACAATGTCAGGAATAACAAAGCAGTACTATTATAATGGCAAAAATTCAATCCATCAAGATCTTTTAATAATTGTGAGCATAAATGCCCATAGGGAGATAAAACATCCAAGTTGTGTGAAACAAAGGCAGACAGGATTCAGAAAAGAAACAGACAATTCAATAATAATATTCAGAGATTTCAAAGATCCATTTTCAATGTTAAATACAACTGTGAAGAAGAGCAACATGGAAATAAAAAGCTGGACCAACACTGTATATAAACAAATCCTGACAGGTATCTTTAGCCAACAAGAGCAGGGTATGCATGCTTCTCAAGAGCACCAAAGTTTCTACAAGAAATAAACAGTTAATTACAATAAGAATCTCATTTTAAAGGAAGTAAATCATTAAAAGTGTGTTCCCCAATAATAGGGAACTGAAATTGGAAGCTAAAAAATGAAAATATTTGAAAAAATTTAAAAATATGTGGAAATTGCATGATACATGATTATATAATCAGTGGTTTAATGAATAAGAAATTTGAAAGGATTTTTAAGATGATGTCTTATTCACCACAAGAAGATGTGGTACCCTATAGCATAGTGTGATAAATATAAATAACAAGAACATATCATGCATTCCAAAAAGCTAGAAGAAAGGAGTGAAGACTCAACATACCAAAACTCATGGGATGCAACCACAGTAGAATTGAGAAGCATATATATGGCTAAAAAAACCTCTACATTCACAAAAGAAGAAAAGACAAATAAAATGCTATCCTTTTATCTTAAATCAAGGGCAAACTAAAGCCAAAAAAAGGAGGAAGGATGAACTAGAATTAGACAACAACATTTATGAAACAAAATATAGCTACACAATAGAGAAAAATTAATGAAACTGAAAGATTTTTTTAAAAAATTGAGAAAATTGACAAAATATTAACTAGATTTAGCAAAGAAACCATAACATTTAACTGTTAAACATAAAAATAAAAGACAGGATATCATTATCATATAAATAAAAGGAATTATAATGTAATTCTATGAACAAATGTATGTGACTAAATTAAGAAATTGAACAAATTCTTAGAAATATTTTAATATCTAAAGTGAATGTACAAGAAATCAAAATTAAAAGCACTATATAAAGGAGGTTGAAATAATAATCCAAAATTTGCAAGAAAGGAAAGTACATACCTAGTGATTTCACTTTTAAACTCTAGCAAATTTTGAAAAAAATGTAAATACTACTTCTTTGAAATGTAGCGTAATGAAGAATGGAACATATTTTCATTCATCTTGTGATGTCAGTAGTACCATAATACTAAAGTGAAAGACATCACACAAAAAAAGAAAACTACTAGTCCGCTGATAATAGGAAAAAACTTTTTATATGTACATAAAATTTCCCAACAATGCATTAGGAAACTGCATCAAACAATATATCAAAATTAGTATACTCAACCACCAAGTGAGATTATATCAGATCATTTTTTTATCTGGCCTATAAAAATCAATTGCTAGAATACCTCACATCAATAGAGCAGGATGTAAAAGCCACATGCTCATCTCAATAGACTCAGAATGCATTTTTACTAAGGCTGAAATGGTTTAATCATGAACACATTCAATAAACGAGAGAACAAAAACATCTTCCCTAACTTTTTAAAAGGCAGATATAAAATCTTTATGGATACAATCCTACAAAGTAGTGAATACTAAATTCTTTCCTTCGGAGACCAGAAAGAAGACAAAGATGTTTGCTTAGGTATAACTGTTAGGATAAAAGAAGAAATCCAAATTTAAACTGATAATTAAAATTGTATTTATTTGAAATGCTATGATCCTGTATACAGACAATTTTTCAGAATATCTAAAAATGTATTAGAATATAAATTCATCATGATTGCAGGATACAGGATTAATATAGAAAAAAACCAAATGTGTTTCTATTATTATTAAATAAAAGTAAAATCAAGAAAGTAATTTCATTTTCAAAATCATAAGAATAAAGCAGTGGTACCTCACTTCATGAACTTGACTCTTTCTACAGTTCTGTTCACAAAATGAGTTGGATGAGAACCGAGTCAAATTTCACAGATAGATCCATTATTGACCTTATTGGGCAATTTGATTCAGTTCACGTCCAGTTTGGTTTGTGACTATAATCATGGAGACTGTTAAATTCAAAATGAGATGCCACTTACTTAGAAGTAAATTTAACATGAGAACTGAAATACCTACATATTTTAGTACTACAATAGTTATTAAAGAAATTAAATAAGACCTAAATAATTGAAACAATAGCTATATTCATGGATAGGAAAACTTAATATTGTCAAGATAGCAATGCCTCACACATTGATCTATAATTGTGAAATCTGTCAAAATTTCATCCGCTTGATCTGCAAAAATTAACAAATTGATCACATGGAGGCTCAACAGATACGTGAATGATAAATGATCTTGAAAAACAACAGTTGTGAGTAACTCATATTTATTGATTCAAATCTTGCTACAAATTTACAATAATCAAGATAGGGCAGTAATAAATATTAGGCAGATATAGAGAGCAAAATAAATCCATAAATCTTTGGCCAGTTGATTTTTTAAAAGAGCAAATGCTCTTTTTAACAAATACAGTTAGTACAACTGGATCAACATGTATAAGAATGAATATAGAGGTGAGTGTATGCTGTTTCTCCTTATGTCTCGGAGTAATTGTTCATTACCTCTTTTGAATTCAGGCAAAAAGGACTGAGTTTAAATCCTTATGTCACACCATATAAAAATTATTTCCAAATTGATTAAAAATCTAAATCCAAGTTTTAAAGATGTAAAATCAAAAATATATAAAAATAAAAACAAACAAAACAATAATTATGTAAAACTTTCAGCTGAAAACAGATGCAAATCTTCATACTGTTAGATTAGGCATAAAATTTTTGGATATGACTCCATAAATCTAAGTAACAAAAGAAAAGTTGAAAATTGGACAGAATTTTTAAAAAATTTTGTTTCTTAGGATACCCTCAAGAAAATGAAAGGACAACCAACATTATCAAACATGAGAGAAAAACAAAATCTGCAGTTTGATAGCACTCTACAGCCACTAAAAAAATAAAGAATAAAAAACGTAATAAGTATTGTTGGCAAATGGAGAAGTTTGATCCTTTATTCACTACTGGTGAAAATAGCAAAGATTCGGCTGATTTTGAAATCATTTTCAATTATCAAAATCATTAAACAAAGAGTCAATATCTGACAAACAAATTTCACTCCTTGTGAACACCCAAGAAAATTGAAAACATATCCCCATGAAAATATTGTGCAAGGTGATCTCCAGAGCAACACTATTTATAACAGCCAAAGTTTGGAAATGTTAAAAATATTTAACAGTATAATACATAACTCAAATACAGTATAAGCATCAGATGACATATTATTAAATTGTAAAAAGGAATATAGTGCTTGTATATGCTACAATATGAATGAAACTTGGTTTATTCTATGTGAAGAAGCCAGATACAAAAATTCACACACTGCATGTATTTATTAGTTCAAAAGTTTATGATAGGTAAATGTGTACAGGTAAGAAGTGGATTAGTTATAGCTGGGGTTGTGGGAAATGATGGAATAGAGTTATACTTAAAGTATAAAGATTTCATTTTTAAAATAATGGCAATGTTTTAAATTTTATTTTTATAATGCATGCACATTTCTTGAGTATGATAAAAATCACAATTCAACCCAGTTAATTTGTGTGAAATATAAAATACATCTCAGTAACGATTTCAAAATGTAAAACGTATGGTGCTAGTCACCACAAATTAAATGTAAATGGACAATAGGTGAAAAAATATTCAAACTTATTCACAAATAAATAGTAGTTACATTGTTTTCAGAGTTTTGATTAATGAGTATAGATCATCCTGTATTATATTAGTCCATGTTAAATAACATGATGATAAGAGAGTTTAATTTAGGAAGGTAGTACACACATTCATTGTGTCTTGATTGATTTCAATCCCATTTTTCTTCCCCCTTATTGCGTTTCCTGACTAAAATTCCACCCTAGAATTAAAAGTGTGTAGATTCCAAAGAAATCTGGCCTGCATGATTTTAGTCTGTGACTTGAATTTCAGGATTTTGTGACTTAAATGAAATGATTAAAAGTAGCTTTAAAATTACAGAAATCAAGTAGAACTGAGTGGAATTGATGACATTGAATTATGTTTTGTTGAAAAGTCAATATGCTTAAAGTAATGGTCCATAATAACTGAATCATATAAGTAATAAATGAAATATATGTCTTGTCTTTAGATAATACTAATTTCAGGCATAGAGTATACAGCAGGACTGGTTTGATAATCTTTGAAAGGACAAAGACCTAGAGATGTTTGCACAATGTAAGATCTGTGTACTGCTACCATGACATGTCGAATGGAAATTTTTAAAAAAGAGAGACATAGTCCTAAAGGTCTGCACAAATATAGGGTATTTTATTAATGTTCAGGATTCCAAGGATAGTGTTATAATATGCTACACTCTCAGAAAAGAATCTCCTATTGTCATCTTCAGCTATAGGCAACACATCTTAAGTATGTCAATGAAACCAGAGGTGGTGGCACATGGTTGCACTTCCAGAACCAAAGGAGACTATGGAAGCAAGATCTCAAGTTTGTGTGCTGCTTGAGCAATGTAGCATAACTTTGGCTCAAAATGAATGAATGATAAAGAAATACATAAATTGTAAATAAGGCTGGGGATATAGCTCATTGGCAGAACACCCCTGAGTTTGATACTCAGTACTATCTAAAAAAGAAAAAAAAGTGACAACTACAAAATGGAATCTATCCAGGATTTGCGTTAAGTAGGATAAAACATGAAAATGATGAAGAAAGACTAGTTCAGGGAGCCGAATATATTCAGCCCTGAGCAGGTGAATATAATAGCAGTCACCAAATATTTAAAGAACTGTCATGTAGGAAAGGAGGTACATATATTGACATGGTTTCTGAGAAAAGAATTAGAAGAAGTAGAAGTTTCAAAAATTTTTTGAATCATTGTAAATGAAGAACTTTTGATTATTAATGTTGTTTAATAATAATATTTGATATTATTATGTTTAAAACAATGATTTTAATTTCTGTGTATGTTTCAAAGCAAATTACAATACCAACATTCAAAGATGCTGGAGGGTGGTTTTCTGCAGTAAGTAGATGCTCTAAAAAATAGAAACAAGTGTTTATCAAGCTTCCAAATAAATGTTGTGTGCAAGAACCCCTAGTGCTATGGCTTGCTTAACTTTGTATCTTCTTAAGAGCATAAATATTTCTGATATAAACAGTCCCAAAGCCGACTTCAAGAAATGTGATTGAATTTATTGATAAAAAGTATTAAATAGAATTCTGTATTTCTTCCAAAGTGAAAATAAGAAATTGATTAGATTAGAAAGATTAACAAATTTCTGTTAATACTAAGTTTTCTCTTAATGAAACACTCATCTAAGCGGGGCATGATGATGCACCGCTATAATCTGAGCACTTGGAACACTGAGACGGAATGATTACTGTGAATTTGAGGCTAGCTTGAGCTACATAGTAAATTCAAGGTCAGACTGAATTATACAGCAAAATCCTGTCTCAATCAAACAAATAAACAAAAAATGACACTCATCTACTGTCTGTCTAACCAACGAAAATAGCATAACCCTGTGAGAAAAAGTTCATTACTCATCATTAAAAGTTAAAGAATTATATAGAGCATTGGGCTCAGTATTTAATGCTAATCATTTAAAGATGCTAATCTTTCATTTGCAAGTCATGAGGCTACAAATGTTTGAGGGCAATAACTCGAGTTCAATAGAAAATAACTATGATGTTTACTGTTTTGAAAATTTCCAATTTATTTTAAACTTCTAACAAATCCTGAAGGCATTTGTTTAAAGGTACTTGGCATAACCACCATTCTTTGATCTTACAGAACAAATAACTAGTGGCAGGTAAATTATTAACAAGAAATTAAATGTTACCAGAGAAATGAAAAAGTCCTTTTGGTTTTCCTTCCTTTAAATTTGCAAAAGAAAAGCAATTAAAGGACGGGAGATGAAATTTGAATATTAATGTATTACTTATTCTTTGCTATTTGGATAAATTTATTGTTTATATTACCCTGTACGCACTTTCTTGCCACCATTACAGCTCAAATCCAGGAAAAAATTATCCCAGGGTATGCAGAAAAGTACTTGCTTAACATCTAGGAAAAGAAACGATCTAAAATGAAGTTAGGTTTGTCTTTCTGCATATGTAATTGGTTGAGTACTTAACAACACTCTAATTATTGTCTGTAATTCTTAGTCTGTAATTATTTTTATCTAATACAAATACAAGATATTATAAGAGTCCCATTTTCTATGTACTTTCAAAGGATTCAGATATTCCTGTAACGATTATTTCTATATCTATATTTTATCCCAATCCCTCAGAGTTCTGCTAAGTGCTAAGTTTGGTGGTTGCTCAAGTAATAAATGAATGCACCATTGTTTCCTAGAGTCATTATACCCAAAGTGATGATCAAGAAGAACGACTTTTTATTCTGTGGTAAGCCAAAGGAATAAAGAAACTTGAGTAAGCATATTTTCTTGACTGTTGAAAATACACAATATACTAATATACATGGGTTGTTCTCATGTGTTAAAGTTTTTAATTGTGAGTAGCTTCTCTTGGCCACATGTTCTTCCTTGTGATCCAAACCCACTTTTGGCATCTGGATTTGGTTGGATCATTTCTGTGATTTTAAGAAAGTGTCATGGATTGTCTCAAACTCTAAATACTATGATTATTTTGCTTACTTACTCCATAAGAAATGCCTCCCCCAAGAGTATTTGAGGGAATATTGGGCATCAAGTCCATAACTGGATGATCTTTTATCAAATTGGTTTTAGGCCACTGAATTAATGTAGCAAATGAAGCCAGACAGTGCTTTCAGAGCCATCAACAGTTCAAAAAAGAATGAATCTATCTCCAAAGCAGAGGAACTGAACAGTCACAAGAGAAAATTCTTACTCAAGAGAGTGAAATACAATGTGTCATTTTTCTGGATGATCTTTTATAGGGTGATCAAGAGGCTTTCATTTAGTGAATACATTTGCTCATTCAGTTTTGGAGAGTCGCCCTTCATTTATTCTTTCCCTTTGGAAGTACTTTCGAGTGCAAATTGCTGCTATCAGAAGCCTTGAACTGAGAGGCTATTATTCTCCTTGCTCAGATTAAATTAATTTTGAACAGTTTAATGCAGCATGTCCGAGCTGCAAGTCCAAGTGGTGTCAAATCTATTTCTCTGCTTTTTTACTTCAAGGGCAGTATGATTCATGGTGAATGTGTTCTTCTAATGTCTTGCTAAGCGTTATTATTTTCTTTCATTTGCAAGTCATGAGGCTACAAATGTTAACCATTCTCCTCCTAACATTGTATAAAGAATGCATAATTTAAACCAGACTGATTTTCCAAAAGGGTGCTTATTACATTTACTTGCTCTACAAATGAAATAAAGAAAATAATACTCTGTATCAAAGCAATAAGTTTACAAAGCTAAGGAAACTTTAGAAAGAGAACTGCTTTGAGATGCACTACAGCATCACCAGTGTAGTGGTAAGAAGGAATTATCTTGATCTAGGACTATGTAATAAAATAAAGAGGTTTTAATGACTGGCTATATAATTCTGTTTGTGTTTTGCAGAGTTGAAAGAAAAAATTTTAAAAGGATATAAATCTTCTTATCTTCTCTCTTCTGGTTCAGGTAACCTACTGTCTCTCCGGTATTCACTCTATCTAATGTGTCATTGAAATGTAGTGGTGAAGTTTTCTCTCTGTTATTGTGGATCAAAAAGAGTCTAAAGAATGCCAGTTGATTAGCAACAGAGTAGAAATGTACATTAAGAAGTTAAAAGTTTCAGAAACCTATCAGCCTCGTGCCTATGTGAAGTATCTAAATGTACAGATCTGGACAATCTTTTCCATAGTTCTAATCACCAGTCCTATAGATTAAGTAAATTAATGTTTTTAAAGGTTTTAGATGAAAATTGATGAAAATACTGTATTGTAATTTTCCTGAAAAGTATAGGAGAAGCAAAGGTTGAGGATAATGTCCTTTCAAATGCTGCTTAAACACTCTGTACTTGCAATTCTACTTTCTTTTTTTAAGGAACAAAATAGGCTTTTTGATTTAATAAAAATATTCTTTTTCACAGTCCTCATGATAATCATAATGCCAGTAGTAATATAATTTTATGACAACACTGCTAAAATATTTGAGCCCAATGTCTTTGTTATCAAAGCACAAGAATCTGTAATCCAAACAAGACTTACCTCGGATTCAGGCATCATATCTGAAGAAAAACAATGTATGGTTTAGCAATATCCAAAAAAGGAAAAAAATAAATAAAAGAATGGACTGGAGCATAAGAAGCTTAAGTAACAGTGCTATTATATATGAAAAGAACACAAATAATAACTGACATCCAAATCTGTAAGATACATGAGAGTGGAATAGCACAGTATAAAAACATTTATTCACTAAATTAATTAACATGGTCTTCTTTGAAATTTGAAGACAATAGCAGTTTAGTGTAAATAGCTATATTTCAGCCCCAGTTTCCCCATTGCTTGGCTTCATTGCCTTGGGAAATCTAAATAATTAGTATGTCAGTTTTCTCACTTGCAAATATTATTAGCTATAATATTCATCTTATAAATTTATTTATAGCATTAAAATATTTAACATAGCTATGGTGCTTAGAAGTACGTCCAATGCAGAGATAATCACCATATAATTGTTAGCTATTATTAGTTTTTACAGAGTAATCCTGGATTCTAAATGATAATCAACATACAGAATTTATCCTACAAGGTGACAGAGAACAAAAATCTGAGTATATTCCACAAACGTTTAAAGAATGGATTTTTCATTGTTAAACCAAAAGATGTTTTGATAAGTTTCTGAATTCTTATATTGATGTCAGAGATAAGGATATTTTCTGCCAATATGTCTATAGTTTCATTAGAAATTATTGCAGCTTGGTAGAAGTTGCTTGTGGTACAATGCAAACTGAATTTTACTAGGTTTCTGCAGGTCTAGATTATTCTGTTGACCATGACATTTATAAATTCAAACACTTGAAAATTTTTGTTCAAATTTACAACTGTGAAAATGCAAAATGAAAATTGTACCTTTGCCATTCACAGTGGATTGCTATGAAGTATAAATGAGATAGTAAAAGGGGTTTGTAGACGTTTTCTGCAAATATGGAATACTATTATTTTCTGTTATGGCTTTTTAAAGACTGTGACCATTTGAAGGATTGAATGTCTACCTGGCATTTATCCAATTCACATAATGAAGACTTTACCTTACTGTACTTCTTGCAAAAATTGACCTTGCTCAACATTCATTTCTCAGAACAAGCCTATAAGTCATTCGCAGGCACTACTTTTTGCATCTTCCCCTGTGCTACTTAATATTAATTCTTTCAATCTATCTTTCCACCATTATGCTCTCCCACACCCTCCTTAAATATATTAATATTTATTTCATATTTTACATTTTTTTCCACAGGTTATGAGAAACCATTACTACTTACTGCTCTAGTCAAGTTTCTCCAGAGAAAGCGATAGTATTATACATTTACTGTAAGGAATTAACTCACGTGGTTATGGAGATTAGCAAATCAAAACTTTCTGACAGACTAGAGAATTAGTGAGTCAATGTTGCACTTTCACTGTGTGGTCTGTTACAGAATGAGGACGAGGTAGTTTTTCAAAAAAAATCTGACAACAAACTACTGAAGAACTGTCTTCCTTGGAGGAGGCTAGAATCTATGTTTTACTTAAATCTTCATTCCAATAAATAGAGCTCATCTAATCAACTTTACTCAGAGATTACTAGTTGAAACGTTCATCTCTTCCACAAACAACTTCACAGAAATACTTACAATGATTTTTAATATTTGATCAAATATTGGTGCTCTGGACTGGCCAAACTGACATATAAACATACATAAAGAGTAAAATAAAATATAGATAATACAAAATAGAGAGATCTTGCTCAAATGGGACCAGAAATAAGATATTGAGGAAGAGGTGAGAAAGAGGGGAAAATAAATTTTAAAAATAAGTTGAAGAAAAATTCAAATAGAGCTTTTGCAAATTGCAAAGGAAGAAGAGTTGGAGAGAGCAGGGAAGGATGAGAAGGTAATGGAATAAAGAAAATAAGAATTAAGATATGCAATATACGTGTACAAACTCCTCATGATAAATGTAATTGTTATGTATTGCAGATGTGCACTCATGAAAAAGCATAGAAAATTAACTATCACATGCTACATTGGTATCATTCTTGAATCATTAGCTATAGGGTTGATCCTTTTTATCTGAGACATTTCTATTTCAATCTTCATGTACGTACTGAGATATTCTTTAGGTACATTTAGGCATAAATGTCTTTGGGTGTACTCAGGGTCTCCTTCCCAATATCTTTACACTCCTCCTAAACCATCTGTACCTTTTATCAATATATTAATTCTCAAGTACCAATTCAGATCATACAGTCATCCATGACTTTCCCTAGCCCTTATGTAATATATAATTAGTCATCAAGAGCCATAGATTTTATGACCCAAATGATGCTCTTCCTTTCCATCTTTTGGTCACTTAAATAAGCGATTAAATATGAAATATCCTAGAAACCTAAAAGTATGTTATTGTCTCTAGTATTTATCCCTTTAATGTTTATTCTCATACTTAAAACAAGTTATCTCATATTAATATTTACATAAACATGTTTGATCACTTCTACCTCTAACAAAATACATAAAATTCAACCATCTACATGAAAATTTCATGATATGAACTTAACAAATTATTTTCTACTTTTTAAGCAAGTACCCCTTTATCTTTACTCTCATTTTTTTCCTTTCTATTGATAGATATATTAAGCTGTATAGTTGTAAAATTAGCCCATTTTCCTAACAGTATTCAACCCAAGAAAAACTCTGGTTCCCTATACACTTTGATGTGTCAATTAAACCTTTGACCAAAGTCCACATCACATAATAAATTCTTCCTAACACCTTTAACTAAGGACACTGAAATGAATAATAAAACACAACTTACTCAATTTTACATATGTGGTATTCTTCAATTGAAGAGAGGTAGCTGTATAATAAACCTGTTTCTGAGGACACGTGTAAAAATTTTACTTTTCTTTAAATAATAATACAAAGGTATACAATTTAGGATGAATGTTTTTGTGAAATGTTTGATTGACTGCTTTGTTAATAGTGAAATAAGAGTGGTATCAAATAGCAATATTTGATATTATATTCAATAAATGACTGATAGTATACATGGAAAGCTTTCTCTTTTTCTTACACACTTGTAATGAGTTTACTAATGTGGAGAATGGAGAAACTCATAAAATGGTCATATGTGTTACTTTCTCTATAAAACAACAAGTTAAAACAATAAAAATGTAAATTTAACACTGGGGCTATCAAAATCAAATTAATAAGGTGTTTTGAGTTTAACTACAATTATTCTTCCAAAATAGAATTTTCCACTTTAAATTTTAATTCAAAAAATCTTTATATATAGAATACACTGCTGAACATTTACTTTTGTTCATTTTTATCTTACTAATTTATTTGTTCTTTGAGATATGACTTCATTATATAGCTCAAGTTAGCCTCAATCCCACAATACTTCTTCTCAGCTTCCAGAGTGTTGGAATTGCAGGTAGAAGTACAAATGTAAAATACTTTTATTTTAAATTAGTGTATAGCTATTTTGTTTTACTATCATGAGCTATGCTAAACTGCAACATTTGTGATATGTGATATATTTTCTACTAGTATATGATGCAAGTTCTTAGTTAATAGATTATCAATTGAAATAGTATACCAAATGTAAATTGACTCATTCTAATAAAAGTATCCACAATATAATCATATATATATATATATATATATATATATATATATATATATATTACATTCTTGAGGAAAATAGTTCCAAAAATATCTAGCCCATAAATATAAAAAATATTATTCTTAAATCCCACAATAGTAAAATTTGCACATTCTGGCTAAGAAATGCCAATAATAGTGTACTAAATTGGTCCTCTAATCCTTGTTTCATTGGCCCATTTGTGAAGAAATCAGACTAGACTAATATATAAAATAACAGATATATAATAAATATATATAAAAGAAAATATATGTACAATATATAAAAGAACAGATATGTGCAATATGTAAAAGAACAGATATATACAGTTGCATATAGTTTCACATTTAAAAAATTAAAACATATAACATAAAATTGAATACATGACCCATTTAAAGAGTACAACTTAGCAGTGTTAAATGTATTTACATTATTGTGCAACAAGTTTCTGGAACTCCTTATGTTGCAGACCAAGACTCTGAACTTGCTAAAAATTATGTTTTCTTTTACACTCTTCCCAATATCATAGTGGTTAAGCAATTGTACTCTGTGTTCTTATTAATTTTATGTTAGATCCGTTATATAATTGAATTTTTTCAAATTTCTGTTTTATTTTTTATTTTTTCCCCAGGGGAACTTTGCTTTAAAATTTTATTTAAAGAAAAAAAAATCAAAGCAGAAAAAGGGATACAAATGATACAGAATTTCAGAAAAAAATAAACAGTAAGAAATCACTGGTTGATAAATTACATATTGTCTTTTTAGACCTAGTTGTTCAAGTTATAAAATTAAAGCACAGAAAGTGGACATTCAAACAGTGAGGCTGCAAACAGTTCTGTTCAATGACCCAATAAATACTTATCAACATGGTTGTCAATCCTACACACTTAAACATACATGTAGTTACATTCTTTAAAGCACTTTCTTCTCCTACATTTACTTTTTAAGTCCATTATCTGTTTAGTTATATCCTGTTTCAGGTTGCTCAGTTCATTATTGACTTGTTTTGTTGTTATTTACTTTTTAATCACCTTATATTATTCTGTTGTTTGTTTTTGAGTTTTTCCTCATCCATGCCCCATGGATCAGCTTTGGTGGAGTTGGGAGTTTTTGGAGGTATTTTGTTACTTTGTTATCTACTTTTATTTTGAAGATAGCAAAATACAGCAGAACAAGACAGAACAAACCCTTGTGAGACAGTACAGTGAGATTGGCACAGAACCTCACAGCAGGTCACCAGTACAACAGCAATAGGCACAATAGTACATCCTGTTCTGTTCACATTAGCTGTTCTTTCAGTCAGGTAAAGAAAAATGGAAGGAAATATCAAAATTATAAAAACAGAATATTGAATAGAGCAGTACCATTAATCAGAACTGAGCAAAAACAGTAATAAAAATATTTGCCTTCAAAGAGATAGTAGAAGTAAATCCCCTTTACTTGCCACACTGCATGCATTCATCCTCCCAAGAGATACTCAGACCTCCAGCTCCCACTTGCTAAGGGGAGGGGGTGTGGATCAATGTCTGATTCTTAGCTTGCCACCAGCAGGCCTCCAGCCACTTAACAGGGTGGTGAGCTGGCTGCCTATTCCCCCCATGCCCCAAGTTCCAACATGATACACAGCTCAGGAAAGGCTGATAGTTCTTGCCCTGCAGTGGTGGTGGCTTGTGAGGCCTCCAGCCACTTACCAGGGTGGCGAGCAACCTGCCTGTTCTCCCAGCACTCCAAGTTCCAACGTGGTGCAGAGTTCAGGAAACGCTGATAGTTCTTGCCTTGGCACAGCAGTGGCTTGTGAGGCCCCTAGCAGCTTACCAGAGCTGCGAGCAAGCTGCCTGTTCTCCCAGCACTCCAAGTTCCAACAAGTTGCAGAGCTCAGGAATCACCGATAGTTCTCACCCTGGCATGGTGGCAGCTTGCAAATTTCTGTTTTATTTGCACTACAGAGTAATTACATTAATTGTAGGGATTTGGTACCTGTATGTTAATTGTATCTTAATTACAAATTATCTGACTTTTTATGTCTGATGTATTTTACTTTGGATAATATTCTAAAAATCCATCTATGTTTTAGCATATGTCAGAATTTCTTTCCCTTTTAATATTGAAAATATGTATTGTGTGAATATACCACATTTTATTTATCAATTTATCCATTGAAAGAGAATTGAATTAATTGCCCCCTTGGATATTATAAGTAATGTCAGTATAATCATGGGTATGCAAATATCTATTTGAGATACTGCTCTGAAATCTGTGGGATATATACACTGAAAATGGATTGCTGGGTCATATCATAGGTTTATTTCTAGTGTTTTGAAATATAGTTTTGAATTCCAGGAAAAGAAGAGAGTTAAATATAAAGTGCAACTTTTATAATATTTGAGGATATGATCAATGAAACTTCTTGGAGTTACAATGTATAGAACTTCAAAAGTAGAAAAGAATTAGGATTTGTATACAAAATCGATCATAGAAATTAGAGACATAGATAATTGTCTTAGTCATTTTCTCTGTCACTGGGACACATTATTCAACACCCACAACCTAGAAGAAAAAGGGTTTATTCTAGCTCACAGATTTTAGATGTTTTAGTCCGTAGACTGGTGATTCCAACTCAAGATGGAATGGCATAGGGGCATGCAAAAGAGAAGTTTTTCATGCCATGGCAACTGGGTAGTAGAGAGAAAAGTGCTGAAATGGGAGTGAGGGGATAAAGACTTTCAGACAACACTGCAGTTACCTGTCTTTTCTAACCACGTCCCACCACCTATTAGAATATGAGCCTTCAGGAAACATCTAGGTATAAACCATAACATTTCACATTTGCACTCCCTTCAAAGATTAATGCATATCTTTTTACGCAGAATATATTTTAAACTAAGAGTTGCCAAATTCCTAGCAGTTTCAGCATTGCTGAGAAGTCCAAGTACAAATCTGCTCTAAGATTTACTGCAAACTTTTAGCTGTCAGCCCCTATAAAACGCAAAAGAAAGTTAAACACTGCTGACATATGAAGGCACAAGATTAATATTTGCAATCCAAAAGGGAGAAATAGGGAGATAGAAAGGAATGGGATGGAAGCAAGCCTGAAACCTAGGAGGGCAAATGTTAAATCCCACCGTTTCATGTCCAGCAGACAGGGCAAGTTGTGGTAAGATGTGAACGCCAAAGGGCTTGGGTGGTCCCACTCCTGTGACACTGCCAGTGACTTTATCCCTTATTGCCTGTCTATTGAGTGGATTTTGCTTACTTTTTGTAGCTTTCTTCAGACATTCCAGTTTCTTGCCTTTTTCAATGTCCTGCAATCTCCACTGTACTTTTGTTTTCACTCTCACAGCTTAACACACTGTCCTCTCGGAGGCACGCTGAATAACATCTTAGGTCTTTTTCTAATTCCACAACTCTAGCACTCTTCATGTCCATAAAACTAGCATCATAAGGATGACACCAAGGTCTGCTAATAGCACCAGCAGTAACAAGGCCTTTTGCATTATGGCTGCAAGGGCCACTGAGTACCTGGATGGCTGAGCAGGGTGAATTAAATACTAGGGAACCAGTTTTCTAGACAGTCATTGTGGACCATCATGCCCCAGGAATCTCTTCTCAGACTAAATTTTGCACCTTGACCCTATGATGGATGTGGCCTTGCTGATTTCACACATTTCAAGTTTTTTCTATTGTCCTGCTGTGAAGAACTAGACTTGCTCCTTCTCTCTCTGTCTCTCTGTCTCTCTCTCTCTGTCTGTCTCTCTCTCTCTGTCTCTCTCTCTCTCTCTGTACCAGGAATCCCACTCACGACCTCACATTTGCCAGGCAGTCCTGTGCTGATGAACTATGACCCTAGGCTTCGTTTCCGTGCTAAGCTTTTAAGCTTTTAAGCTCTCCTTTTTGGCAACATTGCAGGTCCAAGTTGGACCATCCAAATCTTTCCAAACTTCCCACAAGCCAACTCCAAAGAGTTCTGATCCACATGGTCAGGTACTGTCACTGCAGTGACTCACTTGTATGGTACCAAATTCTATTTTAGTAATTTTCTTCCTCACATGGACACAATCACACACACACACACACACACACAATTTTCAGGAAAAAAACCTTTATTTTAGATCATAGTTTGTAGAGGTTTCAGCCCATAGTTGATTGGTGACAAGGCAAGGTGGCACAGCAGAGGGTTATGATAGAAAAAATAAAAGCTTATCATGGCATAGTTGCCTGGAATTGTAGAGAGACAGACCAGGGGTAGAGGGATAAAGGCTTTCAGGATACAATCTAACACTCTACATCTTTTGGCCAGACAAAACCTCCTAACACCAAGAGAGCTATAAACACTCATAATCCAGTTACTTTTCAAAATCCCTGACTTTGAGCACATTAGAATTGGGAGAGGGTATCAAGATATAAACCATATACCAAATGTGTTACAAACCTGAAAGTAGAATGTGTTACAATAATTCATTTAGTCCTTTGCATAGGAAACAGTATTTCTTCTCTACATTTTATGTAGCCATTTTGTTGGTTTTCTTTTTTCACTTCTACTTTTGCTTTTGAAGAAATAAATATTTACTCTTTTGTTTGAAGGTATGGCTCTTCCTAGTAAAGGCTTTTTTTAATGGGTGTG
Source organism: Hydrochoerus hydrochaeris (assembly GCA_004027455.1). Lineage (NCBI taxonomy): Eukaryota > Metazoa > Chordata > Mammalia > Rodentia > Hydrochaeridae > Hydrochoerus > Hydrochoerus hydrochaeris. The sequence continues at coordinate 68,500 of PVLA01003563.1, read as the reverse complement.
TCGAGTCTTGATGGGCAACAGTGGTGTTATTGTTGATGATAATGATGATGAGAACGATGATGTATATGTGCTATTATTTGAGCTCTTTGCTACCATTGATAAAATAACACTTCTCTCCTTTCAGCCGCTTAACTCTAAACTCATCATTTTAAGTGCATTTATTTAAACTATATAAATGATGTCTAAAAGATACAGCAATCTCCAATCTTAACAATACTATCTAACAAATTTCCTTTGTTTTGAAAACTTGTTATTATCAAAATTGTATGCTCATATGTTTTTCAGGAATGCAGAATGCTTGATCTCTTACTGTTTCTTAACTGTAGTATGTAAATAGTTCATACTTAATAAATAAATCAGCAAATAAAGGAATATTTAACCATTAATATAGAATATTATTTCTAGGAGTTGAAAAAACTTGCTTTTTGAAATAAACAGAGTAGTTTACAAAAAATACAAAACATAGAATTTTTGATAGTCACATGAAAAGAAAGGAAGACAGTGATCAGAGCAAATATAGAAAATAATGAAATGAAAGGAGATCCTATACATGAGCATAAATGGCTGATAATATCCTTACATGGTTTACTACTGAAGAAGAAAATGAAAGACTAATGTAATATTCCAACATAGAAATTCTCCAGCAATCAGAAATCAAAAAAGGAGTAAACAGCATTAATAAAACTGATATTCAAGGAAAGATAAATAAGTAATAATAACATGTCATTGTTTGATATTTTATATACTTTAATATATCAAATTATAATATATATATTTTGGCCCATAAATATGCATCATATAATATTTCTGACACATACATGAGTTTTCAAAGCTATTTGAATTGCATCTAAAGTTAATTTACTTTAATGTGACACTCTTCTAGCAATATGAATATATTAGGATTCCAGATTATTGTAAATAAGGTGAAGATTTTTGTATTGTTTTCTTTATCTTAATATTTATTGTAAAAATAAAGTCTATTTATATGTATTATAAGGAACATTTAATAATACCCAAATAATTGCCCATATTGTTCTTTGTATATCATCATCAGTTGTGTTTGCAAATTAAAGATATTTTCCTATAAGGATATTCTGTTGTATAATATTTGCACTCCCTGAAAATACATGATTAAAATCAAAATTGAATAATAGTTCAGAACATGTTCAATTTTAACCAAAAGTTTCTGTAATAAACTTGAAAGCTACCTTCTTTAATTTATGATCCAAAAGACAATCAAACTGACTACTAGCATTGCCATCTCTTTTAATCTGAAAAAAATTGCTCTACCATTTTTGTTTCTTGACCTTGATATTTTTCAAGTGCATAGGGCAGTTAATTTTTAGAATGCCCCTCAATTTGAATTTTTCTAGTGTCCCTCAATAAATGGATTTGGGTCGTGCATTTTCGCAAAAATGTCTCAAAGGTGATGGTTCTCTACTGAGACTCACTTAAAAGTGTATGGCACCCAGTACTGAAAATGATGATTTTCATCAGTTAAAATGATGTCCATTGTGCATATTATTTTTCCTGTAACATTATTTCCCATTACAGTTAAAATATTTTGTTCTAGAACACAAATACTTCTTAACTTCTGACTTACTAGATTTTCAATTACTTATTACTGATTTAACTAGTCATTGATTCTAGATGATTTTCAGAAATATAGAAATCTGTAAATTCATTTTAGATAACATGTGTATGTATGTACATACATTCATATGTATACATAGACACAATATATGTACTATATATCTGTTTGCATATAGCACATGGATGGTTTACAGAACTTTCAAAATGTAAATAATCTATTGAATCAATAATTGCATTATTTTGTGAAGTCTTTTTTTGTTCTTATCTAAGTTATATATGTCTTGATATCTATTTCTCTCCAGAGGCCAGTGATAGTTGGAAAATGTAAATAACAATCCTAGGTAAAGTTATGCCATAATAGAATATAATTATTTCTTAATTTTATTGGTAGCTTCCATTTTGAAAATAGTTTGAGTTGTCTCTTTTTTAAAGAGAATTTGTTGTTTTTATGATTATAGAACTGTATATCCAATGTTGCGATTTAGCAAAATAAAGAGAAGCATGAAGGGAGAATAAGAATCTTTATCAATCAAAAATAATACTAAGACCATACCATACTCTTCCTTTTTCTATAAATATGTAGTATATTTACATATATTTATTTTAGTCAACTAATTAGGTAAAAACAGGAACTCCTTTTTAAAGGTGCCACATTATTATTTGTATTGATATAGGTATTACTTGTCTTTTAGTAAATGTGCCATTATCATCGATTTTGTTTATTTAAAATGTTAATCCTGGGCTGAGAGTATAGCTCAGTGGCACAGTGCATGCTTGACAATCGTGAGGTACTGAGTGTGATTCCCAGTACCAAAGAGAAAATGTTAGTTTTATAGATCTCAACATTTAGAGCTACTCTAGGTATACACATTGATTAATATTTTATTGTAAAATATCTAAAGATAAGATTAATTTTTCTAATGGGTAAAAATAGATTTAAGAAAATTTAGTTGCTCTCTAGAAAGGACATGACGCTGTTTTCCTTAAAGAGGAGTATAAAATATATCAATACTTATAATTGGTAAGCTGTTGGGTAGAATTAATTATTGTTATTGGGTAAAAAATGTTAAAAATGTTGTTTCAATGCTTTTAATGTTTGATTAATAGTAAAACCCATTCAATGCTCCTTTAATAAATGTAATATTATACACTTATAAAACACTATCTGCAGAAAACTATTATAAGCCAATAAGTTTGTATTATGTAACTACAATGACATTATACAAATCATATCATTCATGTAATAATTCTCTCATTGGTTAGGTTATTTTTAGATGGTGTGTTGTTATATAGTTCAAGATATCCTTGAATTTGCTATGTAGTCCAGGCTGTTTTTGAATTCACCACAATCCTCTTGTTTCAAACTCTTATTTGCTGTGACTACAGGTGTACACCATCATTCCCAACACATATTTGTGTATCTTTATATGTAATACACATCAAACTTGTGTCATAATAATCTAATAAATTATATGTTACCTTTTCTCAAAAATGAAAAAAATGAAACAAAAAGAGACTCTCAAGGTATCACAGCTACATGGATAGAAGGATTTTTTTTCTGGGGTCAGGTTTTTAATTCACTTATACCATGCTCTAGCATCACTACTCATAACAACCAAATTAAGTCTAATTCTACCTAGTAAATCTATTCACACCTTGTATGAACCAAATTTTTTTCTATCTGTGGCTAAACCACTAAATAATGTCAACTTCAGCACTTACTAATTTAAATAACAGAGTCTGACTCAAAAAGTTACAGCAAACTTTATCATACATTAGCATCAATTATTAAATTCAACTTTTAAGATGAGCTGTGACATTTGCTAAACAAAGTGTCTATGATAACACATAATTGAGATCTGATCTGAAATGAAGAATCAGTGAAACTTTCATTAAGGAAAACAAATTTAAAGTGTAAAATTAGCATCAATTTAATGTCATACATTATTTCAATTTTTCATATTTTACCTTATTTTTATTTGTCATGCATAGCTACTTACTGATTGAAATAGTACCTTATAAGTAGTAGATAATAGACTATATATATCACATGTAAAATATTCTTTAAAATTTTGTTACTTATGTTTTTATATGCAGAAATAATTCTGTTTATAAAGTACATATGTATTTTATTCCACTAATATACCTATTTATCAGATCAAAGTGATTTTGCTTTTGATAGTTTTATAAAAGTTTTATACAATAATATATTTCTATTTTATTAGTATTTTTCAACATACATGCAGATTGTATATAAGCATCTCTAATATTTAAGTGAACTATATACTGAGTAGATTTTCAAATAATCTATAAAATTATATGAAAATCATATTTACTATGTATAAAAGGCAGAATAATTTTGCATAGATACAGAATGATATTCCTGGAGATATAGATTTGAGGTGCCTTATATTCATAATTTAACTTGAGAAATTATTTCATCTTTTATAATTGAATTTTTCAAAGACTATAATATATCTTTCATGTATGTGCATATTTTATATTCTTCTATTAATTATGGTATTTTTATAGAGATCTTGAATGCTTTGTCATATTTACTCATAATTATGTTAGATTCTTTTATGTTTTTATTGGTGAATCATTATGTTCCTTAGCCCGAATAGCAATGTTAGAAGTTAGTAGTTCTTAAAGTGATTTTTTTGCCATGGAGAATATTGAAAATATCTGAAAACATTTTTCTTATTATATCTGTATGTGAAGATGCTGTAAATTCTAATGTGTAGAGGGCAGAGATGCCACTAAATATCCCACAATCCACAGTACAATAATTTATAACTAATAATTACTTAAACAAAAATGCTAATTTTGTTGAGATTGAGGAAACCCTGCCATACGAGAAAGGGAATGTTTTATTTTTAAAAGTGGTAATTTTGTTACTGTCAGTTTGCTCATCTCTCCACATAAGTATAGTTTTAATCCTTTAGTTTTCTGGGCATCTTCATTTAGATAACAGTTTCATAACTGATGGTTTGCTTTCTCTCCAATGAAGCTCATTTTTATTTATGGAATTATAGTGCGCAGAACTTTCAGAATATTAAATAATGATGGTAACTGAAAATATTTTTATATCTATCCTGTTTTGAGTTATATTACCTCCATTTTAGTGTTTTTTCAAACCGCATTGCACAGAACAGTGAACCAACTAGATAATTATCATTAAATTGTATCTGTGGAAACACTATATATCATAGCCTCCATCAATGTCACTATTTTTATTAAGATATTAAAAGACACTTTGAAAAATTATGCCAAAGTGCAGTGCTTTTCAGTATTAGCTGTGTATTAAAGCATTCCTGGAACTTTTGAAAAATATTGAAAAATCGTGCCCACCTCTAGGGATTCTGAATTAACTGAGCTCTGGTATGACCAGGGCATCATAAAAATTATTTTAAAAATCTCTCAATGTGATTTTTATGTGCAATAATATTTAAAAACCGCAGTATTAGCTACTCATAATTAAACACAAAGAAATTATTATTTTGAAATAAATAAGTGGATATCATTGATCCTAAATTTTGTTCTTCAAAGAAGTTTTAAAGTCAATAATGCCCACTTACCATCTATTCTGTTTTGTTTGTTTTCGGTTTTGCTTTGCCTTGCTTTACTTTTGATATAGAAGATTGGGCCTTTTCAATGATCTATGTACCATATCCATTTGATGCTTTATTTTGAGGCAGAATCTTGCTAAGTCATTGCTGAGACAAAATACCTAAAACCTAAAGTTAAAGATACAAAGATTTATTGTAGCTAACACTTTGCAGGGGTTTTAGCTCATAGAGGTTTCAGCTCATAGTCTCCAAGGCAGAGTGGCATGGCAGAGGGGTATTGTACAGGAGAAAGAGTTAATGGTGGGCAGAATGCAGACAGGCAGTAAAACAGAGTGAAGTAGTGAGCAGCAAGCAGCAAGTAGCAAGCAGAAAGAAACCAGAGCAGTCATATTTCTGTCCCTTATATGCTATCCAAGCTACATGCCCTTAGGGTGGGCAGCACTCATACCATGAGTAAGACAACTTTCATCCTACTCATAACTTTCCCAAACCAAGTAGTGGACTTATTTAGTAATTATACAACCTTGATTGCAGCGTCACACACTAGATCCAACTGCCTCTGAAAAATCTCACGTATGACTGCATGAGGACATCTAGACATAAAGCATAACAGTCATTAAAGTGCCCAGGCTGGATTCAAGCTTGAAGTCTTTTCCTCTCTGTTGATTTTGTATGTGGCTTCATTTCTTAATTTGATTATTCATTTTAGGAGTGCTCCAGTAGAATTTTGGGGGCTTTCTATATAAAGAATGATGTTATTTGTAAATAAGGATAGTTTGACTTTTTCCTTTCTTGTATGTAACGCTGTTATTTCTTTCTCTTGCCTGATTTGATAACTCTTACTAATATTTTGAGTTATTTATTAAATATCCGTGATGATAGTGGACATCCTTGCTTGTTTTTAATTTTAGAGACAAAGATTTCAGCTTTTTCCCATTTAATATGTTAGTAGTAGGTAAGTCATAAGTATTTTTTTTGTCAGATTAAGATAGGGTCCTTCTATACCTGTTTTTATCAAGAAGTTTTTAGTCATAAATGGATATTGGGTTTGGTAATAGACTATTTTGAATCTATTGAGAAGATTGTGTGATATTTATATTTATTTCAGTTTATGTGATTACATTTATTGATTTGTGTATGTCAAGTCATCCCAGTATCCCTTGGATGAAACCTATCTTGTCATCATGTATTGTCTTTTTGATGGTCTACTTTGTTCTTGAGGATTTTTGTGTTTATAATTATTAAAGACATAGACCTGATTTTTTAAATTGAGTCCATGTCTGGATTTGGAGTCAAATTAATGTTTAAAATTAATTTTTCCTTTTAATTTAAGTAAGGTTAGGTGACTACTGTCATTATATCTTCCCTGAGGTTCTCATAGGTGCCAGTGAGGGATCCATCAGGTCCTTGATTTTCTAAATTTTTGTTGACTGCCTCATCCTATTATTAGACTACTCAGAATTTATATAACCTCTTAGTTCAGTTATGGTAAATCACATGTATTTAAGAATATATCTATTTTGAATATAGGTATTGAAAATAATTGCTAATAATCTGGATTTTGGCAACATTTTGGGGGATCTTGCCTTTTTCATTTCTAACTGCTTTGGTTTCTGGGTTTTTTTGTTTGTTTGTTTGGTACCAGGGATTGAATTTATGACCTCACGCTTGCTAGGCAGGCACTTAAGCCACTGAGCTAAATCCCCTGCCAACTAACTGCTTTGATATCCGTCTTTTTCCTTCTTATTGGTAATATTAACTAAAATTTTTTCTAGCTTGTTTATTTTTTTAAGAATCAGATCTTTGATTTATTGATTTCTTGTATTTTTGTATGTCTTGTGTTTCTTGTATTTTTTGTCACAATTTCATTACTTTTGCTCTGGTCTTTATCATTTTCTTTCTCAAATTAACTTTGGATCTGAATCATTCTTTTATTTCAGGAACTAGATGCACATAACTATCTTTTGATTCTCTTCATTTTTCTGATGTGTGCATTCACAGCTATAAACTTCCTCCTTATGCTACGCTCATTGTTTGCTGGACTAGAATAGTCATTTGAGGTCAATTTCTACATTTTCATTTATGTTTTCTGTGATACATTATTTATTTAAGAAGATATTTTTAATTTTCATATCTTTGCATGTTTTCTGTGGATTTTCATTCCATGTATTTTCAGTTCCATTGTACTTTGATTGGATTATTTGCCTGGGATAATTTGACTAATTTGTATTTACTTAAGCCTCATTTATGGACTACCATGGAGTCTATTTTGCAGAAAGTTTCATGTGCTCCAGAATATATTCTCTTGTTGGGTGGAGCACTCTAGACATTCATTAACTCCATTCATATGGAAGTCTGGATCAATTCACATTTCCTTTTTTTAAAAAAAAATCCAGCTGATTTCGCTGTTTGTGATAGTGGAGTGTTCAGTTCCCTTTCTATAACTTGCTCCATATTTTTCTGATATTTTATGATCACAAGTGTTTTTGTTTTTGTTTTTGTTTTTGTTTTCTGTTTTGTTTTGTTTTTTCACAGTGTTGGGTGTGCCATTGTTTGGTGCATATATATTTTAATTATCTCTTCCTGTTCAGTTTTTTCCTTAATTAATATGTAAATTCCTTGATTTGCCTCCTCTTATCAGGTTTGGATTAATGTCCAATTTCTTTGAAAATAGATTATTTACTTCTTGTTTAAAGTCCCTTGCAACATGGAATATTGTTTTCTTTCTATGATTTTTAATGTATAGTTTTATTTTGGATTGTTTGTTTCTCATATACAGCATGCCCTTGTGTTTTGTTTGTTAAACCACCATTGTGCCAATTTGCCAGTCAGGATTTTGACTGAAAAGTTGAGGCCACAGACTTGGGAGTTATTTCTGAAAGGTACTGAGATATTCTGCTGATGCATTATTTTCTCATTGTTTCTTTTAGTTACTGCTTAACTGCTTCTTCTGACTCTTGTATTCATTGCATTACACTTTTGGCATTGTTGGTTTAACTAACTCTTTCTAACATACACTTTAAAACTTTAGAAATTTTTGTTGTATTGATTTGCTGGTAAATTTCATAACTTTCTGAAGGTACTCTTTGCCATGGAACGACTTTTTTATTTTGATTGATTTTGAAAAATGGTTCTGTAGGATACATCTGGCTGAAAGATTTTTTTATATAGAGAAACTTCACTCAAAGATCCTCTGCCCTTTAAAATTTGTAATCAGAAGTCTGCTAGAATTATATTTGGTTTACATTCATACATAATTTTTTGCTTTTCTCTAACAGTGTTTGAAATTATGTACTGTTGGAACATCTGGAATTTAGATTATGATACTGAGAAGTTTTTTTTCTCTACATTATTACCTGAAGTTCTACATACCTTGCTCATCTGCATGTTAGAATTTTCTGCACACTGGAAAAAATTTCTGTTTTATTTCTGTGAAAAGTGTAACTGTCCGAAGTCAAGGAAATCCCCGGTTACATTGCCAGATAGAAAAAAAAAATGTTTGTTTGTGGTCCATGGGCCATGGAGATTAAGTAGTATGCTGGATTTATTCCAAAAATTTTAGGACCAGTCCTCTCCAAAACCCACACATGAACAGCCAGACTTCTTAACTCATAATTTAGGACTTCTGTGACATTTATCATGAGTTTAACCTTTTCAGGATGTCTATGTGTATCCCTCAACCACTTCACACTTTCTTTTGGCCATCTACCACTTAGTTCCTGTGGGAGTATGACATCAGAAATCCTTAAGTATAGCTATTATGTAGCTATTTGGCAGCTCAGTCTTAAGCAGCTAATCCCTTCCTGAAATGACTCCTGATAAACAATCTCAAAATGTAGGTGCTTCACTGGATTTCTTTTCAACTATATCCTGGTATGAGCAAACATTCACTTTAAGAGTTACACCATGTATTTTTTTTTCAATGTAAAATATCTATGTTTTCCATGGATCAAGTACTGTCAGCCTAGTCTGTGTGTCTCTTTGGGACTACCAAAGAGTAGACTTGCTTTGTGTCAGTGGAGACATGTACTTTCCCCAGGAGTTGAGGTTCCTTCCTGGAGTGTTTCACTGTTTTGTTTTGTTTTTTTCTGTATTGGTCTGAGATATTCAATATTTTTTTGCTTGTTCATTAGTTATTTGCACTTGTTTTGAAGAATGTCAATTCATTTCATTTGCCCATTTTTTATTGAATCATTTGCTTTGAGTAGAATTTTATTTTTGAGTATCTATATATTCTAGATATAAATCATTCGCTGTATGATGAATAGCTGGAAAGTCTTTCCCATCATGTAGGTTATCTATTAACATATCTAGCATTTTAAATGGGATTCTTTCTGCATCTTGTAACATTTAGAGGTTTTTAATTATTTTATATTTTCAATTTAATTCTAAAAGAATGTATGAGTGTGGGGATTTAACTTGTATAATTGTTTCATCAGTTTACCTAGAATTGTACATCTTGATATTCCAAAGTCTTAGGACAAATATAATGCTATTCATAAATAAATACAAGCTTTTATTTTACTTATTCTTTTGAATTGTTATTTCTGATATTTTATGTCTCCAGTGGTAAGTACACTTATTGAGCAACTAATCCTATCTATAATATACAAATGTCTTTTGTTGCTCTTTGTTGTTTATTTTCCCACTTATTTTTGATTAAATGTATACCAGCAATAATCATTTTGAGCACATAACTTTTCGAACAGTGTATCAAATGTACTATGAGTAATGATTAGATTTAAAAATAAAGTTTTTAAACATACATTGTCAAGTGCAAATTTGTTATACTCATCAGCAAACATACATAGTTTAACTTAAAAGCATATTTGAATATCCATATGAAAATTCTAACAAAATTTACGTCAATATCAACTGGAAATCAATTGTATTATACAACTGTTATAATGCACTATCACAAAATTTGTTGCTTCAAATCAGATAGTGATAAGGCTATCACCTGTGTGTATAAAATTGCATTCTGTATATACTTACATGAAAATTAATATTTTAACTGAAAATCTAACAGTAGCTTTAAATACATTGGAACATATAATTCTTGGTAATTTGTATTTTGTTTCAGTATAAGAGTCAGCATATTCACTCCAAATCACTTGAATAGGTGGGCATGGTGGTGCTGCATGCCTGTAATCCCAGTAGTTAGGAGGCTGAGGCAGGAGGTTTGTTGGAAGTTTGATATTGGGCTAAAAGTGAGCTCAAGGCCAACCTGAACTACACAGAATGGCTCTGTCTCAGAAAAACCAAATCAATTGGTTATACACTGAAATTTTGGCTGAATATGGTAGGACATGTCTGTAGTCTGAATACTTTGGGAGGCAGAGGCAACAGGACTGAAAGCTCAAGCACAGGCTTGGTGACTTATTCAGTTTATCAGATCTTATTTCAAATTAAAAATAAAGAAGTACACAAGGTCATACTTCAGAGTTAAGGCCCTAGGTTCAATCACCAGTACCGCAAGTAAATAAATTTTTAAAATAGATAAGTTGCTCTATTCACTTTATTATTGAACTCCACTGAGAAATAGTTGACTAATTTTCTAGTTATGTTGCAATCATTTAGAGGATACATAGCATGTGTATTATTCTTGGTGTATTGAAAATATTAAAATATTGTTCTTTAAAATATGTTTGCTTTAATAATAGTTATTTTAAATACTACAAATATATGAGGAAATATGATACACTCACTTCTTTTCCTATAAACACTTAAGTTTTTAAAAAATCAAAAATTGTACAGGAATCATTTTTCAATTTAAATGTGGAAAATCCTATAAGCCTTAAACATTATCATAAAAACAGAATATGACATACATTCATAAAAAAGATCCTTAGATATAGCAAAACATTTAGAATAACATTTCAAGTAGATCTCCTTAAAAATACTAATTTGTACAAATTTGTTGTACACTATGATTAAATTCATCATGGCAAGTTTGTTTAAGTACATGATATTTCTCAAAACTTTTAAACAAATCTGTTGGATTCTTTCTCATGTTTATTCTTCTTTTTGGTACTTGATAATCACATTTCTCCTAGAGACTAGGCACACTTATATGGCACTTCACAATTCCCCTTCTCTAAAAATCACCTCTTCTTCCTCGTCTTTCTCCTATTTGTCTATTCACTTTCCATGCTCCAAGGATTTATTTCACTATTTCTTATGGTCTATTCTTTATTTTGCACTTTAATTCTGTATAAGAGTTCTCATATAAGAGAAGTGATTTGATGTTTAAGCTTATGTATCTGATATACTTCATTTAGAATTATAGTTTCAGAGAGCATCCATTTTCATACAAATGACTCAAATTTAGCCTTCCTTTTGGCAAAGTAATATTTGATTGTGTATAATTACCACAGTTTCTTTATCTATATATTTGTTGATGGATATTTAGATCACTTCCCAAGTTCAGCTATTATGAAATTGTGCTGCTATAAACATCAGTACACACTGTACTATGATGTCTTTAACTCTTTCTAGAAGATACCTGATAGGGAAATAGTTGTGCCAAATTGAATTACTATTTCAAGTTTTTAAGGAATCCCAGATTTACTTTCATAGTGGTTGCACTGGTTTACATTTCCCCTATCAAAATTGGATTCCTTTTTCTTGTACCATCTCCCACATTTGTCATTTGTTGATTATTTGATGATAACCATTCATCTGGAGATGGTATCTAAATGTTGTTTTAATTTATAACTCTCAAAGTGTCAGTGGTGTTGAATATTTTTTCATGTTTCCTTTGTGCTTTGTACTTTTTTCATATGAAAACTGTATATTCATTTAAGATGCCCATTTTATCAAACATTTAATTTAGAAGATCTAATTTCTGGGTTATTTGTATATTCTATATGTTAGCTTGCTGATAACATGTTTTCCCATTCTGTTGGTTGTTTCCTTACTACTAAGGTTTTTTATTTAAAGTGAAAAAAAACAGAAAAAAGGTATAAATATTACAGAATTTCAAGAAGAGAAGATAAACAGTAAGAAATCACTAGTTGATAAATTATGTATTATTTTAGAAATAGTTATTCAAGTTACAAAATTTAACCACACAAAGTGGACACTCAAGCAGTGAGAGTGCAAACAGGTCTGTTCAACAATTCAACAAGAACCTAGAAATATGGTCATCAATCCCACACACCTAAACATACATGTAGCTCTATCTTTTATAGCACTTCCTATTTCCTTTTTTTTACAATAGCAATTATACATTTTTAAAATTGTATTTAAAGAGAAGAAAAAAAAGCAAAATAGAAAAAAGGTAGCAACAATATAGAATTCTAAAAGAAAGAAAGAAAAAAGAAAATGAGAAAAAGCCCCACTAAGAAATTAGTAATTTATAAATTACATACAGTCATCCTGGATGTAGTTGTTCAAGTTACAAAGTAAAAGGGTACATAGTAAACATTCAAACAGTCAGACTACAAACAGTTCTGCTCAAAGATCCAACAAAGATTCAGCAATATGGTCATCTATATTACACACTCAAACATACATGCAGTTATATCCCTTAGAGCACTTGCTTTTCCTCTCTTTTTTGCAATGGCAATTACACATTTTGGTTTTATTACACTTGTAGTTCTTATTTACTTTTTACACTAGAGACACAATATGATATTTATAAATATGATTCTTATTTATTTCACTAATGAGGATAGTCTCAAGTTGTCTCCATTTACCTATGAAGGCCTCAAGATCATCATTTTTTATAGCTGTGTAATATTCCATTGTATAAAAATGCCATATCTTTTTCATCCACTCTGCAGTAGCTGGGCATCTTGGCTGTTTCGAGGATTTAGCTAGCACAAGTTGTGCCACTATGAACATGAGTGCACATATATCACTGTGATATGAACTTTTCAGGACACAAGTCCTTTGTCTGAGGGGCTTTTGGCTAAAATTCTTTCCCACTCTGTTGGATTTCTTTTCACTCTGTTGGTGATTTCCTTTGAAGTGTAGAAACTTTTCAATAATGTGAGATCCCATTTGTTGATTCTTTGAAGTGTTTCCCGTGCAGTTTGCGTTTTGTTCATGAATAGTCTGCCTACCCCTATGTCTTTGTCTTCCAGTAGATTTAGTGATTCTGTTTTAATATTTAGGGCTTTGATCCACTTAGACTTTAGTTTTGTGCATGGTGATAGGCTTGGATATAGTTTCAGTCTTCAGCATGTAGAGAGCCAATTTTTCCAACACCATTTATTAAAGAGACTATCCTTCTTCCAGTGGACATATTTAGCCCCTTTGTCAAATATCAGGTGGCTGAGTGTATTTGTAATTGTGCTTGCATCTCCTAATCTGTTCCATTGATCCTCAGGTCTATTTCTTTGCCAGAAACAAGCTGATTTTATCACTGTGGCTTTGCAATAGTTTCAAGTCAGGAACTGAGATTCCTCCTGCCTTGTTTTTGTTGCCTAGAATTGCCTTTGCTATTCTAGGTTTCTTCTGTTTCCAAATTAATTTTAGGAGTGTTTTCTTTAGATATGTGAGATATGTCAATGGTATTTTGATTGGGATTGCTTTAAATCTGTATAACAGTTTTGGGAGTATACCCATTTTCACAATGTTGGTTCTTCCTAACCACAGAGCAAGGAATATCCTTCCATTTTCTAATATCCTCTTCAATCTCCTTTTTCAGCATAGTATAATTTTCAGCATATAGGTCTTTTACATTTTTAGTTAGGTTGATTCCTAAGTATTTCATTTTTTTACATGTTATTGTAAAGGGCGATATTTCCATAATTTCTCTCTCAGTGAGTGTTTTGTTTGTGTACAGGAATGCTATTGATTTTTGAGCATTGACTTTGTATCCAGCTACACTGCTGAACTTGTTTATCACCTCTAGAGGTCTTTTAATGGAGTTTTTTGGGTCTTCTATATAGAGTATCATGTCATCTGCAAATAGTGATAATTTAACTTCTTCCTTTCCTATCTTTACTCCTTTTTATTTCCCTCTCTTGTCTGATTGCCCTGCCTAGTGTTTCCAGAACTATGTTGAAAAGGAGTGGTGATAGTGGACATCCTTGTCTTGTTCCTGATTTTAGAGTGAAAGCTTTCAGTTTTTGTCCATTTAGTATAATGTTGGCTGCTGGTTTGTCATAGATTCCCTTTATAAGTTTGAGGTAGATGCCGTGTATTCTGAGTTTCTGAAGGGTTTTTATCATGAACATTTGTTGGACTTGGTTGAAAGCTTTTTCTGCATCTATTGAGATGACCTTGTGTTATTTTTTTTTAATTTTGATTGGAACCAATTTGTTGGTATTTGGAAATATTTCTTGTATAACCTAGATTCTGTTCAGAAAGTCTTTACCTTCAATTATGCCTGTAAGAGTTATATGCAATTTGTGTAACCAGCATACTAGGTGATTCTGTTTTAATATTTAATTTTTGATCTTTTTTATTTTACTTTAGTTTACGGTTAGAGACATAGGTCTAGATTGAGTCATTGCTACAAGAAAGGCCAGTTTCCCCAGCACCATTTGTTAAAGAAGCAATCTTTCCTCCAGTGAAAGGATCTGGCTCCTTTATCTAAAGTAAGGTTCTTCAATATGCCCAGAGTTTTGCCAGCATCATATTATTTTTATCATTGTAACTTTACAGTCTAACTTGAAGTCCAGGATTGTGATGTCTCCTGCCTCTCTCTTTTTTCCCATAGTTACATTTGCTATTCAGATTCTCTTCTCGTTCCATGTGAATTTCAGGATTATTTTCCCTAGTACTATGAAGACTGCTAGTGGTATTTTGATTGGTTTTGCATTAAATATTTATAAAGGTTTTAGAAGTATGGCCATTGATTTGGTTGGTACTGTCTCTCCAGAAACACGGGCTATCTTGCCATTTTCAGATATTCTTTTGAATATCCTTTCTGAAGATTACTGTAGATTTCATGGAAGAGGTTTTCCACTTTTTTGATAAGGTAGATTCCTAAGTATTTCATGTCAGTTGATTCTATTCTGAAAGGTATTATTTCCCTAATTCTCTCTCAGTTAATTTATTATTTCTGTGCAGGAACGCTATTGATAATGGAGTTTTAGTATGTGCATTTCTTTTAAAGTTAAATGTTTTCCTTGTATACTTTTGATTATTAATCCAGTCTTGCATTGTGTCTTTTGCCTGGGGAATTGATAACCTTCATATTGAGAGTTACTACTGAAATGCATTGAATTATTTTTCTATTGTATTGTTTGCCTGTTTCTGACTTACTTATTTTTTCTTTTCAGTTAGCTCTCATTCTAATGATTTTACCTTCATAAATACTGTGTTGCATTGCTCCAATGGATTTTAAGGTTTTTGTTCCTGTAATTGACTTTGGGATTTTGATATAACCTGTCACATAGAGGTTCTTCTTTCATCATGTGTATTTGGTGTTCTCTATGCCTCACTTATCTTAATGCTTATTTCTTTCCCTATATTTGAGGAATTTTTGCCATCAATTCTGTGAAAAAGTTCTTTTTTTAATACCATTTATGTTGTCTAATGATTTTTCACTTTTTCCACTCATTCTTAGGTTAGTCTTTCATCATCTAGCAATTCTTGGATCCACTTTTCATGTACTATTTTTTGAAGGTATCTTTGAATAATTATTCTTTGACAGTATCATTCATTGCTTATTCCAAAATTCTGTGCTCACACTGGTTGGTAGAAATCTTGAAGACATAGAGGGAGGCAGATATTTCATGAATAAAACTGAAACTTCATGTGATATACCTGCAAGAATCGACAACTGGAATCTCAACTCATTTAAAAGTCTTTGCACATCAAAAGTCACCAATGGAGTAAAAAGGCAACTCACAGAATGGGAAAAAATTAAGCCAATTGTTCCTTAGAAAAAGGACTTATATCTAGAACATATAAAGAAGTGAAAAAATCAGTATATTTGCTTTTATACATTTTTAAACTTTCCTCTCTTTAAAATAAAAAGAAACAAATTCGACCACTTAAATATAATAACTCAATCAAAAATAGACATCTGAGATGAATATGCACTTCTCTGATTAATAAATACAAATAACAACAAATAAAATATTTTTGAAAACACTGAGATTTGATTTCACTCCAGAAATAATGGCTCTCATCAAGATATCAGCCAATAAAAAATGCTGCTGGATATGTGGCGGGAAAAGAACCCTTCTCCACTGTTGGTGAGAGTGTGGCCTGGTACAACCACTGTAGAAATCAATGTGGCTTTTTGTGAAAAAGCTAAAGTTAGAGGTCCCTTTCCACCCATCTAGTCCCCTTCCAGATATCTTTACAGAAGAATTAACAACATCATACCAAAGTGATGCATGTTCACCAATGTCTATAGTAGCCCTATGTGTAATAGCTGAATCGTGGAAACTGTCCAAATGCCCATCAATAGAGGAATGGTTAAAAAAAGATGTGGCATTTTTACACAATGGAGTACTACTTAGCCGTAAAGAATAACAGACTTGAGATTTTTATAAGCAAATGGATACCACTTGAGATGATACAAATAACTGAAATAAATCAAACTTATATATATAAACATCATGTTGTCTCTCTAGGTTAAGAAACTAGAAAAGTAAATAAGATCCAAAATATACAATAGATATTAAAAAATAGGAAATTTGTTGAAAAAGAAAGGGAAACTGGGATGGGGGAAGAGTAAAAGAAGAATGGAAAAGGAAACATAAATTTAAGAAAAAAATATATATGCAAGATAGTTCAACTGTTGTACTACTAATGGCTACTAGTTCTTTAAAAAGTATGTTTTGTACAGAGTTGTTTGATCAATTTTTCATGACTATATTTTATAATATGAGCAACTACTTTGAAGGAAGCAATATGTAATATATTAATCATTATTGCTTTTCTACTATCTTGTTTTGAAATTTTGTATCACTGTTTTTATTATTTTAAATATATGTTATATATTATTATTTTAATATATATTATATATTAAATATATATAATATATAAAATATATATTTAAAAATATATATTATATATAAATATTTTATATAATACATAAATATTCATATATATTTATTTATATATATTATATATATATATGGCATCAGGATTGAACTCATGACCTCGTGCTTGCCAGGCAGGCACTTACATCACTGAGCTAAATTCGCAGGAAGGATAGAGACAGAGCTAAGAATCCTATTTGGGGTTCAGAAATGTTTAAAAAATTAGGAATAGCCAACTGAAAAAAAACTATGGAGAAATAGGTGGTAAACAGTGAGACTTACTACACAATTTATATGAATTAGATTCAAAATTACAAGCAGAAAAAGTAAAAGAGAAGAAAACATCTAGGAAATAAAGTATAAAATGTAAGAAAAGCGAGAAACAAAAAGAAGCACAGAAAAAGGGAAAATAAAAAATTTAAATTTTTGCAAATCAGCAAGGAGGATGACAAATGCAAAAGAAAATACCCATCAATGGAAAAAAAAGAAAAAAAAACAGAAAATGAACGATAAGATAAAAGAGAAGGGCAAAAAATAACTGTGATTTTGAATGCATGATTTTCTACCACTAGGGTAGTATCCAATTCAGAATATTGCCCTGTTGGTGTTAATAGATAAAGAAGGTATTCTGACCCCAGACATGTGTTGGATACTGAGTCTTGGAGAGTTTGAGTTATTGAATTGTTATCACTCACCATTCCACCATTTTTTTCCTAAGTCCCTCCAAGAAATTCTTTTAAAATATTATGGGTAAATTCAAGCATTTGTTTTCATTAGTGTCATTATTTGTGTTAAGAAATATTATTGTTAAAAAAGTATTCAAATACAGTAATAAATGAAAAGTATTATTTCATGAAGAATTGTTTGAAAGGAACATATAAATCAAAATCACTTTCTGTATTTTCAAGAGAGCTAAATGTAAGCATAGTGAAACTATTCTATCTGCCACTTTAAATGAATGATACGGGATAAAAGGCATTTCTGAAAATGTGGAGATTCATAGCACACAGAATAAAGTTTAACCTATTCAAATAGTTTAGAACTTAGAATGTGGAAAGATGCCAGCAAAGAATACAATCTGGGACAAAAGAATTGGACTGTATGACAAACATATGAACACTAATGAAAAACATAGGATAATATGCTAAATTGAGCAAATTTTAAATATCTGTAACACCAAATTTAAAAGAAAAAGTACATAAGCACAGTAGTTAACTGTGTGAAATTCTCATGAATGTATGGATTAGAAATTCTGAAGCATGTATAGAGTCACACACACAATAATTGAACAGTTAAGGTCATTGATGGTAGATGTTATGGCCCATGTTGGTCACTGCTGCAGGTTGAGGTTATAGTTAAGCATATATAAGAAATCATGTACCACACAATAATGGAGTACATTTACAGATACCATGATAAAAACACGTTTAGAAAAATATAGATACACAGATTTATCATTGTGTTTCTAGTTTAATATACATCCATACATTTGTTTCCTGCTTCAGTTAAGTACACGAACAATGGTGACACATTGGTAATAAACATCACTAATACATAGATAATGTTTTCTAAATCACTTCTGTCACAAAGGAGTTCTGGGAGTATAGTTGTGAATATGCAAGATAATTCTGGAGAACCTTTAATTTCCAGAAAATAATGGCAGATTGAAAAAGATCAGAGTATGTCAAAGTGAGAAAGTACATAACTGAATGATCATCCAATACTAAAACTTTGAATAATCATAAAAATAGCTTCTTATTACAGTATAATTGCATAAAAATGAATAATCATAAATACCTAGTGATATGAATTAATTGTTGAACAATGAATGAGAGACACATAATCCTTAGAAAATTTAAAAGTATTTTATATGGTTATTCTACCTTTAGGGAGATGTAGCATAATCCTCTGTTCCTAGATATTTTTTTCTAATGTAGAGTGTTGAAGGAAAGAAACTTTGCAAACATTATTTCAGTCAAGTCATCACAACATCAAAATTGATAAATCATGATTCCTAGATATGCGGTGATGAAAGGTGAACTGCAATTTACCTCTATGATCTTTCTTCTAAAAACCTATAACCTGGCAAAGGAAAAACAAGAAACCTCATGAAAATTCCAATTGAGGAACAGTCCACATAATATCTAAGCAGTGAAAGTTGAAACTGTCAAGGTCATTAAAAATACAAGAAAATCTGAAAACCTCACAAACCATAGGAACCTAAAAACATATATTTCTTCAATTTAAAATGATGTCCTGAATGTGATTCCAGAGCATAAAGTTATAATATGTAGAAAAATTTAAAATTTAGTATTACTTTAAATAATCATCCACAAGTGTCATAATCTTTTTGTAACAATTGATGATGGTAAATATTAGAAGATATTGGCTATGCCTATAAAATGCATGGAAACTTTGTACTATAGTTTTAAAATTCTCAAAGTGTTGCAAAATATAATATTTACTTAGAATGCAAAAACTAAACAGATTCTTTGGAGATTAGAAACACTGAAACTGTAAAAATGAAAACTAAAATATCAGACATAACAAATTAATTGATTAAGATTGATGGCAGATTACACACAGCCAAATATAAATGAACCTGAGGAAATACCAGGGAAGAATAAACAGTATATCAGAAAAAAGAAGAGTTTTAGAAAGCACACAATGCATTTGGGAACTGTGTAAAAAGTTATAACCATCGAATACACATGTATCTATAGTTTCTAAAAGTTGAAGAAGAAACAATTTATGAAAAAAATGAAGTGAAATATTTCTTATTTATTTATTTATTTATTTATTTATTTATTATTTGTCACCGGGAATCAGACTCACAAACTTGTGCTTGCCAAGCAGGTTCTATGCTGCTGAGCTGTGTCCCCAGCCTCAATATTTGATATTTACTGAAAATTATAATCCAAAACATGCAAGAAGTTCTATGACCCTCTAGCATAATAAAATAAAGGTAAGCACAGTGAAAAAGAAAAAAATTAAAAGCAACAAATGAAATAAAATGACAGTCTATGTGCAAAAAGGAAACAAACACTACAAAAGAACTGCTATTGCAAACATTGTAAGTAAACAGCCATTTTCAAGAAAATGTTTCAGTCACAAAGAAAACTAATCTAGATTGGTATATGGTTAGCGACAGAAGAGAGAAATTAGTGAGTATCTGGAAAAACTCTGGATGTGATGGACATACTATGGAACTGTTTTGATAGTAGAAATGACTCCTGGGCATCTTCATATGAAAAACTTTAGCAGACTGTTCACATTAAACATGAGCAGTTTACTGTTAAAGTACAACTATTAAATGTTCTAGTTTTTCTACTTCTAAGTGTTTACTATTTAGAAACATAGCAAAGGGCCAGGGATATATTTCAGGGGCACAAGTGCCTGACTGGAAAATTCAAGGTTGTGAGTTCGATTCCATATATATATATTCATTCAAATATCCATACAATGGCCTATATACATTAGTTTTGATGAATGCTTTCACAATGAAAAATAAATGCATAAAATGATTAGTATGTTCACACTATGGGATACAGTTCAGTAACAAAAAGAAGTATACTATTGATATTCCTAAACATGTAGATCCCAAAATAAGCATAGTGTGTAAAGTCACCCTAGGTCTCAGCCAAGTGTTTTTACATCTCTAATGTACCTGATTAGTATGTCTACATTTTCTTTAAAAGACTTATTTTTTTCAGGTTTGGGATGTTTTAAGATGCAGTCTACACAAAACTCTTGGAATGCACAATACTTGAAACAAAAATAAGATTTTTTGGTTACCAGGAAATGGAAAATATTGGAATAGACTTGGATATCACTGTTTCTTCCCAAAATAAAGCATTTTGTTCAATATTTAAATAAGCAGAGGTAAAGATTAATTTAGAAATTTGAACAATCAAGATGGGCAATTTTACAAAAGGATGGAATAAACAATAAAGTGAAAATTATCAGTGAAAGTTTCTATATAGAAATCCTTCAGAAAAACAAACTCAATAAAAAGAATATATTGAAATAAAAGCTTTAAACTTTCAAATCAAAGATGAAATTTCTAACTCATAGGAATAATGATGCAAAGCTTGTAACGTATGGACCATTACACACATGCTTATCAATATGCATTTACTTTACAAATGAAATTGTGATTTACAAATATGCAGTACTGAAAATTGTAGTTATTCAGAAAACATTCAGCATTTTCTTTCTGTGACATATTTCATATGCAGTAATTAGGATTTTTTCAAAGTCACAAAAATTTCTCCCTATTTACACCGAAATTAAGTCTTTAATTATTTATTTCAAGACATCTTTAAATATTCTTGTATTTTGCCATATGGCACCTTAAATTTTGATTTGACTTGCTGAATGAGATATCCAATATGATTAATTAATATAAATATATAAATTAAAGTAAATTTGTAGAGTTAAATCCCTGAAACATGCTATACATTTATTTGTCTACCTATCAAACGCCAAGAATCCACTGAGTCAAGAAGATAGAAAGGTATTTTAATTATGGTTCTAACACCTTTGAAAAGAATATATGTTAGAAAGAATATAGGAAACAGTTAAATGGAGCCTGTTTTTATTCAAGACATAATCTGACCTTCATGTTTTCATCTAAAATGACAAAAATATGATGGTCTCATAGGAATTTAAGAGTAGAAAATTGGAATAAAAAGAATGATTCTAACTTTGCAAGACTAATATTTGTGTTCTTAGTTCATTTATTTTAAAATGCTAAATATTCACCTACATTATTGTAGTGAGAACAAAGCTGGTACAGAAGAATGAATTTTTGTTTACCTCAATCTGGTTATATACTAACCTGCACTCTTGTACATATAGTTTTAATTCTATATTCAATTTCTTGTTCATAAAATGGGAGAATAATATGCACTTTAAATCTATGAGAGAATTGTGAGAATTGAATACAAAAGAAGATGTGGAAAGGCAATGAAAAGTATTAAGTGTTTTCATAAATAATAATTTTAATAGTTTACTTAATTATACATGATATGCAAATATCTGTACATATTTAATGAATAGAATGTGATAAGTTTGCATATATACCTAGGACCATAAAACTGTCACATAAAGAAAAATAAAGCCATATCCATCATCAATAAAATGTTCCTGGTGTCCCAAATCCTTTTTTTAACAGCAGGGATATAACATTGTATTACAACAATCCACCCAATATTTCCCTATGCTGTAGTATGTGTTAGCTAATATGGTAAATTTATACTTTAGCATAATAGTAGCCAGATGTGTCTCAGTAGCTGTGCCTAGGGGATATAGGAAGCAATCTGTGTTTACTTGCTTGATATGTTAAACAGTAAACTGTGTGCATGTGTGCAAAAATGTTAAAATGGGATATTTACCTGCACATTACTTTATCTAATAGGCTTTGTATAAGTTTATCTGAGCATCACAGGGGTTAAAAAACACACACCCATTCTTTTGTTGCATAAGCATGTATTTTACCATGAATGAAATGTGGATGTGACTCATAGTAGCTGTGCCTGGGGAAAGAAAAAAGTCATCTGTGCATTCATCCTCTTGGCAGATGAATGGCAAGTTGTGTACAGGAGATTCAAAGCAGCAACACATGAGTTTTACCCATGAGATGCTCATTGCTAAATTTCTTTGCTATTAGAATTTGCTGTAAAAATGTATTCTTTTGCTTTTTCTCATACAAGTACTGCTATTCAATAAAATGGCACATGAGAAACCACATTTGTAAGTTTTGGGGGAGGCGTAAATTGAATCATCAGATCATTTGTGCATGGAAGGGGAAGATGATAATGACTTTGACATTGGCAATATGAGCCAAAGTTTCTGTGACAGAGAAAAGGAGAAGGAAAGAACTGAAATAAACACAAAGAATGCAGACTTCTTTGACTCAGATAATGATGAGAATAACAATGTGGGAGCATATTTGATGAGTAGAAATGATACAAAAAGATCACGCAAAGAAATGGAACTATCCAATGTTAGAACTAGGTTAAAAAATATAGTGAGGATCTTGGCAGGGGTTAAACCTACTGAATGGCATGGCAGCACTACCATTAAGTGTTGGAAACTGTAACACACAAAATGCTACAAGGTGTTGTGAAATACACAAATGCTGGAATATAAATAAAATATTATATACGTACCAATAGACATACTCAAATATGTACTTATATGACACCTCACTAGCTGAAATGAAAGCATTCATAGGTACTTAGTAGGACTTCCTCATGATAGTCTCATGGACTTGAGGTTTGTGGCATAATGAGACAACTGAAGAAATTTGGTTTCCTGAAAAATTGCCTGATGTTTTATGATAAAACCACCCACTATCTGCTATCTACTCATGGTTTGAGAGATTTGTAACTGTCCAGCAATTTACACACCATCTGAATAACCCTTGAACATGCAGCATTTCATGGTCACTGAAGTTTCAGTCAGAATATTCTAAAAAAAAAACCCTTCAAAAATTGCACATAAATTATATCCTTGTAGATGTGGACTAATTATTTATTCAATTAAAAATTTACCCTGAATTTCAACCACCAGGTCTTTTTCATATAGTAATAAACCTAATGTTGTTGTGAACAGACTTGTTGCTTCCTTCTCCCAAACTAATCAGAATGTGACATTTGACAATTGGTTTACCAGTTTCCAAATGATATTACATTCACTACCAGAACACAAGTTAAGCAGCATATGAGTTTGCACAGGAACAAAACAGAAATTCCAGATAAAATGGTGCAATTTCAAAACACAGTTGTGTACTACAATCTTTGGATTTCAGAAAAATATAACATTGGGCTTGTATATGGCAAAGAAAAAGAAACTGGTCTGCTGATGTCGACCATGCACTGTGATGGAAATATTGATGGGAAAATCTAAACAGAACAGAAACCTGAGATAGTAACTTTCTGCAACAAAACCAACAGTGGAGTAGTTACTGTTAATGAGTTATACAGCAACTACTATGTCACTCAAAACATGAAGCACTGCCTAATATTTGTGTTTTACTCTATCCTAAACATGTATGGCATAAATATTTTGAAATGATTTACAAAGAAAAGAACAAGGACAAAATATTATGAAGAAATTTTCTCAGAAGATTGAGAGAGGAACTCATAAGAGATCATTTAAAGGAGAGGAAAAACAAGCTTTTTTGCCCAGGAAACTATGCCAAAAAACTGTGGATCACACTGGTGAGCTGACAGGTGAACATGTAGGCCCAAACTCACAAAGACTTACTAAAACAACAGGAAAACCAAAAAGATGTCAAATGTGCCTACAGGAAAGGACAGGAAAACAAAACCTATGTGCTATCAGTGTAAGTGACACATGTGTACAGAATATGCAGTTTTTGTATGTGAATACTGCCTTTAGCATGACAGTTGAAGCAAAGATTATTTCTGTGGTAGATTTTTGTTTGCATTCTCATTGTAGCTCACATATGTTTTTATTTCTGACATAATCTTTTAGGTTAATTGAACAGCTAAGCAGCTATGAAAATGTTAATGATTCTTTTAAGCATTCATTACCTTTTCAATATTTTATTTTTGATATCTTATTTTTCTGCTAACTGCACATCAGCAAATATAGTAGGGAGCACCTGATAAACATGAAGAGCGATGACAAGACCACCAGACAGGAAAGGAAACTTAAACATACGTGATGTCAGTGTAAGCAAGTTGTGTGTATGGAATATGCAGTTTTCATGTGTGAAAACTGACTTGGCTGTGATAATTGAAGCAAAGATTATTTTGTTGGAGAGTTCTATTGGTATTTCCTTGTACGTCATATAGGGACTTATTTCTTATGTTATCTTTTAGGTTTTGTGAGCAAGTACACAGCTAATATGTAAATTCTGATGTTTATTCTAAAGGTGCAATGCATATTAATAATTTAATACATTATTTTATTGATATTTTACATTCCTGGCACCTACACATTGTATAATACAATATGAACCTCCTGATAAAACTGTAAGATCAGGAAAAAGTCAACTATGTCCTGAAAAAAGGCCAGGAAAGCAAAGCACATGTTCTGTCAGTACAAGTGATACATATGTATGGAACATTCTGTTGTCATGTGTGAAGATTGCCTTAGGTGTGACAAGTGAGGCTATTCTTTTATAGAATTCTGTTGGTATTTTTATTGTAGTTCATATAGGAAATTACTTATGTTATTATTTTTCAGAATTTGTACACCAAAAGGCAGTTGATTTGAAAATTTAATCCTTTTTATAAACAATAAATATTAAATACCTAATACTTCATTTTTCATATTGTTCCTATTAAGTACCCATTGTTTTATATAATAAAACTCAAAACAAAAATAAATGGTTCATCATTATAAATATTATTTTAAAAATATGAATATTATATGCCCACAATAATGCACCATTATGGCAGTCTAATCCTAACAAAATTTGAAAATGTATGATATTGTTTACTCTAGACACTGTCATAAAGTATACCTGTAGAACTTATGTATCTCACATGATTGAAAATTTTGTACCAATTAAACTTCTCTCAACTCCTGGAATGTAATACTGTACCTTTGCTTTTAGGATTTAGATTATTTTATATATCACCTTGCATATGCTGAATCATTCATTATTGATTCTTCTGTGATTAGCTTCTTTCACTTAGCATACTGTCTTTCAGATTCATCTATTTGTCTAAAAGGCAAGATTTTCTTATTTTTAAAGGCAAAATAATGTGCTATTGTACATATAACCCACATTTTCTTGATTCATTCATTTGTTAGCAAACATTTACTTTGTTTCTGTAACTTGGCTATTGTGAATAATACTGTAAAGAGGTGAGTTTTTACGCTTTGAGATCCTGATTTCAATTCTTTTGAAAATATAGCTAGTAGCATTAACTATTATAATATGTTATTTCTATTTTCTGATTGTTGAGGAATATCAATACTATTTTCCATAGTGGCTGCACCACTTTACATTCATATCAACACTAAACAAAAAGTCTCTTCTATTGATTTGTTTTTACTTGTTTCCTTGCTTTTGTTTTTTTCTTGATAATGGGCTTTATAACAGATATGGGAGATCACATTGAGACTCTGAATTGAATTTCCTTTACATTTAGTAATGTTGAGCATACTTTCATATACCCATTGGGGTGGCCAGGGATTTAGCTCAGCAGCATAAGCATTTGCTTGGCAACTGCAAGATTGT
The DNA here is from genome assembly GCA_004027455.1 of Hydrochoerus hydrochaeris. NCBI lineage: Eukaryota > Metazoa > Chordata > Mammalia > Rodentia > Hydrochaeridae > Hydrochoerus > Hydrochoerus hydrochaeris. The sequence continues at coordinate 42,161 of PVLA01003563.1, read as the reverse complement.
GAGTTTGATCGCTGGTACCAAATAAAACAAAACAAAGGAAAGAAAAAATTCATATACCCATTGGCCATTTGTAAGTCATTGTTTTATAAATGTCTATTCAACCCTTTTACCCATTAAAAATAACCTTTTTTGTGTGTATTCTTTTTGTTATAAGATTTCCTTATGCATATTGGATTTTAGCTCTTATCAGCTAAATTTCTCACAAATAATGTTTCTCATTTTATAAGTTGATGTTGACTGTGTTGGTTCCTCTGATGTGTGAAAACGTTTGAGGTTTTTATTATTCTAATTGTTGCTCTTGTCTGTTTTAGTGTCATTTGCAAAAAAAAAATCATTTCTACAAATGACAAAAAGGCTTTCCCTTGGGTTTATTATAGAAACTTTAGATTTATTGGGGACTATGAATTTATAATGCCTAATCATATTTATAATGCCTAATTATCCTAAAGGATAAATGGAGGCTTAGGATTTAAGTACCACCCTTTTAAGGCTTCCCATTAACTCTCGAGATGGACCATCTTCTCCCACTAAGACTAAACTAAAACTACTAAGATGAAAAAGAATACTCCAGACCAAGATCCTTCTTGGCATAAGATCATCTCCACCCTCTTGAGATATTCCAAGATTTGACACTGCCTTCTGAGTTATTGAGCTCTGAATTTTCCACTGGCCCTTTATGCACCACTGCACTGTACACACCCAATACATAGTGACTGGTTTGGCATATCTAGGTCTTTGCTCATCTTAAGGCATTGACCTTCCATTCTCTCATTGTTCATTTCTGAATTTGTCTCTGTTACTTATTTCATCCTTTCACCGTATTCCTTATTCAGGCAATTCTAGATCTTGGCCAGGTACCTGATACAGTTTCAGGTCTTATATTAAAATATTAAACACATTTTCATTACAGATTTATATATGGTATGAGATAAGAGCTCATTTTAATTTTCAGCATTACCTTTTATTTTGAAAGATAATATAGCATTTATGTAGTTTTTGAAGGCTTTTTTTGTGCTGTGAATATGTCTATTCTATTCTACCCTCCTTTGTTTGAATTGAGTGATCAAGTGTGAATATTAATGTTCCCTGTAAGGTGGTAAGTCATGACTGTTTTGCTTTTTTCAAGAAGAGGGGCCTATTAAATATGTAAAACTTTTTAAAAATAACATTTGAATACCCACATGTCCTCATTTCAAATTTTGCTACAATACTAGAATAGTCAAAAGAGAGCCATACTGGCATAATAAGATGAATAAATGGAAGAGAATATAGGATGAAAAAGTAAAAATTTGCATATATCATTAATTGATTTTCAATATATCAGGCTATCAGTGCCACAATAGAAGGAATAGTCTTTTTCATTAAATGTTTAATTACATGAATTTAAATATTTTCTTTCCTTTTTTGGGGTAAAATTGATGCAGGATTTATCAAATTTATTTAGTCTTTCAAAGAACAAACTCATATTCATTGTATCTTTTTACTGTTATTGTAGTCTCTAATGCAGTAATTTCTGCCCTGATCTTTATATTTTCCTCCCACATGTGAGCTTTGGATTTAATTTATTTTTCTAGAAGTTTGAGATTTAACATTAGCTTTTTTATTTGAGGTTTCCGGTCTCCATGATGGGTATATTCACTGCTATAAATTTCCCTCTTAGAATTGCTTTCATTGTGTCCCATAAATTCTGGTATGATTCATCAGCATTATAATTTAGTTGTAAAAACTGTTTAATGTCTTAATTACTTTCATCTATGATCCATTTGTTATTCAGTGGGTTGTTATTTGATTTACATATGTTTATGGAATTTTTGTGGGGTTTTTCTGGTTGATTTGCAATTTAAATGCACTGTGGTTGGATAGAGTGCATGAGATAATTTCAGTTTCTTTCCCTGTACTTGAGCAAGTTCTATGGGCTAGTACATGGTGTGTTTTGGAGACTGTCCCAAGCATAGATAAGAAAAATGTATGTTCTGATGATATTGGGTGTGAAACACTCTGTAGAAATCTAAGTCCATTTCTTCACAGGTTTGGTTCAGTTCTGCTACTTCTTTGTTGATTTTTTTGTCTAGGTTATCTATGTCATTGTGACAGTGGGATGTTAAGTTCCATGTTAAAATTGTGTTAGTGCTTTTTTGATTTTTAATATTCATTAATATTTGTTTTATATAGATGTGCTCCTGTATTTGTTGCATATACATTTGTAATAGTTATTTCTTCATCTTGCAGTGTTCTTTTAAGAAGAATATAGTGGCTATATCTCTTTTGATCTATGTTGGCTTGAAGTTCTCATTGTCTGCAAATAGAATAGCTACATCTACTTTGTCCAGGTTCCTGCCCCTTGTAATATTGTTCTCAATACTTTAACTTTTAGTCTATGGATTTATTTTTGAGTTAAATTTTTTTATTTTCTATGTAGTATATTGCTGGATTTTGCTTTGTGATCCTTTCTACTAGTCTATTTCTATTACTTGGTGAATTGAGACCATTGAAATTGATGGTTATAACTTATATGTATAAGCTTAATCTTGCATTATTATTTTCTGCCATTGGTTCCTTGTCTTTTTTACTCTAACTACTTTCCCTACCTGATGCTTTATTCCTCTTTGTGTTCTTGCATTTGTGCCCATGTTTCACTCTCTCTAGAATATCTTTCAGAACACTTTGCAGAGCTTGTTTGCTAGTCAGGAATTTCTTCACTTATTCTTTGTCATGGAAGTACCCTATTTCTCCACTGAGTCTGAAAGACAGTTTTTCAGGGTACATCAGTCTGCAGTGGAAGTTGTTTTCTTTTTAACTTAGAATATTTCTAGCTCTCTTTGACATAAGTGTTTGTGTTGAGAAATTTCTTAAATTCTGATGGACCTTCCTTTATAAGTGATTTGTTTCTTTCCTCAGCAGCAGTTTTTAAAATACTGTTCTTGCCCAGAATTTCTAGAATCTTGATCATTACATTACTTGGTGTAGATTTTTTCTTTTTTGCCATGTCTTAATTGGATTTTTATTCCTCACTTATCAATATTCTGTATAACAAATACTTTTTCCATACCTGAGAAGTTTTCTATAATTATTTGTGTTGTTTTTTTGTAATGTCATTTTTTAGCCCCCACTTTTTCATGACTCCTATCAATTTATGTCCTTCTTTACCTGATCTTGCAGCATTTGAATTATTTTTCATGGCCTTTTGTTATTATTATGAGATTTTTTTAATGCCCATTAACTACAATCCTGTCTTCTAGGTTGGCAATTCTGTCTGCTATTTTTGAAAATGGAATTTTTAATTTCCTGCATATATGTTTGAATATGTTTCATGGATTCCTTTTCTTTCTTATGTTAGGCATTCATGATTTACATAATTTCCTGGTGTGCCTGCACTTTTTTATTCTATCTACTCTAGACTTCCATGTAATTCCCTCATTGTGGCTATCGTCTCTTTTAACTTGGTGTATTATTCCTGATCTTATTTAACATAAAATAGGTTCATGCATTTTTTGAACTTCTGCTATTACCATTTCAGAAATTTCAGATCAATGCCCTCCATTTTCCTCTACTACCTTGTCCTTGGGCTTATCCTACATGGGCTGCAGGTCTGGGTTTGGATTTTGCTTCTGTGTTTGTCTTTTTTTAATTTTTCTGTCTTGATGCCTGCAAATTTCATGTAATAGTTAGATTTATCAGTATTAAGACCTTCCTAGGAATTGTCTATTCTTCAGAAGTTTTTTTATATGTGTGAAGTTGGTGCTGGACACTTGAACAGTAATGTGAAAAAGATGTGAAGTTATTTTATGATATGTAAATTGTAACTATATTGTAATGGATTGGCAACTGGTGGTCAACTTAAATACCAGCTGAAGTGAATCAGCATGGAGCTGAGCTTGGATCGTCCACATGAGGACTATTGCCAGCATAAAAATGAGTCCTGAGAGGAAGAGTTGCATTGTGGGTTCTCCTACATGTTGCTGTGTTTTGGAGCCATTGGTTCTCCTGGAGAAGCTTGTCATGCTGGCTTCCCTGATACGAACTCAACTACTGTCATTGGAGGAGTTCGGGACATTGTTGCTAAGAATGGCTGTGGTTCACTTTGGAAGAGTACTGCTCCTTATTTGATGTATTACTTTCTGGCTCTGGAGGGCAAGATGTGTACTCTTTAATATCCAGGAGAAACTTGGCATGATGGCTTCCTCATTTTTACTTGGCTATTCTCAGTGTCTGAGGAACTCAGATACTCATTGTCCCTGAGGATGGCTGTGGTACTTTTAGGAGGAGCTCTGGTTCTTTTTTGAGCATCACCTCTTGGCTCCCAATACAAAACACATTTTCCTGCATTTTCTTTTGACTTCTTGGGTGAGCATTATAAATAACACAATAATTTCTGTGTCCTGTATTGATTGCCTGGTTGTCCTTGCAATCCCTGACTAAAACACATATATTAGACATAGTTGTTGGAAAGAAAATTGTAAAACTATTAGGACAGAGCCCATTTTTTCCTATCTTGCAATAAACTAGTTCATTTGATAAGTTTTCAAAAGTGTATCCATCAAATGAATAAGTAAAATCATACTCCATCATAATTGAAGTTTTGTGATGCAAATCATATTGTCAAAAATTGGGAATATATCTCTTAGAATAAAAGAAAATAATTGCAAATCATATCTGTTAATGAAATTTCATATATTTTATGAAAAATCTTTCAAGCCAACAAGGCAACTTTAAGAATGAGTGAATTATTTGCTTATATATTTCTTCTAAGACTTTAAGGCAAATAAGTACATGAAAAGACACATGAGCTCATTGGTTATCAGAACAAATGTATGTCAATATGATAACTATGATTAAAATTAGATTTTTAAAAGGTGGAGCAGGGCATAACATAATTAGAATTCTCATTAACTAGTGAGGAATGTAAAATAGTACATATTCTTTGGAAAACTGCCTGGCACTAATTTTACTAAAAGTTAAATACTCAGGAGAAATGAAAGAAATGATCACACAGACATTGATGCAAGGTTTTTTGCTGCATCTTTACTCATAATAGCCAAACTGTAGAAATAGTTCAAATATCTATCAACTGTTGAATGGATAAATAAAATGTGATATATTAAAAATTTAATATTTTTTCAGCTATGGCAGCAATGAAATATTGACATATACTACAACATACAGACCTCTAGAACATGCTAAAGATTCAAGTCACAAAAATTGCATGCTTTATGATTTGTTTTATATAAAATAAACAGAATACATAAATGCAGGCTGAAAAAAATTGAGTTTTGTTTGAGTAGTCTCCAGTTGTGTCACTGTGATTAAACAGTAATATGTAGAATTTCTTTGTAGGATGATAAAAATTTTCTTTTACAGATTGTGGCAATGATCAAAAATCTCTGTGAATTTAATCAAATCCGAAACTGTACAAAAAGTGGTTAACTTTTTGTTGCATGAATTGTGATCCAATAAGGTTATTTTATTTTACCTTTTATTTTGAGACACAGTCTCACTAATTTGTGCAGGTTGCTCTTAGACTCATATACGTAGCTCAGGCTTGCCTGTAATACACTATGATCCTCAGCCTCAGTCCCAAGTGCCAGAATTACATCACTATGCCTAGCAAAGAGATTACTTCAAAAAGAAACCTTAAAAGTTAAAATTAAAAAAAAGAAAAATGCAATCATCCTATGCAACTTGATTCACATTTTTGTTTTCAAATACTGTGGTAGACACTTTCCCCTTAATTTTGATTTATAGAATAAACTTTAGGCAAAGCCTGGAGAGCTATGTTAGGATTACTGAAGTGTATATATAAATTCTTTAAGTATTTGGGATGAAACATTATAGTTATAGATTTAAAATGTGAGGAAATGAAAAAAGATTATAGAGCTAAAGTTGAAACACAAGCGCTAACATCCCTTATAAAATGCAAATTAAGAGACCATATAAGAGAATTTTATATAGGTTAGCTGGATGTGGTGGACCATGATTGCAATCCCAACACTCTGGAGGATGAAGCACAAGGATCTTCACAAACTGCACTGCATAGTGGGTTCAAAACCATCCTGGATTATATAGCAAGACCCTGTCTCAAAAAAAGAAAGGCACAAGGATGCATAATTTCAAAACACAATACATGTGAAAAAATACAGATGTAAAGATGTTTGAATGGTACTTGTAAGTGAGAGTATAAGTAAACGGATTCTAATCACTTCTATCAGGAATACAAAAGATAATATATCTAATTGGAGACAATATTTAATGGTACAATATATGCATAGTTAGAGGCATATAAGTGATAAGGAGGAGTTAAAGTATGTGAGAATTGTGAATTGTAGATCAGGAGATTGTTTTCACATTAAATATTTATTATTTGATTAAAATAGATTGTCTTAGGGGCTGGGGATTTAGCTCAGCGGCATAAGCCCTGCCTTGCAAGCACACGGTCATGAGTTCAAAACCTGTACCAAAAAAATAAATAAATAAAAATAAATAAACAAATAATAAATAAATAAAATAGATTGTCTTATTTTAAAGAATGTTTTGAATTTGTAAAATTGAGAATTTATTTTGAAAAGAAGCTAGAAATGATTTTAAGAAACATATTATGATTAAATTTAAGCACTGAAATATTCTACCCAATAAAGGGATTCATAAAAGTACATATTGTACACTGTGTCTATGGATAGAGATAAATATACTTCATATTCTTGCCTCCTTTGGGTGGAAAATTTTGGTTTTATAAAATAATTGAAAATTATTTTTTCAAGACTTAAAAAATCCTTGATTGAAACTCTGTAAAGAATTATGGACATAGTGAATGTCAGCATCCACACCTACTCAATGACATGAACATATTCCTATGAAGTTAGAGACAATTGATGGCACTGAAAGGCAATTAATGTGAAATAACTAAACTGATTCTTTGCAAGAGACTTAGTTAGCCTGTTGAATTTTCTATCACAGTAGGTTAGGAGAAAAAGCATTTGCAAGTGTATTAAATTTCTAAATTCTAAATTTTTAGTTACATAAAATACAGAAATAACCTGAAAATTCAACTTTGAAAAGAGAGCAAGAAACAGAAAAGAAACAGAAAAAGTTTCTTCTGTAAAAACATAAGCTATTGAAATGATAATAAATTATTACCAGATTAAATGCAGAAAACTTTAAATTTTATTCTGCAAACCAAATACTATTAAAGTTTTATCCTCCTTCCCTCAGAATTAGTGATAACTTGAATAAGGAAAACAAATACAAACAGAAACAAAATATCTACCATTCACAAATCTAAATTAAAAAAAAACAATCTTAAGGTATATTATCCTATAATTTTATTTTTTTTATTTTAAAGAGAAAAAACAAAAACAATGATGCAAAATTTCCTAACAAACCATATCTGAGTCCTGCAGGGACCAAGAGTGTGCCCCCAGAAACCCAAGGTCATCACAGAACCCACAGAGGCACACAGAACACACAGTGAGGCCCAGTGACCCGCCCACACCCAGGAACCATAGGTGAGCCTCCTGGGGATGGGGAAGCTGCACCCAGCAATCTGTCCACACATGGAAACCAGATGTGCAAACAAGGGACCTGGGAGTCTTCACCCAGAGTCCTATGGTCATCTGACAAACCACAGTGAGGCCCACACGAACTGGGAAGATGCACTCAATGATTTGTCAGATCCACGAATGATAGATAAGGATCCTGGTGACTTGGAAGCTATACGCAGTGACCCACAATCAGCTGGGAATGCTTGCTAAGGCCCATGGGATTTGGAAGACCACACTCAGTGACCCACAATCATCTGGGAACCATCAGTAAGTTCTGAGGGGATAGGAAGCCTGCACCCAGCAACCCAACCCAAACCTGGAAACAATCTCTGTGGCCCACAGGATCTGGAAGCCAGTGCTCAGTGCCCCACTGTCATCCAGGAACACACAGTGAGTCCCCAGGGAATTGGAAGATGAACTTAGTGACTTGCACACAACCATGAACTGTAAATGAGACTCCCAAGGATTGGGATGCTGCATTCATTTACCCAGCCACAACCAGAAACAATCTCTGAGACAGAGAGACCTGAGGTCTGCAACAAGTGACCCTCAGTGATCCAGGAACCCTTGATGAGTCCCATTGGGAATGGGAGTATGCATCCAGTGACTTGCAGTCATCTATGAATCATCAGTAAGAACTGCAGAGACTGAGAGTCCACCCTCAGTGACCCTTCTGCACCTGGGAATCATATCTGAAGCCTGTGGAGACAGCAGTGTGCACCCATAGACCCACAGAAATCAGCGATTCTTAGTGAGACCTGCTGCCAGATAGCCTGCCAGTATAAGAAGCTACTAGGGCTTAGCATTCAACTAATTCAGAGGAGCATAGGAAAATGACACAATGAAAAACTAAAGGCAATATCAAACTTCTAGGCTATCCAGATCTAATACAGGAGACATAGACATGGATAAATTTAAAAATCACACAGCTGAAATTTCTGAAATGATAACAGAAGTAAAGAAATTACTCCAGGAAGCTATAATGAAATTGGATCAGAAATAATCTCTCAGGATAAGCATAATGAAAAAATGGAAAGTGCATTCATACAAGACATAGATATAAAAGAGAGGAAAGTAGAAAAATGCTGGAAACCTTCAACAAAAATATAGGAAACAATTGGGATATATCAAACAGATTCAAGATGATATCTTATAAATTAAGAATTCCATACAAATCTGGAAAAGACTCATAAATGAAATTGAATACAGACTCTCAGACAGAATGCAGGCTAGTCATCATCAAAGAAAAAGCCTCCCCAAAATAACAAACAATTAGGAAATAACAATTCAAAAGTAGCAGGATGATGCAATGAGAAAAAATATAAACATATAGGTGTTAACAAAAAAGGAGACAACACAAATGACATAAAAAGACTATTTGCAGAAGTAACAGCAAATAATTTCCCAAACATGGCAAAAGAATCAGAGATACAGATAAGAGAGGCATATAACCATAACAAAAATAAATCTAGTCTTGACATATAATAAAAAAGATCACAGAAATTCAGCATAAGAACACAATATTAAAAGCTGCCAGAGGAAAGAAACAGATCATCTATAAAGAAAAGCCTATAGGAATCACAGTAGATTTTGCAACAGAAAACATGTCAAGAAGAGAATGAAGTAAACTATTACAAGAACTAAAAGAAAATATTTTCCAACCCATACTTATGTACTCTGCAAAAATATCTTTCACAATCAATGGAGAAGTAAGATTCTTCCATGACAAAGAACATCTAAAGAACTTCTTGACTACCCAAACAACCCTACAGAGAGTATTGAAAGATATTCTAGAAAGAGATAAAAATAACCAAAATTCCAACAGCAATAACAACAACAACAAATTAGAACAAGAAATTAAATGAGGGGTGAAGTAGCGAACCAACAGTAGAAAAATAACATGAAAAAGATAAGTCAATACATTTAACTTATGACCATTAATGTGAGTGGCCTCAATTCACCAATCAGAAGAAATAGACTAGAGGTTTGGATTAAGAAACAAAATCGATCAGTAAGCTGTACAAAAGAAAGACATTTAACTCAAAAGGAAATTCATAGAATGAAAGTCAAAGGATGGAAAACAATACTCCATGTGACAGTAACACAGGAAAAAGCAAGGGTAGCTATTCTGCTTGCCAATAATGGAAATTTCAAACCAAGAATGATCAAAAACGATAAAGAAGATCATTAGAGAGGTGTTAGAGGAAAACTTCAAAAGGAACAAATAACAATCATGAATATATATGTATCAAGTAAGGGAGCACCCAACTATGTACAGCAAATATTAATAAACATAAAAAAATCAAATAAGCATGAAAACAATTATAATTGGAACCTTAAAACCCCATTATCAGAAAGAGACAGATCAGCTGGACAAAAAATCAGCAATGAAATAAAGGAACAAAATCATACTTGTAAACAAATTGATTTAGTAGATGTGTACAGAGTGTTCCACCCAACAAAATTAGAATATGCATTCTTTTCATCTGTACTTGGGACTTTCTCTAAAATAGACTGTATACTAATTTTCAGAACAAGTAACTGGAAAGTTAATGGAATTATCCTATGCATATTATCTGACCATAATGCCCTGAAATTGGAAATTAATTACAAAAGAAACCACAAAATCTTGATAATCATATGGAAGTTAAGTAGCACCCTAGTGAAAAACCAATGGGTCACAAAGGAAATTGAAGGAGAAATTAAACAATATATAGATCAAACTAAAATGCAAATATGATATACTGGAACCTGTGGGATCAAGGAAAACAGTCCTCAGAGGAAAACATATACCAGTGAATTGTCATACCAGAAAAACAGAAAAAGCACAAATAAACAACTTAATGTTGCACCTCAAACTTCAAGAAAAAGAACAAGTCAAACTCAAATCCCAAAGAAGAAAGGAAATTATAAAGATCAGAGCAGAAATTAATGCAATTGAGACTAAGAAAACAATGCAATGAGTTAATGAATTGAAAAGTTGTTTCTTTGGAAAATAAATAAAATTGATCAACCCTTAGTGATCCTTATCAAAAAAAGGAAATAAAAAAAACTCAAATTCATGCAATAAGAAACAAAAAGTGTGAAATCATTAGAGATGCTGTAGAAATACAGAAGATAATGCCTACTTTGAAAAACTTTACTCTCATAGTCTCAAAAACTCAGAAGAAATGCACACATACTTGAAATATATGAATTACTAAAGCTGGATCAAGAAGATATAAAACTTATGAATAACTTAATATCAGTTAATGAAATTGAAAATGTAATTAAAACCTTACCATCACCACCACCACCAACAAGAAAGTCCAGGTCTTGAATTGTGAAAGATTTAGAGATGATTTAATACCTTTATTCTTAAAACACTTTATTGAAATTGAAAGGGAAGCAATTCTCCCCTAATTCATTCTGTAAGACAAATATCACCCTGATATCAAAATCAGAGAAAGACACAATGAAAAATAAAATTACAGGCCAATATCTCTAATGAGCATAAATGTATAACTCCTCAATAAAAAATTAGCAAACAAAATGCAGCAAATCATTAAGAAAATTATATACCATGATGATGTGGGTTTCATCCCAGGAATTCACTGATGTTTCAACATATGCAGATCAATATATGTAATATATCATATTAAAAATAAGACACAAATCACATGATAATTTCAATAGATGAAGAAAAAGCTTTTGATAAAGACCAATACTCATTCATGGTAAGAAAAAAGACCTAGAGAAAATTGGAATAGATGGTCTTTATCTCAATTTGATAAAAACTATTTATGACAAACCTACAGTCACCATCATACTAAATGATCAAAAACTGAAAGCATTCCCTCTAAAATCAGGAACAAGACAAGATTGTGCACTATTACAACTTCTATTTCATATAGCTGCAAACATTATTCAGAGCAATTATACTAGAGAGAAATAAAAAGAATAAAGATAGGAACAAAAGAGTTTAAATTATCATTATTCACAGATGACATGGTATTCAACATAGAAAACCCCAAAAATTCTTCCAGCAGACTTTTAGTTCTAATAACCAAATTCAGCATTGCAGCTGGATGCAAAGTCTATACTCAAAAGTAAGTACTATTCCTGTATGGAAACGAAATTCACTGAGAAACCATGACCTTCACAATAACATCAAAAAATGAAATATGTAGGAATCATTCTAACAAAGGAAGTTAAAGGCATATATGTTAAAAATTATAGTACTCTAAGGAAATTTAAGAAGAATTGAGGAAATGAAAAAATATAACTTGCTAATTGATAGGAAGAATAAACATAGTTAAAATGTTCATACTCTCAAAACTGTTATGCTGATTTAATGCAATCTTGATCAAAATATCATTAGAATATCTCACAGATCTAGAGAAAACATTCCTAAAATTCATATGGAACTATAAGAAAGCTAGAATAGCAAAGGGAATCCTGGGCAACAAAGGCAAGGCAGCAGGCATCACAATCCAAGACTTGAAATTATACTTCAAACCTGTTAAAATAAAATTAGCCTGATACTGGCAAAAAACAGTCCTAAAAATAAATAGAATAGAACAGAAAATACAGAAGCAACTACAAACACACTCAGCCAACTTATCTTTGACAAGGTGGCCAAGCATGTTCACTGGAAGAATGATAGCCTCTTTAATAAGTGATTTTGAAAAACTGACTTTCTACATGCCAAAGACTTAAACTAGATCCATGCTGATTACCATGCACTAAGCTAAAGTTAAAATGGATCAAATATCTAAACATTAGAACAGAAACATGAAACATACTCGAGACAAAGCAGGTGGAAATCTTGGGGACATATGCATATGCTGGGAGTTTGTGATCAAAAACTAAACTGCACAGGAAGAATTTTCAAAGAATCAACACCTGGGTTCTCATCTTATTTGAAAGCTTTACACATCAAAACATCAACAGAGTGAAAACCAAAGCCACAGTTTGGGAATTTTTTTTTTTTGGCCAACTACCCCTCAGACAAAGGACATGAATGTAAAGAATTGAAAAAATGATTCCCCACAAATTTAAAAACTCAATCAAAAAATAGGCATCTGAGATGAATACACAATTATCAGATGATGAAATAAAAATGGAAAATTAACATATGAAAAATGTTCAACATCATTTGTCATTCAAGAAATTCAAGTTTAAACTACATTGAGATATCATCTCATTCCAAAAAGAATGGCTAACATCAAGAAGTTGATCAATACCAAATGCTGGCAGGGCTGTGGGGAAAAAGTAACCTGCATACACTGTTACTAAGAGTGTATACTGGTACACCCACTGTGGAGATCAGTGTGGAAATTCATCAGAGAACTAGGATTAGAGGATCCATTAGACCCAGATATCCTCCTTTTGGGTATTTTCCCAGAAGAATTGAAAACATAATACTGTAGCAATGTATGTGCACCCATGTTTATAGCAGCATAAATAGTAATAACTAAATTTTGGAAAAGCTCAAATGCCCATCAACTGAACAAGACAAGTAGGTCCACTATCTCCACCCATATTCAATATATTTCTGTAAATACTAGCCAGAGCAATAAAGCAAGGGAGAAAAATAAAAGGAATAAAATAGGAATAGAAGAAGTTAAATGTCACTATTTGCAGATGACATGACACTATATAGAAGGCACAAAAAACTACATTAAAAGACTACTAGAGGTAATAAAAAAATTCTGCAGTGTAGCTGGATATAATGTCAAAACTCAAAAATCAATAGCATTCCTGTACACAAACAAAAAATTCACTGAGAGAGAAATTATGGAAATATCGCCCTTTACAATAACATTTAAAAAAAAGGAAATACTTAGGAATCAACCTAACTAAAAATGTAAAAGACCTATATGCTGAAAATTATACTATGCTGAAAAAGGAGATTGAAGAGGATATTAGGAAATGGAAGGATATTCCATGCTCTTGGCTAGGAAGAACCAACATTGTGAAAATGGCCATACTCCCAAAACTGTTATACAAATTTAACACAATCTCAATCAAAATACCATTTACATACCTCACAGATCTAGAGAAAACACTCCTAAAATTCATTTGGAAACCGAAGAAAGCTAGACTAGCAAAGGCAATTCTAGGCAACAAAAGCAAGGCAGGAGGTATCTCAATTCCTGACTTGAAACTGTATTGCAAAGCCACAGTGATAAAATCAGCTTGGTACTGGCAAAGAAATAGACCTGAGGATCAATGGAACAGATTAGAAGATGCAAGCACAACTACAAAGACACTCAGCCACCTGATATTTGACAAAGGGGCAATTTATGTCCCCTGGAAGAAGGATAGCCTCTTTAATAAATGATGTTGGAAAAATTGACTCTCCTCATGCCGAAGACTGAAACTAGATCAATGCCTATCACCATGCACAAAACTAAAGTCTAAGTGGATCAAAGCCCTAAATATTAAAACAGAAACACTAAACCTACTGGAAGACAAGGTAGGTAGAATTCTTGGAGACATAGGGGTAGGCAAGCAATTCATGAACAAAATGCAAACTGTATGGGAAATACTTCAAAGAATAAATAACTGGGATCTCATATTATTGAAAAAGTTTCTGCACTCCAAAAGAAATCACCAGCAGAGTGAAAATAAAACCCACAGAGTGGGAAAGAATTTTAGTCAGCAACCCGTCAGACAAATGACTTATATCCAGAACATATAAAGAATTGAAAAACATCAAGCCCCCCAAATTCAAAGACCCTCTCCAAAAATGGGCATCTGAGATGAACACACAGTTCACAGAGAAAGATATACAAGTGGCAAATAAATACATGAAGAAATGTTCACCATCACTGGTCATTCAAGAAATGCAAATTATAACAACACTGAGATTTCAACTCACTCTGGAAGAAGAGCTGCCATCAAGAAATCAGCTGATAACAAATGTTGGTGAGGCTTCAGGTAAAAAGGAACACTGCTCCACTGTTGGGTGGAATGTAGACTGGTGCAACCATTATGGAAATCCAGATGGAGAATTCTCAGAAGACTAAAAATGGAAGTTCCATTCAATCCAGCTATTCCCCTCCTGGTCATTTTCCCAGAAGAACTGAAAAATTCATATCGCAGTGATATATGTGCACCTATGTTTATAGTGGCACAATTTGTAATAGCTAAATGTTGGAAACAATCAAGATGCCCATAAACTGCAGAGTAGATGAAAAAAATGTGGTATTTTTATACAATGGAATATTACTCAGCTATAAAAAAGGATGATCTTGAGGCTTTCATAGGTAAATGGAGACAACTTGAGACTATCCTCATTAGTGAAATAAACAAAAATCATATTTATAAATATCACATTGTGTCTCTAGTGTAAAAAGTAGTAGGAAATGTAGGAGTTATGAAACCCAAAATGTGTAATTGCTATTGTAAAAAAGAGAGGAAAGAAAGTGCTCTAAGGGATATAACTGCATGTATGTTTAAGTGCGTATAAAAGATGACCATATTGTTGAATCTTTGTAAGATCATTGAGCAGAACTGCTTGCAGTCTCACTGTTTGAATATCTACTATGTATCCTTTAATTTTGTAACTTGAACAACTACATCCAAGATGACAATATGTAATTTAGCAACTAGTGATTTCTTAGATTTTTTTTCTTTTTTTCTTTTGGAATTCTGTATTGTTGCTACCCTTTTATCTGTTTTGCTTTTTTTCCCTTTAAATAAAATTTTTAAAATGTGTAATTGCTATTGTAAAAAAGAGAGGAAATATGAAGTGCTATAAAAGATACAACTGCATGTATGTTTAAGTGTGTAGGATTGATAACCATATTATTAAGCTCTTGTTGGTTCATTGAACAGATCTGTTTGCACTCTCACTGTTTGAGTGTCCACTTTGTATGCTTTAATTTTGTAACTTGAACAACTATTTATAAGAGGACAAAATGTAATTTATCAACTAGTGATTTCTTACTGTTTATCTTTTTTGGAAATTCTGTAATATTTCTACCTTTTTCCTGTTTTTTTCTCTTTAAATAAAAAATAATGGATAAAAAGATATAATACTTTTATATAATGGAATACTACTCAATCATGAAGAACAATAAATTTATGGCTTTTATAGATAAATGGAGTCAGCTAGAAACTACTTATAAGTGAAATAAATCAGATTTGCATGTGTGAACACCATATTGTCTTGGGGATGTAAAATATTGAAAGAGTAAATAAGATCCAAATATCACAGTAGATATAGTAAAATGGAAAGAAACTTATCAAAGGAAAATTATATTGTTCAATTTTGCAAGTTTTTATCTGGTAGCCTGAGCAGTTACTTTAAGGATAACAATATCCAATATGGAAACCATTGTTAAATTCCTATCATCTTGTTTGAAATCCTATATTGCTATTGTTATTTTATTGCTGTCATCATATTTTCCTTTTGATGATTTTTAATTTTTTTTATTTTTCTGTTTTTTTCTCTTTAAAAAAATTCATAACAATATGATAGGACTCTAAGAATGGCTAATATGTTGTGTATTATTGTCTTCAAATTTTTGCTCAGTTTATATGTTATAAGCATACAGAATTGATGAAATTGTATATCCACCAACTGTTCTATTCAGTGATCTAAATGAAATTAGTAGTAAAACTATCTTGCTACTATATATATATATATATATATATTTCATTTAGCTTCCTTCTTTTTTTTCCTTTCTTGTATTTTTTTAAATTTTATTTTGACGGTAGTAGAAGTCCAACAGAACAAGACAGAACAAAGACAATTGAGAAGGTGCAGAGAATTTGGTATAGAACTTCACAGCAGGTTACCAGAATAACAGTAATAGGTACGATAGTATATCTCATTATCTTCACAATAGTTGTCTAGTCAATTAGGTATAGCAAAATCAAACCCAAGACAGAACATTATAAAATCAATTGAAAGAGAATAATGAAAAGAGTAAAGCAATTAATCATAATGAGTCAAAACTGAAAACAACACTTGCTCCCAAAGAGAAAATAGAGGAGCCCCCCCACATTTTGTATATTGCATACAATCATCCTGCCAAATATGGTCAGGCTCACAGGAATTACTACTGGGCCTGCTCCTGGCTGATGCCCAGGAAAGCACTCACCAAGAGGGTGGGTGAATGGCTTTTTTGTGCAGCTTCCTGGGTTCCAGCATGTCCATGGCAAGATCTCGGGTGCTACTCTCTGATTCTTCTCCTGGCTGACGCCTGAGGAAGGTGCTCACCAAGAGGGCAGACAAAATCTCCCTTCCTTCTTTTCTTCTTTTACTCATCCCAGTTTCACTTTCCGTTTGAGTAGTTTCTTTCTCTTTCACAACATCTACTGTAGATTTTGGATCTTACTTAGTCTTTCATTTTCTTACAATAGAGAGACAAAACACTGTTTGCACATGTGAGTCTGATTTATTTCCCTTTTTAGTGTGGTCTCAAGTTGCACCGGATACATGTCTCAAGTTTATTCTTCTTCATAGCTGAGAAGCAATCTTTTCAATAAAATACCATATGTTTTTTTATCCACTCTTCTGTTGAGGGTCACTTGGATTATTTTTAAGATTTAGCTATTACAAATTGTGCTGCTATAAAAATGAATGTGCATATATCACTGTGGTGTGATGTTTTTAACTCTTCTGGAAAAATAATCACAAGAGGAGTACCTGGGTGGAATGGAACTTCTATTTCTAATTTTTTGAGGAAATTTCACAGTGATTTCAGCAGTGATTGTACAAGTATATGCTTCCACAAACCATAGAAAAGTGTTCCTTTTTCCTCACTGCCCCACCAGCATTTGTTATTGGTTGATATCTTGATGATAGCCATTGTTTCTTGGGCAAAATGGAATCTCCATATCTTTTTCTAATTTAAATAAAAGATTTTTCTTTTCTTTTTTAATTTTAAAAAGAATAAAATGGAACAAAACAAAACAATGACAACAATATTGGATTACAAAAACAAGAGAGAGGGAAATTCCCCATAGTTACTATATTGCATATTGTTTTCCTCAAAATAGATGCTCAGACTACCAGTTTTAGGCCTGGAAAGTCAGTCAAACTACAGAAGTCCAAAATTGCTTTTATGCATTATTTGCATCATCTCAGCCTGTGTTTCTCCAAATCACTTGGTTGCTTACCTGGGAGAGTTGGGAGAATCTTCTTTCCTGGTCCAAGTGCTAGCTGACTCCCAGGAGAGTGTGGCTTGAGTCTTTGGTCCTCTCCTGGTGAAGGCAAGTTCAGTGTTGTTTTAATTTGCATTTCTCAAATGACCTGTGATGTTGAACATTTTTTATATATCAATTTGCCATTGTATTTCATCTGAGGGTTGTGCATTTATCTCAATGTGCATTTTTGATTGTGTATTTGAATTTGAGAAATCTTATTTTTTCAATAGTTTGTAAGTTTTAGATTTAATTCTTTGTCTGAGGGACAGTTGCATAAAAATTTTTCCCATTCTGTGGGTTTTCTTTTCATACCGTGGATGGTTTCCTTTAATATGCTAAAATTTTTTAACAAGATGAAGTCTCATTTGTTGATTCATTGAAGTATTTCTCATGCAGTTTGAATTTTGTTCCTGAACTCTCTGCCTATCCCTATGTCTTCAAAATTTCTATTTTCTCTTCCAGTAGATTAAGCGTTTCTGATTTAACATTTACATCTTTCATTCATTTTAGCTTTAGTTTAATGTACGGGATACACATAGGTCTAGTTTTACTCTTGGAATCTGGAAAATGAATTTTTCCAGCATCATTTATTAAAGATAATATATCTCTTCCAGTTAACGTGTTTGACCCCCTTTTCAGAGACAAGGTGGGTAGGTGTGTTTGCAGAGCAAATGTGAGTTTTAAAGGCAGGAAACCCTATGCTCATGGAGTTTATGTGTATGTTATTATATTTTCATCTCCATTTTTAAAAAAGGAAACATAGATGTTTTCCTTATCACATCTGTGTATAAGAATATAGTAAAGTTGCAAAAATTTATGCTGTAATTCAACACTAATATCAAATAAACATTATTTTTGACAAAATACCAATATTTTATTAATAAAAATGAGCTGATGAAGATGTATTTTCTTACAACTTCATTCAACATTGCACTGTACTTTACAGCCAAGACAAGGAAAGGAATGAAGTAAAATCCATTTAAAGGGAAAGGAAGAAGTGAAATTTCTCAGGTTCTTTGTTTGTATGTAAGGGGTGATGTTGAAAAGAAATGCTTTAGATGATACTTTTTAATAAAAAATATTTTCACACACTTCTGATACCTGAGAAGTAAAAGAAAAAGTTAAATTCCAATTTAGTATCTTGCAAAAACCTGCTTTTTGCAGGGATATCTTTCCCATCTACTGCAGAATGGATAAGAATGGCATGGTATTTTTATACAATGGAAAGCTAATCATTCAGCTATAAAGAAGGATAATCTCATAGCTCTAGTAGTTAAATGGATGCAACTTGAGATCATGCTCAAGCATGAAATTGTTTAAACTCCTAAGGAATAACATTGTGTTATCTCCCTAACATAAAAAGACTGAAGAAATTAAAGGGATCCAAAATGTACAATAGATATTGTGAATGTGATAGGTGAGGAAATGTTGAAAAAGGAAGGTTGCAACCATTGCTAATCTTCTCATTTTGAATTTCTGTATGATTTTCATTGCTTTTCAAGGTTTCATTTTATTCTGTCATGTTTTGTTTAATATTATTATATCTGATAGTAAAGGCAGCTATTTTGAAGATAAAAATTGTATATTACGGTGTTCAAAGCTAAATTCCTGTTATCAGGTTTTGGAGTCATATAATACTTCCATTATGTTGTTTTGATTGGATTCTCTTTTGTTTTGATTTTATTATGTCTGATTGTGTGGGCAGCTATTTTGAAAAAAACAATAGACATTATAGTAGCCATTGTTGATTTCCTATTATCTTGATTTGAAGTCCTGTATCACTTTATTGTTCCATTTTGATTGGCTTAATTTGGTTGTATTTTGACAGTTTTATTCTCTTTAAAATTAAAAAATACCTGCTTGTCATAGATGGTGCAATCAAGGTGTCTTCATATAGAGGAAGGAATGAACATGCAGAGGGGGTTGAATGACATCCTTATCGTGGAAGAGCAGAAGAGTGTGAATTTACTCCCTCTAGTTCTTTTATAAGGTCCTTAGTCACATTTATGAGGGTTCTGCCTTCCTGAATTAATCACATTCTATTAGTTTCTCACCACTATTCTCACATTGATCATTGTTTCAACACATGACTATTGGGGTGTCTGTTCTGACCAGAACATGAGAATACTCTATAGATATCATGACTTTGCATATGGCAAGTCCAAAATTATCCAAAAAGTACTATTTCCACTAATGAACACTGTTATATATATATGCATATTAAGAAATCAGTTGCATCAATAAATTAGCAATATAGTCCAAAAATGAAATTAAAAATACAACTCAATTAACAGCTTTAAATAATTAATAAACCTAATATGGTAAACAGAGAACTTATAAACTAAAATATAGAAAGCATGTTTTAAAGAAATTAAACTAAAATTACTGCAAAATCTAATATAGTTATGATTGAAATATTTTACAGACCAGTATACTTTGTTACTTTCAGTGTGCCAATAGTTTCTTTCTATAAAAAAACATACAAATATCAAAGCAAAATATTAAATTGTACTATATTGAAATAAAAGGCTTGAAAACATAAAGGAGGAAAAATTCTGTTATTATATATCTGCTAAGAAATACTTAGTTTATTTAAACAATTCATGTAACTTTATAATAGCAAGTCATATAATTATTTTAAAACTAGGAAAGAATTTGAATATAATTGCCTTGTTATCAATAAGTGCATGAAATGGTGTTTAACATTATTAGTCACTAAGGAAATACAAATGAAAACCACAAAGTGATGCAGCATCTTATTCATTAAAATGTCTGTAATCAAAATGACAGACAATAGAAGAGTTGACAATTGTGACAAGTGCACTTTGTTACTTTCAATGTGCCCATGTGCCATAGTGACAATCCAGAAACTGCAATGTTTCTAGATTACTGGTGGGATTAGCACAGTGTGACCATTCCAGAAAATAGTATGGCAATTCTTAAAATGTCAAATAACAGCAATAATCTAGGAACTTCACTTCTAAATATATATATACAAGATAATAGAAAATGACAACACTCAAACTTGTTCAAAAAATGCATAAAATAAAACATTTGTAAAATAAGACAGGAAGTACATTTAAGTCTCCTTTAAAGTTAGTTTCTAAGCATATTAATAATGCAGTTTCAAGTAGGCTTACTTTTCATGGCTGTAATTTCATGAATTACGAGTGTCATTTTAAATTATTTTAAGAAAGAACATGTTTGCACACAAGATATATTCACTAGTAAGGAGATTGAAACATCATTTATTAGAAAAAACTAATTGCAGTATGATCTATTTATAAATATGTATGCATTATCATAAATGCTAGCACACTCTACCCAGCAATTAAAAAACAACAGATTTTATAATACATCAATTAGATCATTCGAGGGGTAATTGAAGGATGTAACACATATCACATGGTTGCTCAGAGCCATCCAAAACATCAATTAAATAGTAGTAATACATTTTTCAGTTTCAAATAGTTATATTCAAGATAATGAAATAAATACTCAGATTGAAATCACTGCTAAATTATTACAATAGAACATAGGAATGGATCAGATTTTCACTAAGATGAAATTAGGTGAATCATTAAGAATGTAATGTTAGTGGATTCATAATACCATGTCGTTTTATAAATTATATGATAAACAAAAACTTATATGTTATAATTAGATATTATATTTAATTTGTTTTTCTGACTTTGAAAACTTTGTTTGGATTTCAAGTTAAAAATCAATAAAAACTAAAATGCCAATTCCTCTTCTTTGTGCATCAATGATCCTCTTCCTCACATTCTACCCTAAAAAATATCTCTTATCATGTACTTTCTTTCTCAACAATGAAATAAGCCATTTCAGTAATGCACCATATTTTTTGATCATTTGATTTGTGCTTTTTAGTTGACATTCAGATTTACAAACCTGGATTTCAGGACTAGTTGTTAATATTACTAATATCTTTTCTTTTTTAATATAAAATTACTGGATATTAAAAAATTATGTTGCTCATGTTTATATGGCACAATGAGATGAGATATATGAACATATCATGGAATATTCAGATTAAGATATTAACATATTTAACATTTCAATACATATATTTGAGGTTAACCATATTTAAAATCTATCTTTATTGATTTTCAAATATAAAATACTTTAATATTTATTTATTATGCTGTACAACATGTCAAAATAATAGTTTTTTCATCCCCTCTGATTGAGGCATGATACTCCTTTTTTCTGTTTTCTTTCAGAGCATTCATCCTGAAATTATGTTAACTGTGATTTGCAATCTAATTCTTTGTGTAAAATTATTTCTCCCTACATATACAAGAACACATAGTGTTCATTTTTCTGTGTCTTGCTTTTTGATTTTAGCATGGTATGTATTCATTTGTTGATGGACACTTAATTTGATTATTGTGAGTAACAGCCACAATCAAGATGGTTATCCAGATATTTACTGAACATACTTCATTCAAATTTTTGGCTAAACACAATTGCTCAGAAATGTACTAGGATTTCTGGATCATGTGATTTATATTTTGAGGTTTTTTATCACATGTCTCCATAAAGTTCTCCAAAATAACTGCACTCATTTACAGTCTCAAAATCAGTGAACAAGACTTCCCTGTTATCCACATAGTCATAAACATATTGTCTTTCATCTTTTTGAAAATAGCTATTCTGACACATATGAAATAATATCTCATTGTTTAATTTATATTTTCCTATCAAAGATATTGAACACTTATTCATTTACTTGTTCAAATGTCCTAGGTTTACATCACAGAAGTATTGTTTAGATAAATTGCCTTTAAAAAAATTGTATTGCTTTCTTTATAAACAGTTATTTGAGTTTCTTATATATGTTTGATATTAACCACTTATCAAATGTATGGATTGGTGTAAATGATTCTAGGCCTTCATGGTGGAGGTAGGATATATAGTGATGATATAATGCACACCTATAATACCAGCACTTGGGAGGCTGAGAAAGGAAGTTTGTTGTGAGTTCCAGAGCAGCCTGGGTTACAAAGTGAGGTCAAGGACAGCCTAATTTATATAGTGAGATGATGTCTTGAATAGACAATAAATAAATACATAAATAAATATATAAATCACTAATTTCACTTATATGCCCTATTAAAATTAACCAATATATGCATTATCTTAAATATTTTTAAAGCTGATGCCCCTTTTCCATGATACTTAACAAACACTAACTAACACATGAACTGTTTGCTTGACTTTTTTGACAATAAACATTTTGCTTCAAAATGGCACTGCCAATATCACTATTAAGAATGAAATCACTCCAGGCTGCATGCTCCTGCGGAATCCCAGGGCATGGGGCAAACTTGGAACTCCACTCCCAGGAAGTAAGGCCATGCCCTGTATCTGAAACCACCCAACAGGCATGAGAGAGACCCGGGGTGGGGGCTTAACCAGACCACACCAGCGAACTCCAAGCAGAAAGCAAGACCTAGAATCCAGACCCGGGCCCTGACAGTGTGCTCCAGTGGAATTCCAGTGGAGGGGGCAAACTTGGAACTCTTCTTCCAGGCTGTAAGACCACTCCCCACACCTTAAACCACCCTAAGACACATGAGAAGGACTACTGTGTTTAACCAGCCACACCCAGTGAACTCCAAGCAGTGAGCAGGGCCTCGAACACAGCCCTGGGCCATGACTTCATGCTCCAGTGGAATGCCAGAACATGGGATAAACGTGGAACTTCACTGTCAGGCCAAACTTGGACTACAGCAGATTAACTGTGCTAGCTTGAAGGGAGATTCAGTGACTGCCACATTTAAACAGAAGATCTCAGCTGGCTCTAGTCAGTGTGGTGAGTATGCCCTTAAAATAGAGGTGTACGGTGGGTAATTAGGGACAGTAGTAAAGTCCCATCCAACTAACTGTAAAACCCTGGTGAAACTGACAAGTGTGTGGGTGATCCCTTCCTACACACAGAAAACATCAGGCAGAGTGAGGTGGGTGCCGAGAAGGACTACCCCAAATTGAAGAAAATCAAACGGGCTTATGAGACACACAGGCACACAATAGGGACACAGTAAGGCCTCAGCCAACACAAACACTATGGATAGGGAGATTTGATGACCTGGAATAACCTGAAGATAACGTAATAGTAGGAACTAAAAGTTGACCTACATCAATACTACTAGGCTTGTCAGCCCAGGAAGAATACAGGACTCACCCAACAGGCCCTGCAGCAGGAAGTCAGGTGACTGGCCCATCTATTCATTCTGAGACCCAGCAATTGGACAAACATCAACCTTACATTGGGACCCCAAGATACACACTGCCAACAGTTGACACTAGCAGGAGTGAAGGACCAAACACTAACTTGAAAGGGTAAAATGGCAAAATGAAAAAGCAAAATGCAATCTCAAACATCTAGTCCACCAGGAGCAAGTACAGGAGACACTGAAACAGAGGACTTCAAAAGTTACACGCTGGAAATCTCCAAAAAAATTGAGAGTGAAACAAAAATAAATAAATAAAAAACAACTCCATGAGGCTATAGAGGAATGTAAAGATAGAAATAACAACTTTAGTAAAGGAGTTACTGAGTGCAACTAAAGAAGAAATAAGAAAAAAGTACAGGAGCATGGGAAACTGATTGAAACCTTGAATGAACAATACAGAAAACAAGCAGAATACATGAAAGAAAATCAAAAAGAATTTCAAGAAGCAAAAAATTCTATTCAAAGCATGCAAAAATGTTTAAATGAAGCTGAGGATAGGATTTCAGACTGTGAAGATAGGATCACAATTAGTGATTATTAAAGGAAAGAACTTTTAAAAATAACAAAGCATCATGAAATGACAATCCAGAAGCTTCAAGATGATGCCAAGAGAAACAATATAAGATTAATAAGCATTAGTGAATAAGCAGGAGTCAATGCAAATGACATATGTAAAATATTCATAGAAGTAATAGCAGAAAATTTCCCAAACCTGGGGAGGGAAAGCTGATATGCAGATAAGTGAGGCATATAGGACACAAAAAAGTCACAAACAACATAAATCTACACCCAGACATATAATAATTAAGATTTCAGACATACAACCTAAAACAGAATACTAAGAGCTTTCATAGAAAACACACAACTCACCTATCAAGGAAAGCCCATTAGAATCACAGCAGACTTTTCAGAAAAAACCCTCAAGTCAAGAGAAGCTTGGAGTGAGGCATTTCAAAACCTGAAACAAAACAACTTTCAACCCAGACTGGTATACCCAGTAAAAATTTCATTCAAATTTAATATGTATGATAGCAAAAACAAAATTTTTATGGAAAATAGATAATATAGCAGCCATTGTTCATCTTTGGTTATTTGGTTCAGAATGTCTTGGAATACTTCCATTCTCTTGAGTTGTTTATTCTACTTTGTTGTTTGACATTATTGTGTGTAAAGCTAAGCTCAACTATTTCAAAGAAAGAGACATTATGATAGCTATTATTAATATCCAATTGTCTTGTTGAAGTGCTGTGTTGCTTACATTGTTCTGTTCTGATCTGCTTAGATCTGTCCTTTTTTGTTTTATTCTCTTTAAAATAAAAAAAATTAAAAATTTAATGTAGAAACAAGAAACTTCCATGACAAAGATAACTGAAGAAATTCATGTCCACCAAGCCAACCCTACAAAGAGTATTTAAAGACATACTAGACAGAGAAAAAAATGACCACAATCCCCAGAACAACAACAGAAAGAAACCACAAGGTGAGGCAAGCAATTAAATAAAGGGGAAAAGCCATTTTATGTTTCAAACAATTGGAACATAAAATGTCAAAGCTGAGCCAGTACATATCAGTGATATAGATAAATGTAAATAGCCTCAATTCACCTATCAAAAGAAATAGGATGACTGAATGGATCAAGAAACATGATCCTGCAATATGCTGTATACAAGAAACATATCTGACCCAAAAGGAAATTCATAGATTAAAAGTCAAAGGATGGAAAACAGTATTCCATGCAACAGGAACCCAGAAAAAATAAAGGGTAACTATTCTATTTGCAGACAATATGAACTTCAAACCTAAAATGATTAAGAGAGACAAAGAAGGTCACTACATACTTGTTAGTGGAAAAATTCAAGAGGAAGAACTAACAATTATAAATATATATGCACCAAACACAGGAGCACCAAACTATATAAGACAGATAATAATGGACAGGAAAAACCAAATACACTAGAACACAATTATAACAGGGGACCTTAACACCCCATTGTTACAAAGAAATAGATCAACTAGATAGAAAGTCAGCAAAGAAATAACAGTACTCAATCATACCTGTGAGCAATTGGACTTAATAGAGCCTTAGAGTGTTTCACCCACCCACATCAGAATACACATTCTCTCAGCTGCAGATGGGACATCCTCCAAAATAGACCAAATATTATCCCATAAAACATCCTTAAGTAAATGCAAAGGTATTGAAATTGTCCCATGCATAATATCTGACCATAGCACACTGAAATTGGAAATTAATGGCAAAAGAAATTTAAAAACCACTGTAAATACATGGGAATTAAATAACAACTTTTTTACCAACCAGTGGGCTATAGATTAAATTAAAGAAGAAATAAAACAATACCTACAACACAATGAAAATGCAGTAACAATGTATTGTAATCTGTGGGATTCAAAGAAACTAGGCTTAAGAGGGAAATATAAAGCAATAAATTGTTATATCAAGAAAACAAAATGAGCAGAAATAAACAACCTAGTGCTTCATCTGAAGCTTCTAGAAAAATAGAGCAAGTTAAACACAAAGCTCACAGAAGAGAGGAAATTTTAAAGATTAGAGCAGAAATCAATGCAATTGAAACTAATAAAAAATAATTAATGAATCAAAAGCTGGTTTTTTGAGACAATAAACAAAATTGGCAAACCTCTAGCTAACCTTATAAAGAAAAAGAAAGAAAAAACCAAACTCATGCAATAAGGACTGAAAAGGGGGAAATTACTATAGATCCCACTGAAATTCAAAATATCATGAATACCTACTTTGAAAATCTCTACTCACATAGAGTGGAAAACACAGAGGAAATGGACAGATTTCTAGAAACATATGAACTACCAAAGCTCAACCAAGAAGATATAGCAATTTTGAACAACCCAATATCAGCTATTGAAATTGAAAATGTAGTTTAAAACTTGCCAACAAAGAAAAGCCCAGGTCCTGATGGATTCACAGCTGAATCCTACAAGAAATTTAGAAAAAATTTGATGCTAATACTCCTTAAACTCTTCAGTGAAATTGAGAAGAAGGCAATCCTCCATAAATTATTCCTGGAGGCAAGTATTACTCTCATACCAAAACCAGAGAAAGAGCCAACCAAAAAGGAGAACTATAGGTTAGTCTCACTAATGAACATTGATGCAAAGATTCTCAGCAAAATACTGGCAAATAGAATGCAGCAAATCATCAAGAAGATTATACACTATGACCAAGTGGGGTTCCTTCCAGGAATGCCGGGATGGTTTAGCATATGCAAATCAACAAATGTAATACACATCAACAGAGCCAAAAACAAAAACCACATGGTCATCTCAATAGATGCAGAAAAAGGTTTCAATAAAGTCTAAATCCATGTTCATGGTAAAAACCCTTCAGAAATTAGGAATACATGATATCTCCCTCAACCTCATGAAGGATATCAAAGAGAAACCAACAGCCAGCATTATATTAAATGGACAAAAACTGAAAGCTTTCACTTTAAAATCAGGAACAAGACAAGGATGTCCACTATCACCACTCCTTTTCAATATAGTTCTGGAAATACTAGCCAGGGCAATCAGACAAGAGAGGAAAAAAAAGGAATAAAGATAGGAAAGGAAGAAGTTAAATTATTACCATTTGCAGATGACATGATACTCTATATAAAAGACCCAAAGAACTCCATTGAAAGACTACTAAAGGTAATAAAGAAATTCAGCAGTGTAGCTGGATACAATGTCAATGCTCAAAAATCAATAGCATTCCACTACACAAACAAGAAACTCACCGAGAGAGAAATTACGGAAATATCACCCTTCACAATATAATCTAAAAAGAAGAAATACCTAGGAATCAACCTAAGAATTTAAAAGACCTATATGCTGAAAATTACACTACGCTAAAAAAAGAGATTGAAGAAGATATTAATAAGTGTAAGGATATTCCTTGCTCTTGGCTAGGAAGAAGCAACATTGTGAAAGTGGCCATATTCCCAAAACTTATACAGATTTAACACAATCCCAATCAAAATACCACTGACATACCTCACAGATCTAGAGAAAACACTCCTAAAATTCATTTGCAAACAGAAGAAACCTAGAATAGCAAAGGCAATTCTTGGCTATAAAGGCAAAGCATGAGGCATCTCAATTCCTGACTTGAAACTGTATTGTAAAGCCACAGTGATAAAATCAGCATGATACTGGTAAAGAAATAGACCTGAGAATCAATGGAACAGATCAGAAGATGCCTATACAAGTACAAAGACACTCAGCCACCTGATAATTTACAAAGGGGCTAATTATGTCCCCTGGAAGAAGGATAGCCTCTTTAATAATTTTTTTGGGAAAATTGTCTCTTCACATGCCAAAGAATGAAACTAGATCCATGCCTATCACCATGAACAAAACTGAAGTCTAAATGGATTAAAGACCTAAACATTAAAACAGAAACATTAAATCTACTGGAAGGTAAATTAGGTAGAATACTTGGAGACACAGAGATTGGCAGAGAATTCATTAACCAAATGCAAACTGCACAGGAAGCACTTCAGAGAATCTGCACTTCCAAAGAAATCACCAAGAGAGTGTAAAGAAAACCCACAGAACAGGAAAGAGTTTTATCCAGAAACCCCTCAGACAAAGAACATATATCCAGAACATATAAAGAATTGAAAAACATCAGACCCCCCAAATTCAAAGACCCTTTCCAAAAATGGGCATCTGAGATGAACACACAGTTCTCAGAGGGAGATATACAAATGGCAAGTAAATACATAAAAAAATGTTCACCATTATTGAGATTTCACCTCATTCTGGAAAGAATAGCTTCCATGAAGAAATCAACTGACAACAAATGTTGGTGAGGTTGTGGGGAAAAAGGAACATTGCTCCACTGTTGGTGGGAGTGCAGACTGGTGCAACCACTATGGAAATCAGTATGGAGAATTCTCAGACTATGATTGGAAGCTCCATTCAACCCAGCCATTTCTATCCTGCTTATTTTCCCAGAAAAACTGAAAATGTCATATCACTGGGCTATATGTGCACCCATGTTCATAGCAGCACAATTTGTAATAGCTGAGTCTTGGAAACAACCAAGATGCCCGTCAACCGCAGAGTGGATGAAAAAGATGCAGTGTACTTTTATACAATGGAGTACTACTCAGCTATAAAGAATGATCACATTGAGATATTTATAAATAAATGGATGCATCTTGTATCTATGATAATAAGTGAAATAAATCAAACTCACATGTGTAAATACCATATAGTATCCCTAGTGTTAGAAATGGTAAGAGTACAGAAGAATTTATGGAAATCATGGCTCACCATTATACTGCTTTGACGTCTTACATTTTCATACATTGTTTGGAATGGTTTTATTCTGTTTTGTTTGATCTTAATATATGTGATCATATGAATAGTACTTTGAAGACAAGACAATATGGCAGCCATTGTTGATTTAATATCATCTTGTTCTGAAGTTCTACCATGCTCTTGTTTTTCTATTAACATTGGTTTTATCACACTGTGTTTATTGGATTTTAATAAGTATGATAGTAAAATAATTTTTTATGGAAAATGAGATAATATAGCAGCCATTGTTCATCTTCAGGTATTTGTTTCAGAATGCCTTGCAATATTTCCATTCTCTTGAGTTGTTTTATTCTACTTTGTTGTGTTTGACTTTATTGTGTGTAAAGCTAAGCTCAATTATTTCAAAGAAAGAGACATTATGAGAGCTACTATTTAATATTCAATTGACTTGTTGTGAAGTGTTGTGTTGCTTACAGTGTTCTGTTATGATCTGCTTAGATCTATCCTTTTTTGTCTTATTCTCTTTAAAATAAAAAAAAGAAAAAAAGAAAAAGATGTGGTATTTTTATGCAATAGAATATTACTCACTATAAAAATGGATGATCTTGAAGCCTTCATAGGTAAATGGAGACTACTTGAGACTATACTTATTAGTGAAATAAATAAGAATAACATTTACAAATATCACATTGTGTCTCTAGTGTAAAAATTAATAAGAAATGTAGGAGTAATAAAACCCAAAATGTATAATTTCTGTTGTAAAAAAGAGAGGAAAAAAGTGCTCTAAGGGATATAACTGCGTGTACATTTAAGTGTATAAGATAGATGACCATATTCCTAAGTGTTTTTTTAGATAGTTGGGCAGAATCATTTACATTCTCATTGTTTGAATGTGTACTTTGTATGCTTTAATTTTGTAACTTGAACAAATATTTCCAAGATGACAGTATGTAATTTATCAAGTAGTGATTTCTTAGTTTTTTTTTCTTTTTTCCTTTGGAATTCTTTATTGTTCCTATCCTTTTTTCTGTTTTGCTTTTTTTCTCTTTAAATAAAATTTTAAAAAAGAATAAAATCACTAAGTTAGTATTAAACTACCACTGTCTTTTTATTTGTCCTTAAAATACAACCTACTAAAGATATGCTTCCTTAGTACTCTATTCAAATGTCCCTCGAGTTCCCTTTTTCTCTGATTATTTAATCAGTTTGACATGCAGTTAGGTTTGGTTATTTGGGCTTATTTTTTTTTATTTTGCATTTGTTTCTCCTTTTTACTGAACAGTAATTTTAATATTAAAAATACTGTTCATTTATTTTTCAGAAATGAAAATATATGTGACAGAAATGTGACTACTAAACCCTAATCCATTACATTAAACATACAATGTATTATCCATGGTAAACTAACAGAAATTCTGAGATATTTAAATAAACTTAAATCTCCAGCCAAAAAACATGGACACATAATTGTATCAATTAATTCATGAACATGGCTGCAAGAAATTTGGTCAACGTAATCAAGGAGGTGCAAGTGGATTAACAAAATGCACTTTTCATCTTTTAAAGCCCACAGGGTATCATACAGATTAAATACAATCATATTTTGTTCTGGATGTTCTGTACTGAATGTTTTAAGGAAACTTTTAGTGTTTCAGAGTGGACCCACATTAGCAAGCATGTATATGATCTCATGTTTGAAAAGCAAACAATATACATGATTTATATCTTGGCTTTTTGTTTAAACATATATGGTTCTCTAAATGTTATTTGTTATAAAAATCTGTAATTAATGGTAAATTACACTCAGTGAGGCAGAAGATAGACTAGGTTTAAACTAGACTTACTGAATATTAACTTTAGTAAAGCAGGAATGGTGAATACTAAAGAGTATTGATAACAGAATATCAGAAAAGTTAAAATATCCTGTCATGTTAGTAATACATGTGAATTAAATAAAAGACAACATAAATAAGAGGAAAGCATTCAAAATGTTAAAATATGTTGAATTTGTAAAATTTTTATTTATATCATATGCCAATAAATCTACCATGTATTTTACTATCATTAGGTTAATACCTGAAGGATAATAAAACAATTTATACTCTATCTGAATTTCTTATCTTGACATAAAATTGACATAAAAGATAAGACAAAGATAAATTTAAAGATAAGGGAATTAGAAGTAAAAACATGCTCTAGATGCAATTGGTATATATATTAGTACTTTAAGATGATTGTATTCATTATGTTTCTACCATATATTATTAAAAATTAATAAGAAGAAAATACAAATATCAAATCAATTGAGGTTATTGAAATGAAAAATAAAACTAAGGCAGTGATTAAATGCAATTATTCCAGAAACACATGAAAATAAAACAAATATTCTATTTATTAAAGAAAATATCAGAATGTACTTTGAAAAGGAGAAAGAAAAATATTTTAATTTTGATACATTAAATAAAAAGAAACAAAATAGCAAAAAGTTACTGAAAAATCATATACCTTGCACACATTAACTAAAAGAAATATGGTGAGAATTTTTTTGTGGTTTGTATTTTTTTGGGGTTTTTTTTGACACTTCTGTTTACTAATATTAGACTAACAGATATTAAGACTCATTAAGATGTACAATATTTCACAATGAATGGTCAATAACACAGGTGTATATAGAAATTATAAATTTATTTTTATATTATATAATAAGACATTAATTATATTTAATTGGCATAATTAAAATAAGAAATAAACAATTTTTAAATCACAAGGGGAAATTTTTAAGACATCTCTGAAACTGATAAAAGATCTTAAAAATACAGTATTGATAGTGAGATTTGAATGACATTTAAAAAATGAGGTCTAATTAAAATACATAGCAAATAAAGACTTCTTAATATTTTCAGTGCACATGACCATAGTCAGGCCATACAGCATGTGTCAATACAATTAAAAGACTGAAATCAATGAAAAATGTGCTCTTTACATACAAGATATTAAAATAATAGGAGAATAGCAAAATTACTTGTATGTTTATAAATTGGGACATATTGTTGTAAATGTCTTTTATATAAAATACAATTGGAAGAAAATTAGAGTATATTTTTTAAATAATGGACAATAAATATAAAATATATCAAACCATGTGGAATGCACATAAAGCCATGAGTAGAGAGTGTAAAGATGTGTCTGTGATATGAGTGGATCCACAACCATTCAGGTCTTAGAAGCATGGTCCTTACTGTGCTAATATTGAGAAATATTGAGACTTTTAGGAAGTAAAGTCCAGAGAAAGATGACTATGCCACTGACTCTCAGAAAGGATTCAGGCATATTCTGTGAGATCTCAGGTATCCAGAGAATGTTATTATAATATGAGGAAGTTTCACTCCCAAATATCTCCAGTTTTTGGTTTTAGGATTTGATATCTTTAAGAATAAAAATTATCTCATCATTTTTTATTCCATCCACCATATACCCCTAATCAGAGGCCACAAAATCAGAGCTACTTGCTCTTAAATTTCAATATCTCAATCTCTGAGTTAATATTCCCTTTTTGTTTGTAAACTATCCAGTTTTGGGTACTTTACATGCGAATAGCAAATTCACTAATGCATATAGTCATACGACAATATATATGCTAATATGTGATACATAAATTAGATATAAGAAAATAATCATATTCACCAAAATAAGATTAAATATAATACTAATGCATGAAAATAGAATAAAAAGTTGTTTAGATTTGGGTTGTATTGTTTGGTGTGCTTTCTCTGTTCTGTCACTTTCTGTTCTCAGAAAACTTCCTTAGGACATAGTAAAAATCAAACAGAACAGAAAAAAATAGAAACAGTAAAAACAAAACAATGAATGCAGTAAAGATCTTCGGAACAAACAATAATAAATCCAAATTTGCTACAATAATATGTTTTGCTACCTTTGAAATAGCTGCTCCTGCCATTGGATTTAACATAATTAAACAAAACAAAAGAGAATAAAACCCAAACCAACCAAACAATGGAAATGATATAGGGACTATAGGGAATCAACAATGGTTACACCCCTCAGAAGGAGATCCCCCTAGATGCCACATTGCATATAGCTATCCTCTGAACCTATGTTCAGACCACTGGTCATAGACCTGCAATGATAGTGAAACACCTAAGCACCACAGGCATCCAATTGCATTTCACCTCCATAGCTATCATCACAGCCCGTGTTTCTCTGGATAAGCCAGTTGATTATGGGAGGGAGTGGGATTGGTGCTTCTTGCATTGCCAGCCTATGTTCCAGAAGGGGCTGGAATCTGGCTTTTCCCAGTGTGATGGTGGCATGCACTTGGCACTGGTTCCCAAACTGGAATTATTTCCTGATGTGCCTCATTTCTTGGTTTCCCCAGTCCCCAAATGGTGCTGATTCACTGGGAAAGGCTTGGGTCCAGCAGCAGCAAGTATATGCTGCTGGTTCCAAGGCTGGATGTATTTGCTGGTATGGCCTTTGTTGTCTCTCCTACAATTTTACGAATGACACTGATTCATGGGAGAGGCTTGGGTCTAACTGTTCCCCATTCTGGCTGCAGCCTGCACATGCGGCTGGTTCCTAGACTGCTCTTGTTTTCTGGTGTAGCTTTTGCTCTCTATTCTCCCATTGCATGAATGGCACTGAATTACGGTGAGAGGCTTGGGTCTAGCAGCTCCTGGTTCAGCTGCAGTGCAGCCTGCACATGATGCTGGTTCCCAGAATGGACATGCTTCCTAGTGTAGCCTTGTTGTCTCTCCCTACAGCAGCACGCATGGACCACCAGCAGACTGGGAACAGCCAGACTCCAGCCTCTCCTTGTGAGTCAGCAATATTCATGGACTGGGGGGAGGGAAAACAAATCCATACCAGGAAGCAAGCTTAGTCTTCCCAGCAGCACCATGCACAGGCCACTGCTGGACTAGGGACAGCCAGACCCAAGCCTTTCCCTATCAGTCAGCACCATTCATAAATGGTCTCTAGTCTTTTTGGTTTGCCTCAATATTGTTTTTAGTCTTTCCTTTATTCTGTCTGTCCTATACTCTGGTGTCCCAAAGTTTGGGTTGGCATCATTTGACAATCAGCCTTGCTTGACAGTATTTATGTTCTGTTATTGCTCTATTTTGTTCACTGATACTCTTAACTACCCCTTCCCCACAGCACAAAATCTCACAGTGCATGCAAGCTCCTGGTTTGTGTTGAATGTTTTTGTGTAACTATTGATCTTGCTTCTAGAGTTAGAGATACCTTATTGGCAGTTACCACAGATTGACAGTTTTTAGTCTGCTTGATGATGTTGCAATTGCTAAATATACTACTTTAGCAAGGATGCCTTACTTGTAATGAGTTGTTCACACTTCTGTGACAGCACTGTGATAATTTTAATAACAATCATCCCTATAGTTAAGTAACAAAAGTTGGGGTGCTAAGTCAAAGGGATAGCAACATTTCATTCATAATACAGTGGAAATATAAGATCATGGGACAGACAAAAAAAAAAACCAACAGCCACTTACATCTGGAAAACACCTCAGATGAATAGATGTTTGTTAGCAAATCCTCAATATCAGTGATAAAATTTTCTAACATACTAAAATACAAACAACATAGAAAACAAATTAAAATACATAAAAACTGACAAGACACACAGCCAAAATGTAACCCAAGGTTTGCAGCTCACACAGGACAAATCCAGGGAAAATGAGATAGAGGAAGACAGAAGTCATCTCCTTAAATCTTCTGGAATGAAATATATACATATATATGTACATATTTACATACATATATATGTATATATTTACAGCCATATATACATATGAGTATACAGTCAGAACAGAAATAATTTCACAGGTTAAAAACCAGGTGACAATTTAGGCCCACACATACTGCAAGGTGAGTTGCAGCTTCCCGGTGCTGGCCAGGGAGAGTTGCGGACATCACTCCCAGTGCTTGGATGCCTGCCTAGTCCTCTAAGACACTGGACTAGCCTGGAGAGGTTTCACAGGCTTGAGTGGATGATGCCCAGTGATCTTTATTCAACCAGGCTCCACAAAGGAGGGAAGTTAGGCCCACACAGAGAGAGGAGCCAGGCCCACACCTCAAGGGGAGTTCTAGCTTCCTGGCACTGGCCCAGAGACAGTTGGCTGCTTAAGTCCCAGAAGTCGAGGGCACAAGAGGTGATTTCATTCACACCCAGGGAAAGTTTTGTAACATCACTCTAAACATGGAAATTCAGAAAAATGACTAAATGAAAGACCAAAATGCAATCTTAAACCCCCAGCCCATCACAAGAGAGCCTGGGAGCCATGTACATAGAAGAAAATACTAGTCATACATGTGAAATACCTGCAATGATTTCAACTGAAATAAAGAAGCAAGTGCAGGAAGCTATGAAGGAACTCAAATCAGAAATATTCTTCCAGATAAAAAAAGAAATGATAAAAGTCAAGAAAGAAATAGTGAATATATTTAAAGAAGACAAAGCTAAAAAATTAGAGGAAAAAAGCAAAAAGACAGAATCCATGAATCAACAGTATAAGAAACAAAGAAAATACATGAAGCAGATTCAAAGAGATATACAGATAATCAAAAATTCTATTGAAAGTTGCCAAAAAAGCCTCAACAAAGTGAAGATAGAATTTCAGACTTCCAAGATAAGATTGTAGCTAGTGAACTGGAAAGGAAAGATCTTTTAAAAATCCCAAGGAATCAGGAAATAACAATTCAACAGTTCATTATGATGCAAAGAAATACAACATTAGATTAATAGGGATAAATGAAAAAGAAGGGGATAATTCAAATGATATCAAGAGGCTATTTAAAGAAGTAATAGCTGAAAATTTCTCAAAAATGACAATGGAAACTGATATACATATTAGTCAGGCATATATAGTTCCAGACAGCCATAACCAAAATAAAACTACAAGCAGACATACAGTAATCACCATCCAAGAAATCCAACATAAGAACACAAAGTTATAAGTTGTTAGAGAGAAAAGACGATCACCTATAAAGGAAAACCTGTCAGATCCACTTCAGACTTCTCAGCATAAACAATAAAGTCAAGAAGATCATGGAGTGAAGTATTTCAGATCCTAAAGGAAAACAACTTTCAACCCAGACTGATGTACCCTGCAAAACTGTCCTTCAAAATGGATGGATACATAAGATACTTCCATGACAAACAACAGCTGAAGAACTTCACGATCACCAAACCAACCTTGCAAAGAATAATGAAAGACATTCTAAATACACATAAGAAAAAAAACACTAAGCAAGACAGACCACTAAACAAAATGCAAAGGTAAAGATACAACAGCAGAAATATTACATGTCAACAAATAAAATGATATATAAGTTATAACCATTAATGTAAATGGCCTCAATTCACCAATTAAAAGAAACAGATTGACAGAATGGATCAAAAAGCAACATCCAACCATATGCTGTCACAAGAAACACAACTAACTCAAGAGGAAACTCATAGACTGAAAGTCCAAGGATGGGAACCAATAATTTATGCAATAGGAACTAAAAAAAAAAGCAGGGGTAGCTATTCTGTTTGCAGACAATGTGAAATTCAAACCAAGAATGATCCGAAGAAATAAAGAAGGTCACTACGTACTAGTTAGGGGAAAACATCAAGAGGAAGTTTTCTTAAATATACATGCACCAAATTCAAGAGCACCCAGCTATACAAAGCAAGTGTTACCAGAAATGAAAAATTAAATAAGCAATAACACAATTATGCAATTGAATTATGCAATTAACACAATTATGCAATTAATGCAATTGAAACAAAGGGCCAGATCAACTATACAGAAAATCAGCAAAGAAATAACAGAACAGAATCACACCTGCGAGTAAATGGATGTGATAGATATATATAGAGAATTCCATCCAACAGCATCAGAATATACATTCTTCTAAGCAGTACATGGTACATTCTCTAAAATAGAACATATACTAGCCCACAGAACATATTTAAGTAAATGCAAAAGAATTGAAATTATCCCATTCATGTTATCAGATCATATTACCATGAAACTAGAAATTCATGATAAAAGAAACTGTAAAAACCCCGCAAACACATGGAAATTGAATAATGTTCTCTTAATCAATCAATGGGTCACAGAGGAAATTAAAGAAGAAATTAAACAATATCTACAAGCAAACGAAAATACAAATATAACTTATCAGAACCTGAGGGATGCAATGAAAGCAGGCCTCAGAGGAAAATTTATTGCACTGACTTTCCACATTAGGAAAACAGAACAAACACAAATAAGCAACCCGATACTACTCCTCAAACATCTAGAAAGAAAAGAGCAAGCCAGGCCCAAAACCAAAAGAAGGGAGGAAATTATAAGGATCAGAGCAGAAATTAATGCAATAGAGACTAAGAAAACAATATAAAGAATCAATAAATCAAAGAGTTGGTTCTTTGAAAGAATAAATAAAATTGATAAGCCCCTAGTCAAACTAATTAAAAAAGGGAAGAAAAGACTCAAATTTATGCAATACGGAATGAAAAAGTAAAATCACTACAGACTCTGTGGAAATACAGAAGATCATCAACACCTATTTCGATAATCTCTACTCTCATAGGTTCGATAACACACAAGAAATGGACAGATTCCTACAAACATATGAACCACCAAAGCTGGATCAAGAAGATGTAAAACTGCTGAATAACCCATTTTCTATCAATGAAAATGAAAATGTAATTAAGTCCTTGCCAACAAAGAAGAGCCAAGGCTCAGACGAATTCACTGAGGAATTCTACAAGAAATACAAAGAAGACTTAATGCTGACACAGCTCAAATTGTTCAATGAAATCCAAAGAGAAGCAATTCTCCCTAAGTCATTCCTAGAAGCAAATATTACTCTAATACCAAAACCTGAGATAGACCCAACTAAAAAAGAGAAATACAGACCAATCTCCCTAATGAACATAGATGCAAAAATTCTCAATAAAGTACTGGCCAATAGGATGTAGCAAAATATCAAGAAGACTATACGCCATGACCAAGTGGGGTTCATCCTAGGCATGTAGCAATGGTTTAACATACGTAACTCAATACTTGTAATCCACCCTATCCATAGAGCCAAAAGTAAGAATCACATGATCATTTCTATAGATGCAGAAAAAGCTTTGATAAGATCCAACACTCAACCATGATAAGAACCTTACAAAGAATTGGAATAGATGGTCTTTACCTCAATATGATAAAGGCCATCTACAACAAATCAACAGTCATCATTATATAAAATGGCCAAAAACTAAAAGCCTTTACCTTAAAATCAGGTACAGGAGGTCCCTTATTACCACTTCTATGCAACATAGTACGAAATACTAGCCAGAGCAATTAGACAAGAGACATAAATAGAAGGAGTAAAGATAGGAAAAGAGGAAGTTAAACTATCATTATTTGCCAATGACATGGCACTCTACATAGAAGACTCTCAAAACTCCATTGAAAGACTCGTAGATATAATATATAAATTCAGTAATGTAGCTGGATGCAAAGTCAATATTCAAAAATCAATAGCATTCCTATACACTAACAACAAAATCACTGAGAGAGAAATAAGAGAAGCCACACCCTTCACACTAGCAACCAAAAAATGAAATACTTAGGAATTAATCTAACAAAAGAGCTATACAGGGAATATTATTATACCCCCAAAAGAAATTGAAGAGGACCTCAGAAAATGGAAAGACATCCCTTGTTCATGGATAGGAAGAATAAACATTGTGAAAACGGCCATTCTCCCAAAATTGTTATAAAGATTCAATGCAATCCCAATGAAAATACCTCTAGCATACCTCATAGATCTAGAGAAATAACTCCTAAAATTGATCTGGAACCAGAAGAGACCTAGAATAGCAAAGGCAATTGTAAGCAGCAAAGCCAAGGCAGGAGGCATCACAATCCCTGACTTGAAGTTTTACTACAAAGCTACTGTAATAAAATCAACATGGTACTGGAATAAAAACAGATCTGAAGATCAATGGAATAGACTAGATGATACAACCACAACTATGAGCACACTCAACCACTTTATCTTTGATAAAAGTGCCAAACATGTTCACTGGAAGAACAATATTCTCTGCAATAAATGGTGCTGGAAAAACTGGCTCTCCTCATGCCAAAGAGTAAAACTTGAGCCATTCTTGTCACTATGTAGTAAACTAAAATCTAAATGGATCAAAGATCTAATTATTAAAACAGAAACACTAAATCTGTTGGAAGACAAAGTAGGTAAAAATCTTGAAGACACAGGGATTGGTAGAGAATTCATAAACAAGAACAAAACTGCATGGGAAATACTTCCCAGAATCAATAACTGAGATCACATCTTATTGAAGAGTTTCTGCATTTTGAAAGAAATCTCCAGCATAGTGAAAAGAAAACCCACAAACTGGGAAAAAGTCTTTATGAACTGTCCCTCAGACAAAGGACTTCTGTCTAAAACTTATAACGAATTTAAAAAAAATCAGACCTCCAAAATTCAAAGACCCAATCCAAATATGGGCATACAAGATGAACATACAGTTCTCAGATGAAGAAATAAGAATGGCAAATAAATACATGAAAAAATGTTCATCATCATTGGTCATTGGAGAAATGCAAGTTAAAACCACACTGAGATTCCATCTCACTCTAGAAAAAATGGCCAGGATTAACAAAACTACCAACAAGAAATGCTGAAGAGGCTGTGGGGGAAGAAGAACTCTTCTGCACTGTTGGTGGGGGTGTGGACTGGTACAACAACTGGAGAGTTCAGTCTGGAGATTACTCAAAAACCTGGGATTGGAAGTGCTATTTGACCCAGCTATTCTCCTCCTAGGCATCTTACCACATCTTACCACAGTGATATATGTGCATCCATGTTTATAGTAGCACAATTTGTAATAGTCAGATCTTGGAACCAACCTAAGTGCCCATCAACTGAGGAATGGATAAAAATTGTGCTACTTTTATACAATGGAGTACTACTCAGATATAAAGAATGATCACATTGATATTCATAAATAATTGCATGCAACTTGAGACCATACTCACAAGTGAAATAAATCAAACTCACAAGTATAAATACTGTGTAGTCTCCCTAGTGTAAGAAATGGTAAGAGTACATAAGATTCTATGGTAATCATGGTTTCCCATTATATTGCTTTGAAGTTTTATAGTGTTTTCATTCATTGGTTGGAATGGTTTTATTCTGTTTAAAAATGATTTATTCTTGTTGGAATTGTTTTATTCTGATTCTGACCTTCTTATGTGTGATTGTATGAACAGCTACTTGGAAGAAAAGACATTATGGCAGCCATTGCTGATTTAATATCATCTTGCTTTGAAGTCCTACCATGCTTTTATTCTTCTATTACCATTGGTTCTATCATGTTGTGTCTTATTGTATTTAACATGTGTAATAATATAAACAATTTTTATGGAAAATGCGATATTATAGTAGACATTGTTCATTTTCTGTTATTTGGTTCAGAATCCCTTGTAATAGTTTCATTCTCTTGAATGCTTTTATTCTATTTTGTTATGTTTGATATTACTGTATGTGAAGCTATGCTCAACTATTTCAAAGACAGAGACATTATGGTACCTAATGTTGATATCCAATTGTCTTGTTGTGAAGTGCTGTGTTGCTTGCATTGTTCTGTTCTAATCTGCTTTATTCTGTCCTCTTATGTTTTATTCTCTTTAAAATAAAATTTTAAAAAAGAGGTGACAATCATAATGAAGGACTGGTCTGCAAATCTGAAATAGCAATAGACATAGACAGGAAGCCTTAGGAAATAACAATTCAATGGCTGAAAGACAATGCAAAGAAAAACAATTTAAAATGATAGTTATCAGTGAAGAACAGGGATCAAAACAAATGCAATAAAATGGCTATTTATAGAATAGCAAAAAATTTCCCAAACATGGGAATAGAGGTAAGCGTGGCATGTAGAATTCCAACTACCCATAACCAAAGTAAATCTACATCATTCTCACAGTTTTTTCAGGTTTAGTTTTGTTCTTGTTTGTTGTGTTAGATTTTACTGTTTTTCATAGTATGGGCAGCTATTTTGAACATAATGGGATGTATTATGGTAATCATGTTTGTTTCCTATTATCTTGCTTAGAGTCCTATAATGCTTT
The DNA here is from genome assembly GCA_004027455.1 of Hydrochoerus hydrochaeris. NCBI lineage: Eukaryota > Metazoa > Chordata > Mammalia > Rodentia > Hydrochaeridae > Hydrochoerus > Hydrochoerus hydrochaeris. Next base: position 740 of record PVLA01003563.1, on the reverse strand, counting down.
CATTGATTTATTTAATTGGTTTTATTCTGTTTTTTGTTTTATTTTATTATATTTGATGTTATTGACAGGTATTTTGAAGAAAACCAGAAATGGGATGGGGATTTAGCTCAGTGGCATAAGTGCCTGCCTGGCAAGTGCAAGGTTATGAGTTTGATCCCCAGTACAAAAAAAAACACACAGTCTATGCTAACAATATTTGATTTCCTATCATCTTTTTTGAAGTTCTATAGTCCTTTAATTCTTCTGTTTTGATTGGTTGCATTTTATTTCATTATTCTTTTGCCTTTTATTTCAATTTATTATGCATTAATTGGTTATACAGATAATTGGTTTGAGGAAACAAGACATTATAGCAAGTATTGTTCATTTCCTGTTATCTGATTTTTGAAGTCCTGTAAAGATTTCATTCTTTTGTTTTGATTGGTTTCAGTATGCTTTCTATTATTTGATTTCATTATGTGTGAAGGTATTGACAACTATTTTGAAGAAAACAAGAGACATTATGGTAGCCATTGTTGATTTCCTGTTTTTTTGTTTTGATTTGCCATGATGGTTTCATTCTTTTGGATTGATGAGTTTTATATTATTTTGTGTTCTTTGAATTTATTGTGTGTGAAGGTATGAACAACTATTTCAAAAAAAAAAAAAAACAAGATACATCATGGTAGCCACTATTGATTTCTTGTTGTCTTGGTTTTTTTTTTTTTTTTTTTTTTTTTTTTTTTTTTTTTTTTTTTTTT